>CAKMXT010000017.1:0-535438 GCA_928856705.1 Ustilago xerochloae
TAATCCTAACCCTAACCCTAACCCTAACCCTAACCCTAACCCTAACCCTAACCCTAACCCTAACCCTAACCCTAACCCTAACCCTCCCTAACCCTAACCCACCCTAACCCTAACCCTAACCCTAACCCTAACCCTAACCCTAACCCCAAAGAGCTGAGGACCGTCTCTTGGGCTCATGACACTCTCTGAGACACTGTGAACGTCATGCAATAAGTCTCACATCATTAGCATACTCTGCTGCTGACTTCTCTGCACATGGCTATAAGCCCCCATATAACGTGTCTTGTAGCCATGTGCTTGCAACTACACCAAATGTTGAGCTATGGAGCAGGCCTTGATATGCACTTGTAGGACACACCTAGGACTGCGTCATAGGCCATAAAGCAGAAGGATTGCATGACCACAAGCTGAGATACAGGAATAGAGATATATGGGTGTTTGAGGCACACCACTTTTTTAGTGCCTGTTTTTGGCTTGCAATGGACAAATCAATGTTGGCTGTGCTACACTGCAAGTATATTCATGTACCCTATGTGCGTAAACAATTAATTTTGCAATTTACCCAGTCTCCAACTCGGCCAGCAATTCTTGACTGCTAGCTGGAACTCGGGAATGGCTGAACCAGACATGTCGTGAATTTCTATTTTTCAGTGCCAGGTTTCAAGATCGGTAGATCTGGGCTGCAATTTCTGATTTTGGCCGATCTCAAGACCGAAAACCGAGATTCACACAAAAGTAAACACGAGATCAAAATTTTGCAGTGATCAGGAAAGTACATCGTTGAGTCTCCAATCTGCAATCCGACTTGGTGGCCTCATCTTCAGGATACTTTCTCGAAGAAAAGCACTGAATGCCCACCTTCCCTCCTTGTTAGCTTCATCTACACATGTTGTTCTGTGATAATAAGCTCGAGAATTGAGAAGTACCAAGTCAAGATGTTGGACTTTGACCTTTACTGCAAACTCTGGAAACTTGATCCAAGCTGGTTGACCGAAGTTGAAAAGAAAAGATGGGCAGCTGTCTCTGATATCTCGATGAAATTTGCCTGAGTAGTCGATAAAGAAAGCAACAGTACTGAACCAGGGGTGGATCAAAGTCGATACAGTCTTGGAACCGAAGATGGTAGATAGCCATTGGTGTGCTGGAGATCGATGTTTGATCCTCTCGATAAAGTTTGCTTCAAAGTTTGCCCTAGATGGCAGTAAGAATTTGTCGGCATGTCTCTTTGTCCAAGCCAACAACTTTACTGCTTCTTGCTTATAATCAGGGTTAAGAGTCTCCGATGTAAAGTCCAATGTAACAAGACCTTCACTGTGCCAGATTCCAAGGTGATGTTCTATCGCTTCTCTGGTGAGATTAAGATCGGCAAGCTCCTTTTTGAGACAGTAAGTATCGAAGAGAATCTTTCCCTCCTTGCAGCTGGCTTCAGCTTCAAGTGCTTTGCGATGACTGGTGGGTGAAATCCTCTGTAGAATGATTTGCTGAGTCTTCTGATCGATAATAGTGAGGTTAGCTTCGACATGGATCTCCTTGAAAGTGATGGCATCGGTCAGCTCCTTGGGTGGATCTTTTGGGATCGAGTGTAATTTGGGCAAAATGAGGGTCTGAGCATCGAGTTTCTTCTGCTGGTACTGTTTCCTAAGGGCTGCTTGTCGAAGCTTCTGCTTAAGGATTGCTTCTGGCGATCTGGGAGGCATGGTGCTGTCTGAGTATGTTGGTGTCAGTAGAAAGTGTGGATGGATATCGAGACTCCAAAAGCAGTGAAAGGAGGGAGATTGCTTCGGACTTGATTTTCTCTGCCAAAATCCTCTGCCAAAGTCGAGTACCAGGCAATCTCCCCAAAATCTTGGCCAAAGGAAAATTCAAAGTCGGTCTAAAATGAGGGGGATTGCTGGGTACTCAATGTTTTGCGCAAAATTCCAGTGTCAAATTTGAGTACCAGGCAATCTCCCAGAAATCAGAACCGAAAGAAAAATCCAAAGACAGGGAGATTGCTCTGTACTAAAAATCCCCTGCTAAATTTTGCTGGCAAATCCAAGTACCACGCAATCTCCTTGAACGTAATGCGCATCTAGTTTCAATTCTCTGCTACTCAAAACATCCTTTCCGCACATCTTCATCCACACCTTCACCGTGTTACCAGCTCATACCCACCACTCTCTTTCCGCACAAGTCCCAGATAAGGCCCTTGACTTCCAAGCGGAATCACTTGACAAGACCAAGACCTACGTGCCATCTCCAAATGCATCACCGCAACACCAAAGCATCCAGCAATACCATGAAGCAACAGGTTCTGTTCCGGCTGCGTCAGTACTGCCTCTACACTCTCCATCCGTCTTAGCAACTCTGCCACCGCATCTTGGTTGCGTGTACAAAGATGCTGCTCCACCGCGGCTGTGTTGGCCTGCAACCAGAACACGCTCTGCTCCTGCACATCTTCCACCGTCATCTCTCCATGTTCTGACTCCAGCGCTTTTGCCAGACACTGCAACATGGAGTTCTCTTCTGCCGCATAGCAGGTTGATGCCATCAATCCACGTAACTGATCTCTGACACTCAGCTGCCGCAACTGCACCCCTTCTGGTACCGGTCTCAACTCCAGCTCTGCAAGATTAACCACCACCGCATTTAAATCTATTGTCACTCTCCTTGCAAGCGCTTCCCTTGCCAGATGCGCACGGAAGCGTGATCTGCTCAATGGATGTCTGCACTGGTTGCACCGCAAGTTGAACCCTTTTGCTCCTCCGGTCAGATTGTATGTGCCGTGTTTGTGACATCCTTGACACCGCACATGCATCTGTACATGTGCAAAAAGCATCCTTGCTTGTGCTACCGTCCTGAACTGCTCCAGCTGCTGCGCCAACTCTGATGCGGCTTGACTTGTTCCCCACCACGGCAATGGACTGTCCAAGATGGTTGGTTTGCGGCCTGGGTTCCAACCTAGCGCATTGTAGATATCTGTCACCGCTTGACGCTGCATCAAGGTGGATGGTTTGCTGTGGTTGCCACGGAAGATTTGCTTCTCCTCTGCCACCGTAAGCAGCGCTTCTGTGTTGTCAAAGACAGCTTGCCGGGTGAATGTGTGTGAGAGTAACTGCAGATCACCTGCCTCTGATGAGAAAAGATATGGTGCATCCAAAAACTTGCTGTCTTCTGCTGCTGCTTGCGCTTGTGCCATGGTGGGTGCTTGTATGGTGAGTTCCAGACGTATACCTTGACCAAGACGTGGTGGCGCTTGCTTGACCCTCTCCTTCCATGCCTGCAAAGTCTCAATGCGTTTTTGGACAATACCAATTGTCATGGGCTGAAATCCTTTGCCGGCACCAGCTGCTCCTGCTTTCAGCAAGTGCGTAAACTTGGAGTATGCCTTGAAGTGTGTAAGTCCATCTGGACGGTTGGTCCACTTCCGTTCCACGCCACCGTAACCACGTCCCACCTGCAGCGCAAGTGGATACTGCTTGTACCGTCCCTTCTTGCTCTTGGGCGCAAGTGTTGTCACCGCTCCTGTGTAAACTGTGCGTCCAATGTCAAACATGTTGGTGTGTTGGAGCGTGTGTGCTTCCACTGCTGCTGGATCTGTGAAGCGGTGGATGGGGACCTTGATGCCAAAGGCTGACATGCGTACACTGGTGCAACCTATGTCTTGAAGCGCTTCTACTAGGATGCCAACATCCACCCGCAACTCTCCATAAGTGAAGGAGTGTGCGTGAGGGGAAGCAAGGATGGTGGCCTTTTGCGGTTCTTGAGTGAGACGCGTGACCAGTGGCAATTTGTATTGCGGTTCAAATGCAAAGCGGCACTTGAGTTCCGCAAAGAATACCCAGTGTTTGTACATTTCCAAATCACGCGACTCTGGTGCACGTGCACACAGTGCAAGGTAGCAGCCTGGAGGGTAAATATGGAGGAGTGCCGCTGGTGAGATGGTGACGGAGAAAAAGTCAACATCGGTGTCTGATGGAAAGTTTTCCCAATTTTCAATTGGCGTGAGTGGTGGAATTGGCGGCAACCTTGTTGATTCATCCTGTGGCGCATCCATTAGCATGCTTGGCCGTGTTTGCTCCTCTGCTGCTGCATCTGGTGGTGCTAGTAGAACAACAATGCCGTCTGCTGGCATGTCATCTATCTCCTCCTCCAATGCGGTGGGTGGTGCTGCTACTTGGGTATCTGCTGGTAAAGCTGGAAGTGTTGGCGCATCCAAATTTGACTCCACACTTAGTGAGCGTGCAGGTTGCTGTGGCGTGGATGACTGTGGCGCAACTTCAACTGGATCAGTTGCCGCATCATCTGGGATGAATGCAGTCTCTTCATCTGCCGCTTCTGGTTCCGCGTAATATGTTTCTGCTGCAAAGACATTTTGCGTATCTGGTTCAGCGTGAACTGCCTCTGCCTCTGCCGCAGTAAGTTGTTCTGGTGTTGGTGATGCTACTGCTGTAGCTGGCGCAGCAAGTGGCACTGTTGACGCTGGCTGGCATTGACGGATACCTTGGTGTCTTTTTAGACCGGCCGCATTGGATGCTAGCTGACCGCAGTGACACGCCACCAGACCACATTGAGCAGCTGCATCCTGGCTGATGACTGCATCATGGTGAGACTTACGGATGTGATTGAGGATGTTGGATGTCTTGTACGCAAAGGTACACACTGGGCACTGTACGTGACTCATGTTTTGAAAGTGACGGAGAGAAAAGGTGAGATGAGATGAGATGAGATACGGACCAGGAAAGTTGAAGTTGCTCATCTTTTTGTAGCTGACCATCTCCGGATTGAAATGCACCAACTTCCTGTTTGTAGTTGTCCGTCTCCAGCTTTGTAATTGTCCCATATTGTGCAGCAAAGTAATTCACCAATTTCCAGAGACTACAACGCGTCTCCCAGTTTGTAGTTGTCCATCAAAATTGAATACAAGAATTTCCGCCAATTTCCAAGTCGACTCATCTTGACGCGTCAGAGCGCTCACACGACGTACATGAAACCCTAAGCTCCCAAGCTTTGCCCTGCCGTGTTGGTGCTTTGCCTTTGCTTTGGCCTATAGCTCTCATTTGACTGGGTCAAGAAGCTTCTCTGTCGCTTGGTTTGGCCCTGTGACTGTGTCAAAGGGCAGTCAATCAGAATGTGAGTCTATTGAAGACAAAGCCGTCATCATTGACAGGTGTACTTACTTGAGCGACCAGGATGTCAAAAATACTGAGCTGATGTAGATGGAAGATCACAAGCATGCTCTTTGATGTTGATTGCATTGATTATGTATCCGCCCTCAGTCGGCTCATGATGGCCCAAAATCAATGACAAAGCACCTTTGCTTGGAAAGGTGTCTGGGGCTGACACAAACAGCAGCACCACTATCACTTCATCAAGATTCTCACAGAAGAAGGGCCGCAAGGACAGGGATTGATTTCTTATCCTATACATGGACAATCACAGGAGAGATTCTCTGAGGTTATATTGCTTGAGACAACACTTCTGCTTGTTGGTGTTGAGAGAGAGGTCTCAATTTGCATCCAAAGCATCTCTGCTGCAAGAATCCTTACATTGATGACCAGGCTTCAGACCAACAAGCCAACTGTGACTCTGACCACGCTCTGGTTGCCAACAACAAGATTACCGGTAACAGTCATACCCGCCAGGACAGAAGCACCGGGTTAGGGTTAGCTCCAAGAAGTGCAGTGAATGCCAAATCATGTGCAAGCAGTGCAATAACATTGCTTCAAGAACTAGAAGGCTGCCATCAAGGCCAAGATAAATCAAGCAGTGACCAAGTGACTCAACGAGGCTAAAGCCACATTCTGCCGTGAGGTCCTCATCCTCACTAACACCAAAACCTCAAGGCCCAACGGCTCTCGGAGATTCAAAACATCATCAATGCTTGTATTGGTACCATGTTGCAAATAAAATGCAACCCAATTCCTGAAAACTTGGAGAGAGGTTACAACCTTGGTGCCAAACTTGCTGGAGCCGCTGCCAACACTGATGCTGATTTTAGCGACGCTACTACATTAGAAATGTCACTCTCTTCTTGTGCCAGCTAGAGCACATATTCATTTGGAACCTCACAGATTGGATCATACAAGGTCGAAGAAGGTTTGAAAGCAGCATAGGAAAGGTTGCATTCAGATCTGCATTCAATAGCGCTTGCTGTCAGCACGTTCAGGCATACAGGCAGTGTCTACCTGTAGGATCGGGTGACAGATTTCATATTTGTGTCTCATTGACCAACAACGTCGGCCCCAGGAAGCATGGAACGAATCGTGATGCTAAGGCGTATCGTACGTTTGAGTGTATCAACTTGGTGTGGACAGCGTTGAGAACGCACAAGGTCAAAGGCACGAGCAGCGATGCCGTGCTTCCAATCGTAGCGAGCCTCTCCACTGAGTAAAAGAACGGAGCCGGAGGGCAAGAAGAGATGACGACGGCCTTGCTTCGCGTGGGTGAAGTCCATGACGATGCCTGTGCCGTTTGGACCAAACGAGCAGAGTAGGATGCCGTCAGCGAAGCGATTAACAAGGTCGACATGCGATGCAAGTCCCTCTGTACCGTCATAAAGATTCAATATGAGCTGTCGCGAAAGAAGCTGTTCGGCAGGAAAGAGCATGTCTCTGACATTCGCTGGCAGCTCATCATCAGGAATCGAGGTGATCAGCTGCTGCAGTTGTCGGATCAGATTGACGGACCAAGTTGGAAGACCTGTGCAGCCAGCTAAGTCGGCGACCGGCCCTTCTGCCGCCTGATTGGCATCGCCGCTAGCCGCTTGAGTCAAGTCCGAAGGAAGTGATCTGGCAAAGAGCATGGCTTGATTGCGTGGTGATCTGCGATATGCTGTGCCTCGATCAGCATCGTCCCGTGAAGCGTCAGTGTCGTCATCGTCCTGTAGTGCGAAATAGTTGCAAGCCGCAACTTGTTGTAGCACCTCATCGTGCAGATGGCGTAAGATGAGATCCGGGAAGAAGAACAAGCCAGGTATGTCTGGTGCGGTTCGTAAAGCTACTGGTATTCTATCGAGCGGATCAGAATGTTGGTCTTGATCGACATTTGACGAAGTGTCTGAGCCGAAGAGCGAATCGGCGTCGTCATCAGAGGCCATGTTGGGAGAGAGCATATTCATAAGACAGACATCATCTTGTGTATACTCGAATTGGCATCATGCATTCGTGCCAGCCGGGACTGGCATTCGAAAAGCAGCGTGAAGAGGGTAGAAAGATGCTGGTCAGAATGTTGGCTGTGGAGTCTATCTACGAATCAAAGGTGCGGACGTCGGCGTCTTTGCGTCGTATGGCAGCGCTTGGCTCGAGTTGTGTTAGGAAGACGCTGTTGAACACCGCGTGTTCGGAACAAGGCTTTGGAAGAGAAGCTGCTCTGTGCGACAACAACGACATGTGGACTTTTGAGTTCTGCTGCATGCGCTCTAAAATTTTTCTAATCTTCCGGGCTTCCGCTCCTACCGAACCGCCAGATTTTTTGTTTCTCACAGCGTCAACGTCAACCCCACCCTGAAAGCTCTCCCGCTCCACCTTTCCGCACTTCAATCTCATCCACTACACCACCCACTCTCCCTATCCGCACCGGAAGCTTCAACCATAATCACAATGTCTGTCGAACAGCTCCCAGATGACCACTTCCGTCCCACTTACGAGGACATTCACGTCCAGATCGGCGAGGCCGCCCGCAGGATTAAGACCGAGTTCGACCCTGACCTCATGGTCGCCATCGGTGGCGGAGGATTCTACCCTGCTCGTGTTCTCCGAACATTCTTGAAGAAGCCTTCGGCTCTCGACCCATCCAAGATGCGCAACATCCCTATCCAGGCTATCGGCTTGAGCTTGTACGAGGAGGTCTCCGGCACTGCCGAGGGCCAGATTGGTAACGAAGTTGTTCGAACACAGTGGCTCGACGCCAAGACCGTCAGCGGTCACAAGGGACCTGGCAAGATTGAGGAGGGCAAGGACGCTGGTGGACTGCTCGGAAAGAACGTTCTCATTGTCGACGAGGTTGATGACTCCAGAACCACCCTTCAATACGCATACTCTGAGCTTCTCAAGGACGTCAAGAACGCCATTGCCAACCTCTCTGCTGAAGAGCGTCAAAACCTTGCACCCACTCGTTTTGCCATCTTCGTCGTTCACAACAAGGAGAAGGCAGGTGGCAAGCGTGGTACCCTTCCCATCCTTCCCAAGGACTTGCCCAAGGGAGAGGACAAGATTGTCGACGGCCTCAGCGAGGGCGTTCGTTACTACTCGACTCAGGACATCGGAGACGTTTGGATTTGCTACCCATGGGAGGAAGAGTGAGTATTAGCCCCGACTTTGCCTATGAATTGTTCTGCTTCATGCACATGCAGCTTACTGACCAATTTTCCGTTTGCTTCCTTCCATCACGACTTGCAGGGACATCATCGAGCACAATCGACTTGCTGCTCTTGCAAAGAAGCTTGGAGTCAACCAGCCGAACTAAGCCACAAATGCACCAATCTTGCTTCTGCTCGCAGTCGCCCAAAACACGCAGCACCCTGCTGACACTTGTATATCATCCAGCTTCGATATGGAACACTGTATAGTCTAGATCCCGACTTTGACTGCTCTCTCGCTTTGTGATAGAAGGCGTCTGTACGCGAAGGGTCTCTCTGATCTAACCCGAATTGAAGAAGTGTAGCACCGACCGAAATTGCGACGCCGGACCAACCCGAGAGTAAGCAATTCGTGGTTGCGGCCATTGCTCGGGATCAGTCGACGAAAGTGCGCCAGCCTGCCTCGTCAGAGACATCTCCAAGGACGGCAAAATCTCAGTGCAGCGGGTAGTCTCGTCGAATCTTTTGTGCCAGAAGTATGCCAAGTGCCCCACAAAAGCGTTGAAAGCGAATCAGTGCGCAATAGTTCGTATAATGATGCTGATGGGAAGACTAGAGTACAAATGAGGATTGAGGGCCATGCAATAAGGGTGGGTCGGTATGGGGTATCAGGTGAGCCGGTCAGGAGCAATCGAGCGCTTCTTACGACGCTCGAGCAGCTGTAGAAGAGCCGATGGCTTTGCGTCCATCTTTGAGAAGACCGCGGCACTCTGCAGCAATCTCACGTACTCCGGCGACACCCGCATCGGTCCATGCTGCTAAGACAGGCTCCATGGTGCCCCACAGATGCTCCGCTTGGGCCAAACCCGCTTTTCGCGCTTCGAAATCCAGGTCAGCCGCACCAAGAGTATGCGAGGTAGTGTTCGAGTCAATTCGACACTCAATGAGGTCAGAGAGCGTTGTAGGTAGAGTGACGATCGGTTCCAAGTCGTGCAAGGGATCGATGCCATCCTCTCGAGATTCTTTTGATGTCTCAGCAGAGGAGTGTCGCAGAGTTTCGAGGTTGGAGGCAAGATTCGACATTGTCTCGAAAGATGACTTGAGCGAGTCAAGCGAAGGGTCGAGCGACTCCGACTTGATCTTCATGTCGCGTATCGTATCGCTGGCTGCTACAAGCTCATGGTGGTGGTTGTAGACCAGACTTTGACGTTCTCCGTCCAGTTCGCGGATTTGAACGATGAGCTCGGACTCCTTGGCCAATAAGACGCTCAAACTGTTCGAGCGCAAGAGGGAGCTCAGATCGATCTTTGGATCTGATGCTGATGCATCGGCGCTGCTGCCGTCTAAGGCTGGCGATCGTGGTGCTGATGTGCCTTCCGATGTGAGCCCATAGTAGTCGCGCAAGAGATTGGCCGCTCGTCGTTTGTCGTTACGTGGTCGTGATGTTGTCGAGTTGGCGCTGCTGTCCTGCCTCTGACTTTGAGGTGGCCGTGATGCCGATGCGACAGAGGATGGAGCGCCTACTGAAGACATTGTTTGTCGGTTCGAATGTTGATGTTGGTGGAAGAAACATAGCATGTCGAGTGTTGATCTGCCGCCAAACGGATCAACTTTCGAGGTCCGACCAGCGCCATTTTCGAGGATGTTAGAGCTGACGATGAGACATTTCATTGTTAATTTCTCCGTGTGGGGACCTGCGTCTCGGCAGTCAAAAGAGTCTCAAGTCGTCCGCATTGATGTCGGAAAGGGATGACTTCGACGCTAATGCCCACACTGACTGATGCCAAGCATTTCGTATGCCATCACATCTGCGGCCTCTCCTATCCGTCTTGACACCATCACTACCACCTTCAGCTTCTGCCATTGTCATTTCACTCTCGAGATCGGATACACTCACCGCAGCTGTCGTCTTTCCCTCAACGCAACCCCAGCGGCCCTCTTCGCGCATCAGCATCGGTCATTTCTATTGGCAGTTCCGATTACAACAGCGGCACAGCCACACGTCTCCGTTCACATAGGTCGGTACATCGGCGAGGACGGTACTCTTCGAGATGGTTCGGACACCATCGCTCTCGCTCTCTTCGGGAGAGAAGGACAAAGACAGGGCGAACCAGACGCTGTCTTCCGCATTTGCATCCATGATCGCAGTGGGCGCTCCCCATCATAATTCTCGCAATCCGTTCGGCACAAATCAACTCAAGATCGATGATAGCGCAGCAAACGACTCACGTCGCAATCGCCAGAATGGCTCAGGCTCTGCCTCTAGAGCGGACGACGAAAGGTCACAGAGGAAGTCAAAGCGATTGAGTGCTTTCGGAAGGTCCGGCCGCAGCATATCGCCTTTCCGCTTTGGGTCGAGAAAGCGCTCTTCTTCGGCAAATCGCCTCAAGATCAATCCGGATGACGACACTGGATCCGAGAGCGGGACTCGAAGTGAGAGGGAGCGGGATAGCGACAATGACTCGGTCATCAGCTCTGCCTCGGGTATCACTCCACGGAACAGCGCATTCTTCAACCCATACGATGAGGACGATCTTGACCCCGGCACGCCGCATTCCCACCGCCCACGACATCCTGCATCGCTTCACGCGCCAGATGCGCCACTACCCAAGTCAGCCTCGTCCACCAGTCTCGCTTCATCTACGAACCTCAACGAAGATGCGCACGATGCAGAAGCTGATGTAGAGTCAGATGATGGCTCTGACATCTCTGACCTCGACTCCAAGCTTCTTGATGGAGGCGCAGACGAGGAAGAAGAGGATCTCGAAGACATTGACGAGATGGACTCGATCGTGCTCGACAACACCCTGTACAATGCGGAATGTTTGACGTCACATGAACACTGGAATGCAGATCCAAAGTCGGAAGACGGTCACCATCACTTCGAAACATACGAGGACGAAGATCTCGAAAGGGACGACGAGCACATCACCGCACCCAACGTCGTCCTCAGCGAAGACCAAGTCTCGACCTTCCTGCAACGGCGCGGCTCCAAGATGCTCTCGCTGACTACATCTCGACCCCGCTTCGAACGCAACCGATGCACCATCACTATTAGCCACGGCGACTATGATGCTGCTGCCAAAGCCAGTAAACGTCCCAAACGCTATGTTGTAGCTAGTGATGGCTCCGAAGAGTCCTCCTATGCTGTCGAATGGACTATCGGCACCGTGCTCAGAGATGGCGACGAGATGCTTGTCGTCTCGGTCATGGAGACAGACACCAAGCTCGATGCTCTCGATCCCAAGCACGAGGAGGTGTCGGCACGAATGGAGCACCAACGTATCCGCCAGGCCATGGCATCCGTCCTCGCAAAGCAGGCCACCCATCTCTTGGAGCGCACACGGCTCGAAGTCAAGATCTCATGCCAAGCCATCCACGCAAAGAACTCTCGCCATATGCTCCTCGATCTCATAGACTTCTACGAGCCAACCATGGTCATCGTCGGATCACGAGGTCTGGGCTCTCTGCGAGGTATCCTTCTTGGCTCGACTTCTCATTATCTTGTGCAAAAGTCTTCGGCGCCTGTCATGGTCGCGCGAAAGAGATTGAAGCTTCCCGCATTACCACGCGGCAAAGGCGATGTCGTTGAATCTGTGCGTGCGCGTCATATGCGTCTCGACCAAGCTTCGATCGAAAAGGTCTCCAACGCCAGCGAGGAGGAGAAGACAGAGTCGAAGCAAGGGAAAGAGAACGATACTACTGGCGAAGATACTTCACCGGACGACGAGTCAGGTGACAAGAAGGCCACTGAAGTCTCCTCAACGGAGGTCAATGCAGGCGACACCGCATCCATGCCTCCGCCATCGACGCCTCCGAGAACACCGAGACCAGATGAGACGAGTCCGACAAGTCCCAAATTGGGCAGTGATGGCAGTCCAAAGTTACAGCGCAAAGGCTCAAAAGCTGGTCCAACAGCCATCCCACAGACATCGCTGGAGCGAGAAGCTGAGACCAGGATGCAGATCCAGCAGCGTAAAGTGGAAGCAGCCAAGTTGCACGAAGGCGACAAGAAGCGACACATCTTCCCCCACCACTCGGATCACCTCAAGACTTCCAAAACATCCAACGCACCTCAGAGCGACGATGAGACGGATCCAACTGACGATGACTCAAAAGGGACAGGCCTGGTCTCCGCAGCTGAGGTGAAAAGCAAGAAGGAGGATGCGGGCGCAAATGGCACAACATGAATCGCAAGGTGAAGTGACTCTTGGGCAATTGCGTAACCTTTGTCACCTTGAAGATGTATCGGGCTGCAATGTCACCATATCATTTGGCTCGGCAGTGTGTCGTGACCTTGTGCACATTGACAAGCATAAAGTTGGAAGAGCGTGATGAGTTTGCGAGGCAAGACAACTGATTACAGAGTATTGATTACATGTGCTACGGGCAAGTTCGGGGAAAGGGTAGGAGGATCACTGAATTGCTGGGGTGAGGGGTGGATCGCGGCGGGATCTCTCGAGAACCGTCTTCGTCTTTCGACTTGGTCAGTTCAGCAATCGCGCCGACTAGGCAGCACATGGCGTTCCGCGTAGATTGTACTTCATGGTCTTGAAGGTGTCCATCATGAAGCCGACGTACTCGTCAACACCGAGCGCTTCGAGGTTAATGTTGGTAGCCTCCTTGACTTGCTGTACAGTGTCGGCGGCTTCGGTAGAGAACTTCTTAGCGGCTTTGTTGAGACCCTCTGACGTGGTCTTGGCAGCTTCAAGGGCTTGGAGTCGAAATTGAGCGAAGGCGGGGATGACGACCTTCTCGTGATATTCTGCTGTACGCTGTGCTGTCTGCGTCGCCTGTTCGCGGACGTAGTCAAAGGCAGGGCGCACCTGCTCTTCGTTGTATTGTGCAGTGAATTCGGCGGTTCGTTGCACAGTGTAGACGGCGTGCTCGTGTAGAGTGGCAAAGGCAGGAATGACTTGCTCCTTATGATAGCGACGAGCGAGACGAGCAGCTTCCATGGCCTGCTGCCTAGCTGTCAGGAAGGCAGGTCTCAGAACAAGGCGTTCATAATTGTGGAGTTCGGCTAGCCAAAAGGCCCAAGTGGTGGTGGTGGCATTGTCGAGGTACGCGGAATGAGCTTTGGTTGGCAAAACGGGCAGGTCAACGCCAAGCTGGAAGATCTTTTGATTGGCAAGGCTTGCGTACCTGCTGGTTTTGCTGCGCCGAACGGAAGCATTTGACTGCTTGGGACGACGTTTGTTGGCGTTGGCAGTGCTTGCAGAACTAGGTCCGGCGGAAGATGATCCGACGTTGCTGAGACTCTTTGAAGTTGCTGAAGATCTTTGAAGGGCGACCGATTGAGCTACTTCCAGGCTGCGGCTCGTGTCATAAGAGGTAGGAGCTTGCTTGCGTTTGACCGTCTTCTTTGATCTTGGCTCGGTCAGGAGGGAGAGACTTGAAGGCGAGGGCTTGGGTGCCAGTGCAAGAAAAGACGTTGTAACTTGCGGGCCGAACGACTCGACGGCTAAACCTGGAGCGGATGATGCGAACTTGGTGGCCCAACTAGCTTGAACAGGATGGATGGCTTGCGAGGTGGTGGGAGGCTGGGTGAACCCGTACAGAGAGCTGGATCTGTAGCCGATGAAGACAGTAGCGAGGACAGCGACAAGCCAGACTGCTTTGGTCTTTGGAGTATATGCAGATACTCCGCGTTGACGCTGGGAGGATGGCATAAGCTTTTCTTCGGGTTGGAACGAGGAAGCAGACTTCTCGATGTCGTCGATATCATCGAAGTATCCAGTGGAGCGCGGATTGTAGTGAGGCAAGTCCGAAGAAGGTACCTCAGGTTCCGATGAAGGGACAGAGGGCTGCTCGGCCACCTGAGTCTGGCGAGACTGTGCTAGCGGAGTGTAGAGTGAGCTGGAATCGATGTCGTTCACATCCTGATCATGATCATCGAAGACAGATACAGGATCAGGAAAATGAAAACGGGAGGCTTGCATATCAGGACTGGGTGGAGCACTTCCTGCATCGGAGACGACGGAGCTGTCCACCTCTGAAGCGGCGGAGGACGGTGCGGGTGTCCTCTCGTCATGTTCGTAGTCGATCAGCTCGTAGTCGGACGAAACATCTGTCTCGTTCAAAGAGAGGGTGTCGAATAGATCGTTATCGTTGCTCGACGCCATTGCGAACAAGATTGTCGAGAGATTGATTGTGTGAATGGTTGAGAGAACTGAAGGTTGATATTTGTGGCCTCCTTTGTCCCTATCTCTACAAGAGCGAAAGAGGTCAGTAGACAAGAGTGAGGAGAGGAGGTTGCGGGAAAGGATTGGACCCTATCAGCTGTGAATGCGCAGCAGCTTGCGCGCACTTTATGACTTTTTTTGGTCTGTGTGGAGAGCGGAGAAGTTGAGGCGTAGTTGCATTCCGATAAACGAGGCACCTGAGCAGTATGTTTCTCTTCCGATGCTTTTGACCAACTTAGCCGCTTTGCAGAACCCTGCATAAAGGGGAATTTTTCGTTTTAGTATGTTATGTTACACCGTCACAAACTAATGCTCCCTAAAAAAGGCCCCACGGACGCGATCTCGGAAGAAGGAAAAGCTCAGACGTCACAGACATTTGACACTTCAACAGCTACTTGCACAACCACCTCTCATCCTCATCGACAAAGCACCGTCTACGTTCCGGGTAGCGCAGTGCCACATTCACCAGCTCCTATATCAAGCATTAGACCCAGTTCGGCCCACTCGGTGAACATACGGGCTCTACTTCGTCCGACAGACGAGCAACCTCTCGGTCTCAAGGACCTTCGCTTGGACTCGATTCGCGTAGCACTTTGGTTCAAGAAGCTTCTGCATACGAAATGAGCTCGTAAACGGCTCTCTATCATCGCTTCGGCAGCATCACACTCTCCTGCGACTGTTCATAGCCTCAAACATGGCGCTTTCACTCGACAACAGTCACGACGCTTTCGTTGGAGATTGCATTGCAAACTGGAACGACCAGGGCGCATCGCAACTGTAAGTCTTTTCTTTCCAACTCGACATCGGACCTCAAGATCTTCGCCGATTCCAACAACCAACTAGAGCCAACTTGATCTTCCAACTGACCATCCAACCTGCGCTCGCATCGGCAATATCGTCGCTCGATCTGGTTCGGTTACCTTTTCTCCCCTTTGAACTTACTGCCTCACTACCAGTCAAACGACTGTCGTCGAGGCTCTTGGACATACACAGAACAGTGGAGACGACACACGATTGCCAGCGCTTCTTCTCGCTGCCATTCGCCTGCACTGCTTATCGTCGCGGGCAACGGAAGGGTTTGCGTCGCATCTCTTCACTCAAGTCAACGAGAAAGCCAGCGAGTTCGATGCTCAAATCGCCTTTGCCGATGCTCTTCTCGACTCAATATGGGGCATCGACGGCGAAATTGAATCCCGTAACGACTTAATAGCAACCGAAACATCGACAACCGATCCGGCTTCGCTCGCGTTAGACTCCGATGGATCAATACCTCTTGTCGTTGCCCGCCAGCGTCTCGCCACCCTTGTCAACGACCTCATCTCAGCAAATATCCTCACAGAAGATCAAGTAGCAGAGAGGCTCGAACAGAGCCTGCTTGCACTCGTCGGTCTCATTCCAAATGAAGTCTACTTCAACAAGCGCTCAATTCAGCTTCGCACGGCCCGGCTCTTCAAACAACAAAAGTTCAACCTTCTTCGCGAAGAGAATGAAGGCTACACCGCTCTCATCACCGAAGTTGTCACCAATCTTGGTCCGTCTATCTTGCCCGTCAGATGCCGCGAGCATTCTCGGCCAAACGACGCCTCTTCCGACCCATCACCGCTCGGCTCCATCTTCGACCCTGACTCCGTCACCGTCATCGAGCAAGAGTCACCAGCAACACGCAACCGCAGAGCAGCTCGCGTCATGAACAATGTACAGGCTCTCATCGGCTATTTCGACCTTGACGCCAATCGCGTTCTCGACGTCATCCTCGACCTCTTTGCAACAGAAGTGATGCGCCACTATCCTTTCTTCCTCTCACTGTTGGTGGAATCACCTTGGGCCAACGCAGAGCCGTCGCCCAGCCCATCAAGCGACAATGCTGACAATCAGTTCGCGGGCATCGATCTCGATCTTTCAACTGCTACAGGCGATCGTATATGCGCGCAACTTCTCGGCTTCAAGTTTGCTCACTACTGTCACCCTGACACCAAGGAATCAACTCCCGACGAGCTCTACATCCTCGCAGCACTCCTCATCAAAGTGGGCCTCGTGCGCTTCGCCGATCTCTACCCACATCTTTCTCCAGGCGACGATGGCATGAAGAAGTTGCAGACGCAGCATCGTCAAGCAATGTCGGCCAAGGTATCCAGCGCTCGCGCCAATGCTCTCTCCATGGCAGCTCCTCTCACCGACGACACGGACCCTTCTTCGTCTCGCAAGGACACCACCAGTGCTGCTAAAGAAGCTCCTGTGAAAGAACCGCCACTTCAGATTGTCGGTCTATTGCGCTTCATGCTCGCGCTGGGCGATCTACGTCACTCCCTCTTCATTCTTACGCGCTTCCCTTGGCTCTGCTCCGCCTTCAACGAGATTGCTGACCCCTACATCCGGCTGCTAAAGGTGATCGTGCAGCCAGCTTACGAGGAGATCTCTTTCTCACGAATGAATCCTCCTTGCGACAGTCCCTCCATCGCCGTGCCTCGGCCACGCTGGGATGCAAAGCTGCAAGCCGCCGTGCCTCCCGTTGTCAAAAGCCTTGTACTAACTCGCAAAGTGCCAGAGCCTGCCCCTTCCATCAATTGCCAGCAAGTCTTCTTCTACCCCGACTGGAGCGCTTCTCTTCCAACTTGCCGAAGCCTTGACGACGTGCTACGCATCTTCTTGCCGCTTCTCAAGGTTCTTGGTGTATGCCTTTGGAGAGATGCAGCCCTTCTGCAGAAGGTCTGCCGACTAACAAAAGTTGGCTTCCGCCTTGCCAGCTCCACAGCCGCGTCACAGGCTGCTGCCGCGGATCCATTCGATGACTTTGACGAACCTCAGGAAGATGCAGACAGCCAGGCATGGTATGACATCCTGCGATTCCACCTCCTGCCAGCCTTGTCGCTTTCACCGTCCAACTCAGGTATCGTTGACGAGATTTGGATGCTGGTCCGGATCATGCCTTACGAAAAGCGCTTCTCCTTGTACGGGCAATGGAAGAATGATCTCTACCAAATGCCCGAGCTTCGAGCCGCCCAAGCTGAGACCGAGAAGGAAGCGAAAGGTATCCTCAAAAGAATCAGTAAGGACAACATCAAGCAGTCAGGACGCAACCTTGCAAAAGCTTCGCATTCCAATCCGACCATCTTCTTCACTATCGCTCTCAACCAGGTCCAAGCATACGACAACCTCATTCAGCCTCTGGTCGAGTCTGCGAAATACCTCTCGCAGTTCGAGTACGACATTTTCTCTTTCAACCTTGTCGATGCACTCAGCAACCCGGAAAAGGAACGTACCAAACAGGACGGAACCAACATTAGTCTATGGCTCAAGAGTCTGGCTTCCTTCTGTGGCACTCTCTTCCGCCGCTACGCCATGATGGACTGTACCCCCATTTTGCAGTACTTGGTTAATCAGCTCAAAGCAAACAACTCCAAGGACTTGGTCATCATGTCCGAACTTATCACAAAGATGTCCGGTATTGAGCCGCTGGCTAACCTTGCCGATGCCCAGATCGCAGCCCTTACTGGTGGTCGCAGCTTGCACATGGAAGCCATGATGGCAGCAAATGCACTAACGGGCAGCAAAGAGCGTCTCGCTTACCAACGCTCTGGTCAGCGCCTGCTTCACGCACTCGTGGAAAGCAAGCTGTCTGTGCCACTACTCATTCTGGTGGCTCAGCAGCGCCAGGCATGTATCCACCTCGTACCCGAGAGCGAGGCACATCTCAAGTACCTCGGTAACCTGTACGATTCTTGTCAGGAAGTGCTGCTGCAGTACGTCGAGTTTCTCTTCAACCATCTCGAGACAGCCGACTATGCCTCACTCGTGCCGTCGCTGCAACATCTCTGTGTTCGCTTTGGCATTGAGCCTGCCATGGCTTTCTACATTGCGCGACCCAAGCTGGTTCACAGCATGAAGCAGGTCGAGGCAGCCGACGCCGCAGAGAAGCTTCGCGCTGAACTCACTGCAAGCCTTGCCAAGTCCAAAGCCTCGGGGGAGGAGAAATCAGCGGATGAAGCTACAGTGAAGAGTGAAGGGGAGGTAATTGAAGCGGCAGGCTCGACGGAACCGAAAGAAGACGGCGATGTGGAGATGGAAGATGGAGAGGCTCCAAAGACCAAGACAGAGGACATGCCAGTCGATGCTGCTGACGATAAGGAAGAAGGTACCGCAGTTGCAGATGGAAGTAAGGACGGTAAGGTGGAGAACTCACCCTCGGATGCCCCAGAGCCTTGGCACCGCGGCCTCCTCGATGCCATCGCGGCTGCCAAAGATATGCTTCCCGAAAGTGCGCATTCAACCCTCGGAGTTCACTTCTACGTTACTTTCTGGCAGCTCAGCTTGGCTGACATCAGCGTGCCGATCGAACGATATCAGCAAGAGGTCAAGCGACTCAATGCGCTCATTCGCGAGACCACGGCAGAAGATCAACGCAAGCGTCTGCAAGACAACGTCAGCCAACTCAACGCTGAAATGAAAGATCAGATGAAGTCGCACGAGGTCACTCGGAAGCGACTCATGATGGAGAAAGACCATTGGTTCTCTGATAGCGCCGATCGAAGCACCATCGTCATGCAGCTTATCCAGTATTGCTTGTTCCCTCGTGCACTGCTTTCGCCGACCGACGCCATCCTTGCAGGCAAGTTCATTCGCACTGCTCACAACCTAGGTGCGCGCAACTTCACCAGTCTCACTGCTTATGACAAGATCTTTGTCGACCATATCGCTGCAGTCATCTTCTCGTCTACCGAGAACGAAGCTCGCAACTACTCCAGGTTCCTTTACACTATCTTGGCAGACCTTAGTCCTTGGCATCGGTCGTCCGAGACGTACGCAAAAGAAGCCATCGGGCAAAAGCTGCCTGGATTCCAGATGCGTTGGCAGGATCGTCACGGTGGTGAAGAGATCCCGCAGGGAGACCTCCTCACTTGGGATCAGTTCCGTCTCATCTTTTGCAAGTGGCAGGATTGCCTTCAACGCGCTTTCAAGGCTTGTCTCTCCTCCAAAGAGTACATGCGTATCCGGAACACCATCATCGTTATGACGCGTATCTCACCTTTCTATCCGCTCATTGATGCGCACGGTACCGAGATGAGTTCGATTGTTGAATCACTGGCTAACAATGAGAAGCGCGGAGACCTCAAAATTCTCGCTCAGGGCCTGCTCGCGACGCTGAAAGCTCGAAAGAAGTCGTGGATTCCTATGCATCAGGCTAAGAAGGTAGCCAATCCACCGTCCGCTCAAAACGCTCAAAAGGACGCTGCTGCGAAGACGGAGACCGAGACCGAGACCGAGAAGAAAGAAGCAGGAGCGCCGAACGCAAAGAAGGACACGCAAGACCGTCTGGAGAAGGAAAAGCCAAAGGAGCAAGCGCCCGCGAAAGTGACTCAGAACGACAAAGCCGCCACAGATGCAAAGCGGGAGACGACTGACTCCGCTTCGACAAAGGGTGGAAGGGCTGACAAAGGCAGTGAGAGGACTGCGCCTTCTGCGCCGTCGGCGCCTTCTGCACCTTCTGCACCTCGCGCCTCAGCTCCACCCACTGGGCCTAGCAACCGAGGAACAGGCACAACGCGAGTACCACCCGGCGCCAATCTTCCAAGCCGGCCAGGTCTGCCATCGCAGAAGTCAACGCCTGCTGACACCAACAACCGCCGATCTGGACCGTCAAACACCCAACCAGTCAGCGACTCTCGCCGTGGAGATGAACGTAGCAATGCTAAAGCGGAAGACAACGCGAAGCGTGCTGCAAGCGATCGCAGTCAGGCAGCGCCCCCATCCGGTCCTCGTAGCGACGCAGCGAGAGACAACGGACTTCCATCTCGCCCGGGCAATGACCGCAACCGAGCACTTAATGGAGACCGTCGCGCGCCTACGCAACCTTCGCGCGATGCAGGCGATAGTAAGAGCGCATCCACTCGCCAGAATGGACCGGACGGAATGAATCCTCCTACTGGCCCGGCGAACACCTCGAGCGCCTCTGCTGCACGCAACCGAGCCGAGCGGGATCGCCATGAACGCTCGAGCTCCACTTCTCTACCCGCCAACGGCAGCAAAGATAAGGACGCTCGCGACCGCGAGCGAGATCGAGACCGCGTCGATCGCCCGACCGACCGTGACAAGGCCCGCAATGCCGAGCGCGAACGGGAACGCGAGCGTGACCGTGACCAACGTGATCGCGATAGATCTGCTCGAGATCGAGACCGTGAACGTGAGAGGGATCGCGGACGCGAGCGAGACAAGGATCAGCGCGAACGAGACCGCGCCAGAGATCGAGAGCGAGATCGTGGAGGTAATGCTCGAGACCGCGATCGTGATCGTGATGACAGGAAGCGCAGCAACGGTGGAAGTGCCCAGAACAGCAGGAATGCTACGCCCGTTCGCGATGTTGCAGACAATGGTCGTGCTAGCGGCTCGAGTACGCCACTGGGACCGCGCCGCGATCGTGAGGCACAACTTCGCGGGCGTGAGTCTGCAGCAGCTACACCCACTTCTAATCGATCCACACCTGGCGTCAGCGGGGTTGGCGGCGGATCAGCAGGGGTCGGCAGCGGTGGAGGTGGATCAGACGAGATCAGCATTCGCGGGGGCGCAGAACAGCAAAGGAAGCGCACCTTGGTTGACCGTCTGGGTGAATCTTCCGCTGCATCGCCTGGTCCTGCCTCACCCGGCGCCCGTCCATCGGACGCCGAGACCGCAGCTGCTGCAGCCTGGGACACGGAAGACTCGTCAAAAAGAATCAAAATCGATCGAGATCAGAAGTACGCCCCTGCCGGTCCACCTGTTCCTGCTATTCCAGCGGGTCCAAGATCAGACAGGAGGCAGCAACAACCATCCTCATCCCGCAACTCTTTCGGCGGAGGTCGTCGTGATGGTCGAGACCAACGTCGAGATCGTTCCGCCCGCCGAGCCGGCAACGAGTAGTTATTATCATTCATCTACATATAGGAATCAACCAATCTCAATAACCACATTCAGTCACATTCGCAATCTCTTGATAGGACAGGACAGAACATCATTCAATTATAGAAGGCCATGCTTGGCCAATGCATCCCTGTATGTTTGCGTCTGAGACTGTTCGATGGACAGATCTCGTTTGAGTCTCTTGTTCTCCACCATGAGTTGATGCTGGTCTGCCTTTGTTCGTTTCAGCTCCTTTCGCAGGAAGGCGAGCTCATCGATCTCCGGTGTCTGAGTGTGGTCGTACAAGAGGTCAAGCTCTTCGTTGAAAGCCTTGTGGATCTCGGTGTTTTCGAGTCGCCCGTCTGCCTCGAGCGTAGTCAAGAGCTCGCATTTACGCTTCAGAGCCGAAAGTTGGATCTCGAGCTTCTCTTTCTCCTTCAGCAAGACTGCATGAGCTTCACTCTGCGAAGCATTCGAAGAGGCATCTGCAGTTTGCGCGGCTGCTAGTGCAGAAGTTGCGTTAGTCAGATCGTGCACGATGCGATTATGCATGCGGATAGTCGAGATCCACTTTGTGTCTACATCACTGAAGAGGAACTCCAGCTTCTTGAGTCGTGCGTGAATGTTGTCTACCTCGGCGCTGATTGAAGCGGTAGCATTCAAGTCCATTTCTTTGAGTACTGAGTCATCACCGCGTCGTTTCCGCGGTGTTTGAGCATCAACCTCCATGGCGGTCATGCTACTCTGCAGGATCTCGACGTCGCATCGAAGCAGATTCATCTCTTCCTTGACGAGACGAAGACCATGCTCCATAGCCTCGTTTCTTCGACGCGCCTCTTGTGACTTGGAAGCAGTCGAAGAGGTGCGAGCAGGCGCGACTGGCGCTGGTGTTTCTGCTGTTAACGTAGTTTCAGCTGCTGCACTGGTGCTACCGTGGCCGTGCCCGCGCTCTGTAGACGTCTCGCTCTCCGAGATCGATGGTCTTTCCGTAGTTTCATCGGCGACCATTTGAGCCAGCGGCACGGCACGAGGAAGTGCGCCCTTAGGACGACTGACGAAGGTTCCATCATCTCTGCCAAGCGATGGTCGCTTGCTCAGCGATCCCTCTCGAGAAGCCTCCAAATCAGGCACGTCAGCACCTGTGACAGACAGTGGACGTTTTGTACCAGATACACGCCTGTGAGCTACGCTTGCAGTACCATAGACGCCGATGCTTGAAGCAGGTCTTGCCCTGACTGGCGTTGAAACTTCGGCATCCTTCTCGTTGTCGCTCTCTTGTCGTGCTCTCGGCACCGGCTTGCGACGGATGTTGAGCGGTGTTGTGGGTCCACTGGATAGCCAGGAAGGAGAGGGCGGCTCACCACGGGCATGCGAGGTAGGTGCAGGACTTGGGCTCTTTGTTTGTTCTCTGGGACCCGTTGGTCTCCGACCGGCGGAGCTCGGTGTCCTACAGAGATCGACAGATTCGGCCCTCTGGCGTTGCTGGTACGGTGGCTGTGCCTTGGTTGGGGACCAGCTGGATGTGGTCGGTGCTGCGCTTTCAGTTCTCGCTCTGACATGACCTCCAGCTGGACGTCCACCAACTATCGTGCCGGTTCCCATCCTACGCGGAGAAGCCATTGCTGAAGCTGAGCTGCCTGCAGATGTAGAGAGGAGCGAAACAGGGTCAGGAGTGGCAGCTCGGATACGACGACGCACTTCGTTTTCATCTTGATCAACGCTGTCGTCACCGCAGCGACTTGCAGCACTGGAAGGTGGACCGACAGAAGACGATCTTCTCCGGCCAAAGCGTCGGAAAGAGCCAGGCGAGTCGACGGTGTTGCGAGTCAGTGCATCGTATGCTCCGCTGCGACTGCTGATGCTGGTTCCTGCAGTGGAGTAAGTCATGCCGCGACTGCTGACGGAGGCTGCATTGCTGCTGAAGGTGCTCTTGGAGGCATTGCTATTGCTGCGACGAGCAGGAGAACCAAAGACATCGAGATTGGAGATGCCAGCGCTAGAGATGCTGGAGACTGCTCCGCTCGCTCCGAACAACAGAGATCGTCCAAAGTTTTCTAGCCCGGCAGCGGCCTTGGCTCGTTGACGGAAGCCTGAGCTGGAAGGTGTCCCAGGTTGACTGAGAGCATAATTGCGAAGCGCACTACCGAAACGCTTGTCGACCTCATCCGATAATTGAACAACGTGATCACCAAGGTCCCCTGAAAGCAACTGGAGCGGCTCGCCTAGCACTTCGTCTTTCTGTGCACCTTTCGTCCGTACCTGTGCTACGAGCTCTTCCTCCATCTCATCGACCCCGCTCACATCCAGGACGGCATGTGGATGAGCTGAATCGGAACTGCCGAGTGGTGTTGCATCATGCGTACCTTGCTCGCTGACGGACAAGGCAACTGGTGTGCGGAACGCTTCGTTCGCATAGCTTTGATGGGTATGCAGATGGAAATAGATAATTTTGCGGGCGTCGCTCAAACTTGTGGTGTTAGAAGTGATGCCAAGCAGACCGTCATTGGACTCGACCCTGCGGCGAGATGCAGGCACGATCTTGCACCGTGTTTGGCAATGGCTTCGATTGGCCTTGTACAGCGCTTTTGCTCTCCAGACACTTTCGAGGAAGCGCATCTTTTCCAATTTGGCCGACACTTCTGCATCGAGTGAGGAGGAGCCCATCTGAATGCGAGAAGCGTGAGTCGATGTGTTTGATGCGGAAGGATCGACGGCAACATACTGGCGGAGAGGTCTGCCGGTCCACTTGTCACCGGTCACGTGGCTGGGGGAGCGAAGCATTGCGAGCTGTAGGTCTGTACCTCCCAGGTCTTGTACATCGATGTCCATCAGCCCGATCGACCCGCGAAAGCTGAGCTCGGAGCGTTTGCTTGGAGCAAGCAAGGTACCGTGTGAGCTCTTCTCGGTGAAAGTTTTCATCTGGGAGGTTAGCCGACTGATGTCGTCAAGACCGACAGCTTTACGCCCGTTGGTTGAAGCGTTGGCGCGTTTGACGATAGCGATGCGGTCATCGAAGAGGAAGAGCGTGCAATGGAGAGGCTTAAGACCAGAGAAGGAAGCAGCAATGCCGGAAGAAGCAGCAGAGGCATCGAGGGGAAAGTCGTCCACGTCGATGCAATCGATGAATCTGCGGTGCACGCTGATGAATTCGGCTGGGAAGGATTCGATGTTGCGGCTGAAGCTCCACATGACGGCAGCTCTTCGGGTCTTTTCGTCTGCTTCACAGCTTGCGATACGGCTGACGAGGGTTATGGCCTGCTCGAGACGGGACCTGAGCGGGTCGCGAGGCTCGACATGTGCCAAGATGGCATCGATAAGAAGTTTGTATCGCGGAATACGTTGGATGGGCTCCATGAGAAGGTCGCGGAGACCAGTATTGCCGATGCCGGTGACGGAGTACTTTGTTCGATCGGCGAACTCGCAGAAAGCACGGTGTTTGGCGAGGGTTTGCTCGATATGCTTTGCTTTTTCAAAATTGGCGAAGTATTCGCTGTAGCATGAGAAGCAAGACATGTGGTTGTAGAGCACTTCGCCGAGGCCAGCGCGGAGCGAATCCTGACCTTGTGACGCAAGACGCTCGAGGTCATTAAGAAAAGCTCGATTTGCGCCAGCGATTTCGCCGATGTTGCCAAAAAGCCTATGAGCCTCATAAAGCGGAATGATGGCGGTTTCGCGGTCCTTTGCAAGCGTTCGGAGTGGGATGGCGTATTTCTGGTGGAGCACGTCGATCCTGTTGACGTAGCTACGCTCTGTGTCGATGAGCTCCTGTACACGGCCGAACAGTCGAGAAGGGTCGATTTTGGAGCTCTTTGCAGCCTTGGGCGCGGTTGCGGTGGATGGGGAGGCGGCAGAGGAAGAGGATACAGCAGTGATGCTGGAACCACTGGAAGACCTTGGTACTGTTTGATTATCTTCTAATGAGCCTAGGCCTGCAACAGAATCTGAGTCATAGTCTTGGACGGGGTCTCCAAGCCAAGAAGTGAAAGCAGAAGTGCTTGCGGATCTCGATAGTGCAGCAGAAGAAGCGGAAGATGTTGCCTGATCGAGAACAACATCGAAATAGAATGCGCGGGAGAGACTGTCGCTTACACCCGAGCTCAAGAAGTCGTGCTCGGAAAAGGCAGCCAATGTATGCGATGCTGCGTCTGCGGAT
This sequence comes from Ustilago xerochloae, assembly GCA_928856705.1. Taxonomy (NCBI): domain Eukaryota; kingdom Fungi; phylum Basidiomycota; class Ustilaginomycetes; order Ustilaginales; family Ustilaginaceae; genus Ustilago; species Ustilago xerochloae. The sequence continues at coordinate 25,487 of CAKMXT010000017.1, forward strand.
GGTAGGCCATCGATGCGTCGAGGTGTGCTGGTGGAAGAGGCGCTTTGGTGATGTGATGATCGGATAGGTGATGCAGGCTCGCGGGAAAGATTGGCTACGATGCTGTGGCCTGCGCCAATACCGGCGAAGGGCGATCTGGGAAGGTTGCGAGGAGGCATGGCGCTCTACCAGATGATTGATTTCCAAGGGTATGAAGACCGTTCGTCGGAAACGTCACCACCGAAAGGGCTGGGGGTAGCAACAGGCTGAATTGTGTTTCGTCTAGCGATGCCAAGTCATGCTGAGTTCTTGCCGGTGAGCGATGGTCCGTTCTGAAGCGGAGTTGTGGTAATGGTGGTGGTGTGGTGCGATGCGAAAGTCAGGAACTGTCGACAAAAAACATTCACTGCGCCGCTTCTCCACCAACACAGACTCACACTGCAGCAGAGCAACACAGATACACACACACACACCACACTCAGGCGCGTGTTACGCGTGAGATGTCCGCATGACTTTAAATTGAATGTGTTAGGCTAATACAAAAGCAACAACCTGGCAAAAATCCAAAGAATATTCCACGCTAGGCTGTAAGTTGGAAGTTGTGGCTTCAGCTCAGAGGAAGCTCTCTCTCGTTTCTGTGTTGGACGTTCGAGACCTTCTCTTCGAGCGGGAAATTGCAGCTTATTCAACTGAGCTCAGAGAAAGCGACGTGGAAAGCGGGGCGAGAGCGAGAGAGCGAGAGAGAAGTGTCGATTTCTTCTCAAAACTGGTCCGAACGCGAGTCTCAGATCTTGGAATCCAAGGTCGCGCGGCCAAGACAGGCTCCTGTAACTGAGCAAGGTGGCGTGCGCTTCAGCTCAAAGTCAAAGCTCAAAGTCAGTGCACACTTGCTGTGCATCCGAGTTGAGACTTGAACCCTGACCCCAACACCGCTGTGCCACCATCCTAATCTTCTTTCTTCTTTTCTCGCCATCACCAACACAAGCACCGTCACTACCATTGAATCCGACATCTCCTCTTTGCACACTCGCTCATCGCAGCCAACAAGCACCACTCGTACCACTTGCATTCTACAAACACCTTCCACACAATGGCTGATCTTAACCAGAGTGTCGTCGACCCTGTCGCTAACAACGTCCAGCCTCCTAACAAGGCCGAAAACGACGACAAGAAGGTTTTCGCAGGCAACCTTGCTTTCGCTACTACCGAAGACGAGCTCAAGACCCTCTTCTCCGAAGCTGGTAACGTGTAAGTCTTCTTCACCAAATGGCTTGTTATGGCAATTGGCATTAGTACTGACGCTCTTTTCATCTCTATGTCCACAACGCTGAACGTTGCCTTACTTGCGTCCTACAGAACACAGGCACAGATCATCACTCGCGGCACTCGTTCCCTTGGCTATGGATTCGTCTCCTTCTCCACCGAGGCGGAAGCACAAACTGCCATTCAGCTCCTTAACAAGCGCGACGTCGGTGGTCGTGAGATCAGCGTAGAATCTGCCAAGCCACAAGCTGTTGCCGATGCCGAGAAGCCAAAGTCACGCAGAAACCGTCAAAAGTCTAAAGCAAAGGAGTCCTCCCGTGCGCCACGCCGCGCCCGTGCAGACGAAGGTGAGGAAGGTGCTGCTGAGGAGGAGGCAGCAAAAGCAGCTACCAACGGTGATGAGCCAAAGCAGACAAACGGCACAAAGCCATCCAAGTCGGCTAAGCGTAGACAAAAGAAGAAGGCCGCCGCTGCTGCCGCTGCTGCCAATGGAGAAACCCCAACTCAAGTCAAGACCGAGGCTGCAGAGCCCAAACCAAAGGCTCCTCGTGCTAAGCGCGAGAAGAAGGGAACTCCCCAGGGTGAACCTTCCAAGACGCTTGTCTTCGTTGCCAATCTTGCCTTTGCCACTACCGACGAATCGCTCAAGGCCGCTTTCTCCGAATACAAGGTCAAGTCGGCTCACGTGGTTAAGCGTCACAACAGCACCCGTTCCAAGGGCTTCGGTTTCGTCGATTTCGAGGACAATGCAGAGCAGCAGCGTGCTGTTGCTTCAGCGCAGGGCAAGCAGATTGATGGACGAGAGATTACCCTTCAGGTTGCCGTTCAGAACGACAAGGCCGCAGAGGCTCAAGCTGCTGCCGATGCCAACAAGGAAGAGGCTGAGGTCAAGAAGGAGGAGACTGCCTAATCGTCACAATCACCGCCCCTTGCAGCTCAGCGTCCAGTATTTCCGACTAGAGTAGCCTACACAGCTTTGCAGGAAATCAGAGTACGCACTGAGCTCATTCACGCCTAATCTCAAAACACATCCTCATGGCACATCTAATGAAAAAGCATGATATTCCCAAGACAGAGCATCAAGCATCCTGTGTCGTTAATACCTCGTGTGGTGCGGATTGTCGAGACGATTCGGCTGCGCATCCATCTCGATAGCTTCTTCGCCGTCCTTATCTGAGATTGATGCAGGTTGACTGCCATGTGACTGTCTATGAGATGTTTTGTTAGAACCTGGCCACCGCAGCCTCGACTGTTGCCGCTGCTTGTGCTCTCGAGGACGGTCAATTCGAGACCGCAAGCCGTCTACAACCTGCTGACTGATCAGTTCAGCTAACAACACCGCAGCACAGATTGCCAAAGCACCATCCAGCGCCGCATCAGAAGGCGCACCTTGGTACACTGTGAACACAACTTGAAGCAGCACCAAGATCACTGCGAAAATGAAGCGCAACAACATAGCCAGTCGGAACGAACGTAGCTTGCGGTTTTGAGAGCTTTGCATGGTCTTGATGATGATGTCGACCGCCAAGTAGACCGCGCTAGCCACGTAGATGTACTTGAACTGGAATAGAGACTTAACCGTGAATGTATCGGTCGAGTCTGGGTTGACGACATTGTCGGCGAATTCGAAGAATGACTTGAAAGGCAGAACCAAACTGGCCGGGAACTGTGACGAGATGGGGTTGCTCGAATCGGTGGCGTTGGCTTGCTCTGCCAGACCTTGAGCTTGTGACGAGCCGCCAGCAAGACTCACGACGGAAGCAACCATCTTTTGCGCATCTGCAAGCGTGGGGATGTTGGCACCATCGTTGCTCTGAATCACGGCGACTATAGAAGAAATACCGGCAAGTGTTCCATTGGTGGAGAGCGGGCTCGTTCCGCCGCCTTCATCGTAAGGTTGAATAGCCTGTTCCGGTGTGATACCTTGCCAGGGCTGTGTGTCCGGAAGATAGATGGAGGGATCATCGAAGAAGCGTGTCATGGCGTTGAGTGTGTTCTGAAAGCTCAGAATCTTCTTGAGTCCGATGACCAACAGTGCTGATGACATGTGAAGCATGACGTGAATGTAGGCCCACAGAACAATGATGACAGAAGGGCAATCGAGCTCGCTTGTGGCTCGATGAAAGTAGCCGCCGAATTGCAGAATGACGATCAGAACACAGCTGACAGCTTGCAAGATCGTGTCGCCGCCCCAACCACCACTTTCAATGGCAGCACCTCCAAGAGCCTCGTAGTGAAGTTTTGCACCGGGACTGATTCGATTGAGAGTCTCCGCGATACCTGTGAAGCCTTCGCCGAGGATGATGAGGCCAAAAAGGACGAGACGCTCAGGAAGAATGCTTTTGCCAAGCGGTGAGAGTACGCCGCTGAGTTCGTTGCCTATCTGTGCAGCAGCTTCAATCACAACACCGACAATCCACATGACCAGCAAGGGAGCGGTGACGCTACCGTGACGGGGAAGGAAGCGACTGAGGATCCAAAGCAAGCCTGAAGCTACGCAGGCACCGATGGAGATGAGATGAGTCCGTGCAAGAGCCGAGATACCGTCCCTGCGAGCACTCCTTCTTGTACGACTGGCTCGAGAAGGCAGGTGAGACGTTTCTTCTGCACGGTCCAGTCCATTGTCAAAAGCGTCAGCGTGCACGGGAGCAAGGCCGCGGTGCCAGCGTACCAGATCAAAGAAGAGAACGACGGCATGGTCGAGCGCCAGAGCCATACGGGAACAGCCATAAATCATGGTGAAGTTGGTGAAGCTGCCTCGTGAGAATTCGGATGGTGTGGTCGAGAAAGCGACCCACAGACCGAGTACGGCTGCACGAACGACGCGCTGACATGACTTGAAGAGGAAAGGCTGTAAGTGCGAAGGACGACGATAGCGAACGTCAAAGTAGGCTTGACTCCACCATGCCCACCAGAGTGCACCGAAGTAGCCAAGGAAGGCTGCAACGTTGCTGAACTTTTCGAGTGAGACAGCATTGCTATAGGTATTGAGACAGGCGGCGAAGAGCAAGTCAAAGAAGAGGTCACTGTAGCTAGGAGCATGCGAGGACTCATGCGAGCTGAGCAAGACCATTTCAGGTGGGCCTGAGGAGCCTCCGTGTCCGTGGCCATGTAAAGTCTCTGATTCCATCTGACGTGTACGTGTTAGATGCTCCGTAGGCTGCGGAAGAAGTGAGGCGTGATCGCTCTCGTGCCTGAATTCTTGCTGAGGAGTCGACAGATGAGGTTGCGGATGAGAAGCTTGGGCTGTGGTTGAGTTCCATCGGTCAAGCTTGGCATCAGAGACAGTCATCTTTTGATCGGTTTCCGAAGCGCCATGCTGGCGCTGTGTACTTGATTCCATGTACGTCGGCGCTTCCGAAGAAGCGGAGCCGCCCATGGCTGAGCTTATGGTGGCTGATCGACTAGGATGCTGTCGCTGTGGTCGATCCGAATGTGCCGCCATTGTTGGGTCGTTGACTGAGCTCGTTGGCTCCACGGCCGACGTGGGCTGTATTCTTTGACTGTCAATCGAATCCATCACTGCATGGTGGAGCAAGTTGTCGACCAAGTAGAACTCGAATGGCACGAACAGAGAACGGTGATTTCAATCTTGCTGCGATCTCGTAGATGGTAGTCCACAAGACGGAGAGGAGCGAAGCCCTTCACAGGGTCTCGGAACGAAATGAAGGATGACAAGCGCACCTTCTTGTGTTTGACGTGCGGTCCAGACCTTAATCTTCTTGTGAGCACGTTTATGCATAAAAAAAGGAAGCTTTTTCTCCACTTTTGACATGCACTGCCTCGCTTCGTGCTTGCAGAACCCGCAATTCCGGATCCTGACGTGAAAGAAGCTTCCCGTTCCCGAGCGAAGGATCGCCAATCATCAGAGAGCTCGATTGAACCGAGAGACGCTTCAATACCATGCTACCACCATCACATCATCAAACACAATCGTGAAGCATGTCGTACACGCTGCTTGTGTGAACTACCCTCCAGCGTCATCTTCGCATACCACATCTGGTGTGACACCTTCGGCAGGTTTGGAGTATGTGGACAAGAACGTTTCAAAAAATCGCAAAAAAGTCGAAATTCCTTGCTTCCTACCAGGATTGAACTAGTGACCTCACCATTTCGAATGTACGAGTGGCGCGCTCTCCCACTGAGCTAAGAAAGCTGAGGATTTTCCTTACTGTTCGAGGGAAGGTTGCAGAAGCGTAGATATACCCTCACACACCCTCACTGTTTTTTCGATGCGAACTGCCTCGTGTGCCAAGCTTGTTAGACGTAACTTTGCTTACTTTGACACATGTCCGTTAGTTCAACATGTCATCCAAGCAATGTCAAGAGCTTGTTAGAGCACACAGACGCTTTATGAGGTGAAATGGTATCAACATTGACTGAAACGTCCATTATGAGTCTACGTGAAAACAACTACATCATGATGGAAAATTGCGAACATGAGAAGAATTAAGGCATCTATAATAAGCAAGACATTAACGGTTAGCGTACTTGATGAAGCGGGAGGCTACGATAGTAGCAAGAGCGTTGAAGGCGACAAAGGCAATAACGATACCAATGTTACGGCCTCGTTGAGAGAAGCTGGTGTTAAGGCCAGCATAGAACTGGTCGCCTGATGAGTACTGACAGTACTGGCAGTCAGCATTGGCATCTGGGTTGTTGAGATAGCCACCGAAACCGTCCAGGAAAGTCTGCGCCCAAGCTCGGCAAGTCTCTCCATTGGGAGGCTGGAAAACAGCAAACTCCGACTCCGAGCATCGAACCGGTAGATCGTGTAACTCGTTTGTGAGCAAACCAGCGACGAGATACGTGAGCGGGTTGACCCAGTAAAGCCATGACTTGAAGAAGTGGGGCATGTTTGGATAAGGGATCGTAACACCGCACATAAGACTCATGATGACGATCATGAAGGGGTTGAAGAGAGAGGCGATGTAAATCGAGGGAGAGATGGCAGCGAGGGCTTGACCGAGGGTGACCGCAAAAAGCTCCGTAACCAACAGCATGGCGAAGAAGTATCCAGCTCGGTCCGAGGCAAATTGGAAGCCAGCTGGGTAGTAGAAGAGGAGGAAGTAGACGACAGCAGAGACAATGCCGAAGGGGATTTCCTGAATGATCTGCGTGATGGCGAAGACCGTTCCGCTGTACATCTTACTGGAGTCTTCACGAATAAAGACCGACCTAGCCATGATGAAGAAGGGCTCAATCTGGGCCAAGATGATTGCTGGCAGAACTGTAGCCATGAAGATACCGAAGATTCGATACTGCAGCGAGGCCACAGTGTTATCCAAGTTGAGGAAGCAGAGACCGGTGATCAAGGCGATAGCAGCGTGTTGGAAAAGTCGAGTGAACTGGTAGTCGGGCTGACGCCATGTGCTGAGGAGAGCTCGCTTGAGAACAACCTTGACCTGAGTAGCGAAAGAGGTGGCATACTCCGTCTTCTTAGTGTCCTTGCCATCGTGAGTGCTGCCAGCACTCTCTTTCTTGATCTTCTCAATCTCAGCAAGGTTTTGCTGGAAGAGCTCTGACTCGAGGTACAGTTCTGACCAGGGCTTGTTGCCAACCCTCTTCATCGATCCAGCACCAATGGCATCAAGCATGTACTCGGCCATGTTGACACTTGGAGGGCATTTGGCTCCCCTTTCCTCGAAGTACTCGACGATGTGGCTAGCATTAGGGCCGATGGGTCCGAAGTATACCGTGTTGCCTCCACGCTCGAGTAGCAAGAGCCTGTCGAACTGCTCAAAAAGCAGAGCATTGGGCTGGTGAATCGTGCACAAGATAGCCTGACCAGAAGCGGCGAGCTTCTTAAGGAACCTGACAACGTTATAGGCGGTCTGACCGTCCAATCCTGAGGTGGGCTCATCCAAGAATAGAAGGAGATCAGGTCGAGCTGCCAGCTCTACACCGATAGTTACTCTCTTCCTGTCTCCAATACCCAAACCAAACTCTGGCATACCAATCATGGCGTCAGCGATGTCCTGCATCTCTAACAATTCGATGATATCTTCAACGTAAGCATCCTTGTCAGCCTTAGGCACATGCGCAGGTTGGCGAAGATAGGCACTAAATCGGAGGGCTTCTCGAACGGTCGCAGTTCCTTCGTGGATGTCTTGCTGCTCGGCATAACCACAACCACGCTGGAATTCGACTCCAATCTTCTTTCCATCAATGAGACGGTCTCCACTGATCACGCCAATTGATTTGCGGTCGGCTAAGACGTCGAGGAGAGTGGTCTTACCAGCACCAGAGGCGCCCATAAGAGCGGTCAAGGTTCCAGGTCGGCAGAAGCCATAAACGTCGTTGAGCAGCTGTCGTTTACCGCCTTTGACAGGGACCGTGTAACTGAGTTTCTCCCACGTGAACGGCTTGGATTCGACGTCGAGTTGCTTGCTGGAGTCCTTCTCCTTCATCGACATGCGATCCTTGAGTCGCGCGTTGAGCTTTTGCTCCTCCTTGTTGGGCTTCTTGACGATGGTGAGCGCGCTCGAGTACTGACCGTGCGAGAAGATTTCGATTGCGATCATTGTCACAACAGCCAGACCGACGAAGAAGATGACAACAATTCCGAAGTAGAGCCACAGCTTGCCTGAATCGTAACCAAAGCTGGCCCGCAGGTAGTCGTTGCCTGAAACAAATTGCTGGCCTGGCTGCGCTCCAGCAAGGGTGCAGACCTGGTTCTGGCCAACGTCGTTCGGGTATTGGGTTGATCCAGCCGGATTTCGAGGTACGATGTAGGTCCCCACACATGCCAGCGATAAGTCCTTGAACTCGTTCATCATGACACCGGAAAATGCGAAGTAAAGCGGGTTGATATATGAGATCCAGAACAGCCACCTGTACATGGCATCTCGAGGGATCACATAGCCTGCGAACACCACCAGAGCTGAGATGATGACAGCAGCCAGTCGCGCTGCAACATCGTAAGACTTGCAGACGGTGCCGAACAGCCTGAACAGGGCAGACATGGCGAGGTATCCGAAATAAACGAAAAGTAGGAACGTGAAGAATGCGCCTGCAGTTCTTTCCAATCCGGCCATGAAATAGAGAATGATACTGAAAAGGATAATCCTGCTGATAGAAAGGGGGATATCGGCAAATAGCTGGGCCAGAGACAGGGCAGCAGGTCGGTAGAAGGCGTAGTTCATCTGCTTGAATAGAACGGGTCGACCACCCATCTGGGTAGGTAACTCGTTGAAGGCTGTGAGAGCATTGAAGAGAAGACCGATAAAGAGCACACCTCCACGAGTGAAGGCACCCGCTGCTGTTTCTGGAAGGTTGAGGAAGATACCACCGACAATCAGAGCAATGGCAATGGTGGTAGCAAAGGATACAAAGATGTCCAACTTATTGCCCAATATCATTTGCATCTGACGAACGGTGAGAATCTGGACTTGACGAAAGAAGCTGACGGTGTATACACTTTTGTGACGAACACCCTTGTGCTTGTCTTCGATCACAGCTTCTCTGAACTCCTTCTCAGCACTGCGATCAGCTTCGATTTCTGCATCGTACTCTTGCTTCTCTCTAAGCATGTCTTGGTAGATGGAAGAGTTGTGGTAGGCCTCTTCAAGGCGCTCGGAGGTCGAAGGCACGGTTCTCTCGTCTTGACCTTCGGCGAAGCGGTCGAGATTGGGATCGGTACAGCCGGAGCAGAAGTCAGCTGAGGTCTGTCGAGGGTAGTCTTTGAACCCGAGGTCGAGGAAGTACTGGCGAGCCTTGTCCCTGGGTCCGTAGTAGGCACATCGGCCTCCATCGATGACCATGACCTTGTCGAATTGCTCCCAAATACCCTCACCTGGCTGGTAGAGGGCGACAAAAGTGGTCAAGCCAACGATGTCGGTAAAGACTCGCATGCATTTGGCATAGTCAAGAGCAGTGGAAGCATCAAGACCTCTGGTGGAGTTGTCCCAACTCAGGACAGCAGCCCTCGAGGCCATGCACTCGGCGATGCTGACACGCTTACGCTCACCACCAGAAACACCTCGTACGACGGCAGAACCGACAAGGGTATCAGCAGTGTGGGGGATACCGAGCATCTTGAGGAAGGTGTTGAGCACCTCTTGATTCAGCGACTTGACAGTCTGGTTGGGCAGACGCTTGCCTGGGCTCTTGAGGTTAAGAGCAAACTCGAGTGTCTGCTTGACAGTCAAGGTGGCGAAGTGAACGTCATCTTCTTCGTTGTAGACTGCCTCACCCTTGTACTTCTTGCCGAATTCTTCGCTGCTGATACCAGAGTACTTGACATCGCCGTTGACTGCGATATATCCGGCGCGCTGGTTGGCAATGGTTTTGAGGAAGGTGGAGCAACCTGAACCAGGTCGACCGACGACCAGAACCATCTCACCAGGCTTGGCAACACCAGTCAAGTTCTGGAGAAGCTTACGACCTCTGTTCTTGTTGAACTTGGCCATGATTTTGAAGATGGGGCCTAGGAAGGTGCCAGTAACGGCGTCTGGGAAGGTGCGAATGTTGAGGGCCATAGAATCATTGCCGATGACCTCTAGATTGTCCCAGGAGACACCAATACGCTTCGACTTGATTCCTGCCTGAGAGTTCTGAGACTGAGTGGAGCGAAGGTACTCAACTAGGTTGAAGTCGTCCTCCTCGTCGGCTTTCTTACCTGCCTCGAGGTCCTTAGGTTGGTTGCTGTTCTGACGGGTTGCCTCCGATTGACGGCTGAGAGAGGTCTCGAGCATCGCAAACTGGCTCTTGGCTCGCTGAACATCGACATGTCCGTCTGGAGTCGAGGCATCGTCTGATGACATATCCACGGCGTGATCGTTGTTGATGCTGTTTTGTGCAGAAGTTGGAATAGCTGATGGTCCGGCAGGTGTCGAAGCACCGCTGAAGACAGCTGGGTCGCTCATGATGACGAGAGCTGGCACCACAACTCCGATAGGGTGGAAGAGCTCAGAGGTGTTAGGTGAATGACGAAGGGAATTGGATAATTGAAGACGAGGACAAGATGAACTTCTCACACCTTCTTATACCTTACAGTAAGTGTCGGGGCTCCATGCTTCGTGACCTGAGCTGCCCGGGTGAGAATCATTTCCAGACAAAGCTCAAGCAAGACAACGGAAATGGCTTCCGAGCAAGACCCGCGGTTAGTTTCGAGCAAGTTGGGCGAAGAAGAAGTGAGGGTCCAAGTGTGGGGCCATGCATCCTCCTCATCGTGGCAGGCAGCCTGCTGTGGCCTTGTTGAGCAGACGGAACGTCGGAAGATTGATCCCGGACAAGCTGTCAAAACACTAAATAAATTCTAAATCATTTGATTCAAATTCAGATATGTCGGTCATTTCTCATCTGCAGCACTTCGACGTCACTGTCAACACGCTGTGAAACCGGCCAATTTATCGTACCCAGCATTACTTTTTAACGTTACACTAATGCCCAGATATGCTGAACAGCTTGTGGGACTCGTCGACACCAGATCTAATTGCATATCAATTATAGTATACCATAACAATTTGTACATACCAGCAAGCCCCACCACGGAGGTCAAGACCGAGACTAGCCTCGTGGTCGCTCCGTTGACCCCACCTCGCCAGGGGCTTTTGCTTAACCGGATCCGTCTTTCCGACGTGCTAAAATCGATGCAGCCTGGCGGCTCGAAAACTTCACTGTAAGTTAATCGCCGTTTGCCGTCTTCAAGATTGAATCAGTTCAAGCGCTGGCGAATGGACGCATTCCTAATGTCGGCCACTGAAACGAACAGGCTTACGCGCCAAGAAAACAGAGCAAAAAAAAAGGAGAAGTCGGGCACTTGGCCAGTGTTAGTCCTTGTTCGGAAGCCAAAACCCGTGAAGCGTGTTTACCTTCGACTGAACCCTCAAGCTCGCTTGCCTCGAGATTCGCTGTGCGACCCTAACTTTCGGCCCACGAGGAAGAACAACGTGCGTCATCCATTCAGTCGGAGTCTGAGCTTTTGCTCACGCTGACTCGCTTGCTTGTTCGGTCCCTGACTTCCATGCTCTCAATTCTTCTCCACGGACTTGACGATGGAAAAGGAACGGCTCTTCCGAGTTAGTGTTTTCTCTCCTATTCTCCGAGCGAGCTCCTTGCCATCTTTCCCGGAGAACTCACGAATGCTGACCGAAGACCCCGACGCTGCGTTCACCGTCATGGAACAGAAATGAGCCTTCAAACAAGTCGATTGCCAAGAAGCTCTCTGAAACTTTAGAGGCCGTCTTCAAGCCACACTTTTTGAGGCGATTTGCGAATACAATGCATTCTATGCGGAAGTGCCCACATCTTGGTCTTGCTCCTGCTGTTCCTGACCCACACGATCCTCCAGATGCTGCAATACACGACTCAGTCGATTATCCAGCCGAAAACCAACCCAATCAAGCTCGCGTGATGACGACGATGCAAACTTGTCCACCACCTTCTGCCACATGGCCAGACTCCACTCTGCGTGGTCATGGCTGACCCTACGAATAGCAGTAAGAACCCAGAAGAGCTGGTTAGTCGAAGGAGCCCGTCGCAGCGCATCCAATTGCCGTTTTTCCGACAATGTCAGCCATCCCAGAGATGTGGAAATCGTGCGGCTTGAAGACTCTTGACGCCTGTACGACTGCTCAGCTGGAACTACCTGGCTGAAATCAGGCTGAACGTTGAGGTAAGCGGTAAAGATCTGTTGAAAAGTGTTGATGTTCCACAACTGAAGCTGCTGGGCGTACGGTCCGTCATCCTTGATCTGCACAGATCTAGGCTCCGCTTCTTCTTCCGGCTCCTCTGGTACGGGATCTGGGACTGGCTCCCACGTGCTGCGTTCAGGATGCTCTGCGTCGAAGGATACAACCTGACTGGGACGACCGTGTCGTGAGAATCCACGGAAGAAGCTGTCAAAGACAGAGAGCGTGGGCTGCATCGTCTTCTCCTCTGTTGCTGCATCGGTTGATACGTCTTCAACTGTCCGACTCCGGCCCTGATTGCCTTGCTCGATGGAGGAGCGAAGAGGTGTTGAGACTAGATCTTTGAATACACTAAGCGCATCAGCGAACCGACCCTCACGAGCGAGGCTATTGATGAGGAGAGCGTGTGTGATTTGATCTGGTATGGCCTCGAGAGAAAGACTGGATATGCCAAGCACTGCTTCGACCGCTTCGTTCTTCTGGCCAGAGCTTTTATTGTGTGGGAAGTGCTTTCCAGATCCCTCGTTCTGATCCGGCCAGTCCAAAGGGCCCGCTTCTTCTCCTGAGTCAAGACCTTCTGCGGCTGCGTCGAACCCCTCCCGGCGCCCGTATGGGATTGTCGAGTGATGTGACGCGAGCTCGGCGTGAATTAGGTTTTGTCGAAGATGGCGATATACCTCCAGCGCGAGGTCCACAGCAGTCGTTGCGGCCACATTGTCCGTACCGAGCCGCCTCGTCGAGACTGGTCCTCGCACCAGCCATTGACTGAGGCAGTTATTGATGCAATCAATGCTCAACATACCCTTTTCACTTGCAGTCCGAACAACGTGATGCACGGCGTCCCAGCGATCCAGTAGGCCATACATGGTAATCATGATGTTGAAAGTAACGTGGTCGGGTTCAATGCGACTCCTCCGCTGCATTCGCTCCAGCACCGAGTGGAAGAGACGATCTGCTCGCTCGTGTGGGTCAAGGTGGAGGGGTGCTGCATCTGGGTCGAGGTAGAACCGACGCAGCTTGGACGCTAAGGAAGAGTTCAGTTGGGCAGATTGTGAAACCTGATGCTGTTCTGTTACTTTTGTTATCGCCTCGTCTTCGTCCTCGTCGTCGTGCTCTTTCTTGAAAGCCGAACGACGAGCAGGGTCAGTTCGCTGAACGGTGCGTGTGATGATGTCTAACAACGTGTTGTAAGTTGTCAAGCTCGGGAAGTCAGGTTGCCTCTGCTTGCCGTTTGACACTGACCGCGGAGGACGTTTGACCAAAGCAGGCGAGCTCGGCGATATCGAATGACCGGACGAGTTTGTTCCAAAAGAATCTTGCTGCGATCGAGACTGTTCGTTGGCTTCGTAAGTGAGCAGTTGGTCTAAAACCTGATCAATCTCGTCGAGACCGATGCCGCGAAGGCTCCTGCCGATGTGTCCAATGGTAGCGTTGAGCAGCTTCGGAGAGACAACGCCGTCCCATGCCTCGAGTCCCTTTTCTAGAATGCGTTTCTCAGCGCCCCCCGCCTCCGAGGCATGCTGTAGGCGAGCTAGAAGATTGCGCTGTTGATACCGCACGTCTGACATGAGCCGTAGTACGCGGTTGAAACCTCTCTTCGTCCTGGTTGCTTCGTTGGTGATAATTTTGAGCACCTCGTGACACTCTTCCGGCGTCACATTGTCGCCTCTTACAATGCTATTGCTGCCGCGTGTATCGTAACTGTTTCGAGCTTGAAGGTACGTCGACCAGACCGCATCAGCTGATCCCGTCTGTACCGCTAAGTAAAGCTTGCTCGATCTCTTTGCGCGGCGTTGCGTTGGAGGGTCTGCGATGTCTCCTTCCTGTGTAATTGCGTGTGTGAGCGTAGGGAGTACGGACTGCTCCGGATCGAGTCGAAGCAGAGGGATTTGCCTGCTCTTGCTCTTTGCTGATGGTGCGCCCAATCTCCTTCGACGGACTGAGGACCCTTCGCTACGTCCGCGAGTCGTGCTGGCCTGAGAAAAGGAGTATGATGTCGATGCTGTCCCGGCACGTGTGGGTGATGCGGATTCGGGATGCTCGTGTGACCAGGGTCCCGCTTGTGAGTGGGAGGAGTGTATACAGCGGCAAACCGCAGCTCGAGCTTGCCAGATAGCCCCTGTGACTACCCTTATCGAGCTGATCGAGTTTGCAAATGCCATGTTTGGTCTATGTGGTCATGCTGAAAGTTCGTCCCCAACAGCGCCGCAGTAAGGGCAGGAAGATTTGTGGTGGTGGACATTTGAACAGGAAGAAAGCTCAAGAAGAACCATTTTTGGGTCGGCGATTTTCTCGACCCCACTTTTATTCCGAATTCCGGAAAGCGTTTCAAATTCAGGGTCCAACACTCACCACAAACAAAGACAGTTCACGTACACACAAACTCGAAGGCAGTTGCAGCATCTCGACAGGCTGACACAGCTACCTCATCAAAACGCACGAACATCATTCGGATGAATCCCAGGTTTGAGACGAATGCTGTAGCTGTATTGAAATGCTTGTTACTTGTTGAGATGCGCCGTGTTGCCAAACAACGTCTTGTACATAAAAGCCTCACTCAAAAGCATCTCGGCATCCTTGTCGGACCAGCTCTGAGTGGGTAATGATTGCAGGAACATGATGATGCCCTGGAAGTCCATCGTCTTGAGTTTGTCTGTCCACTTGTGCAGAAAGACTGAGCAGACGTAGAGATGAAAGTCAGAGAAGGCGTCTGGTCCTTCGGCTAGATAGGTGTCCCACATTCGGATGATGTTGCGCACGCTCATCTCGCGCATCAGGAGACAGTTCATCCAGCGGAAGGCAAATTGCATATACTCAACGCCTTGTTCTTGCAAGTGAGCATGCAAAGGTGCATCGATGCGTGCTACTAGCTCGCCCAAGCGACGTACTTGACGCTGAATGCCGGGTTGTGCAAAGATGTAATTGTCTTGAATGCCATCGAGCAGTTTGGATAGGCACCAGAAGGTGTCGGCTTCGATTGCTTCCAAGACATTTGCTGGTAGCAGGGCGACATCAAACATCTCTGGGTCTGAGTCGATATATGCGCTGAGGAAGACTTCGAAGAACGGCGTTGCGAGGTCGTTGATGCCTTGTACGTAGCCACTGGCCGGGTGTCGGATAGCCCAAACGTACAGGATCCTCTCCAGAGATCGTTGTGTTGCTTCTCGCTGCCATAAGCGGATGCCAGGATTTGTCCGTGGCACGTCGATGTGGATCTGATGCCAGATGGCCTGGTCCAACGCGGCAATACCCTTGGCGAAAGCCAGCTCTACGCCGGAAGCATACTCGGCACGTTTACGAGATAATGTTGAGGCGCGCACAGAAGCGACAGCCGGAAGATATCCAAGCAGCAGCTGCCAGACCATGGGTCGGAGTTCGTCCGGTACTCCTGCCCACGCCAGAGTCCGCAACTGTGCAATGTCGACGCTTTGCTTGGAGAGGCAGTTGAGAAGTTGCTGCCGGCGTCTTGAGGTGCGAACGCTGCGTTTGCGTGACACACCGCTTTTGCTGTGGGACCCGTTGCTACTAGTCCCTGCACCGTCAATCGCTGCTGATGGGTCAGCATCGTTGCTAAAGCTGACATCGGTGCTTCCAAGATGCGAGGCAGCGGAAGACGAGGTGGAGAGGCCGCGATTTGAGGCTGTTGCATCCACGAAGCTAGGGCCGGTGATGATGAGACCATCGCCTGCTGCGGCAATTGGATCAAAGGTGAACTCTCGGGCGGTTGGTGTTGGTGCAACGCCTAGCCTGCTTGTAGTGGTGAGTGTTTGAGAGTCTGGGCCGTCGTCTGTATTCGGGCTGGTCCGCTGGGATGATGCGGACCACTGCGCAGCGAGGCGTGTGAGAGCATGTGCTGGGTCGCGAACAAGCTGGTCCATGTCACTTCGCAACGATCGACGCAGCGTCTCTGCTTCACTGGTGCCTGAGCTGGGTTTGCGAGCAACGCCTGGTGGCCGTTTGCGTCGGACTGTTTTGCCGGTGTTCAAATCTACATCCTCGGTTTCGCTTCCGCTACCATTTGCTGCTGCTGATGTTGGCTCATCGTCGACGAGCTGAAAGCCACTACCGCTACCTCTGCGACTTCCACTTTCGCCGCGATCGAGGTCAAGTCCGGCTGCAACTGCATCTGCAAGGTCTGTAGGTGGGCTGCCTGCGATTGGAGTATGGTCTAGCGATTCCTTGGCAGTGACACCGCTCACTTGTCGATCGACTACTGTCCAGCTGGTACGCCTGTTCTGCGAGTTGTTTCGTGGGATGGGTGCAGCTGTGTTGGAGGAGGACGAGGATGTAGAAGGTTGGCTGCGAATCTGCTGAGGTCTTGTGCCACTACTGCTGGACGACTGTTGATATTGATTCTGGTTGGACGAGTAGGATGATGAGCGAGAGGAAGACTTGAGGCTTCGTGGAACGTTGGTTCTAGGTGCGATCTGAGAGACAAAGTCTTCGTCATCAGATTCGATCCCCCAAGCCTGGTCGTCGAAGTCGCCGCCTCTCCTTCCAGATCCCGAGCCGGAAGCGCCTCGCATAGCGGAAGCTTTGTGAATAAGGCTTTGACCCTTGTCGATGGCGCCACAAACAGGGACCGGTGTGGTGAGATAGCAGCGTCTGTCGTTGACGGAGAGGATGACAGTCTTTCTATTGCTGCAAGCTGAACGAATTGATGCGTGTCATCCTTCACTTCCGCTTTCCGACGCTCAGTTAAGTGGTATCGTGTCCGTGCACCGTCTGAAGAGCCACGCGACTCCACAGTTCGCCCTTCTTCGACGTTGAATCGAATCGGAAAACGCAATTGGGTCAACAAAGAAAATCGGCGATTCCAACACGTGATCTGTCCGCAAGCAAATTGCGGGTCGTGCGGGTCGACAGTGTCAAACCTCCATCTCACCTTTTCTTCCACTCTCAACGCTGCTCACCATCACTGGGCATCTATACCACACAATGGTCGCAGCACCACTTCTCAGAAACGCCGCATCATCGTCGTCCTCGGCCGCGACGGCATCTGCATTCTCGCAGGCACACAAGTCATACGTCAAGTCGCTCTACCGACGATACCTCAAGAACTCTCTCGACTGGTGCATTCGTCGAGACGTTTGGAGAGACCGCGCTATCGAGATCCGAGTCGAGTTTGAACGTCATCGCAATGTTCGCAACCCTCGTGAGCTTGCCACTTTGTTCGAAAGAGCCGAGCGCGAGTTGAAGCGTATTCAGCACCCTGATCCTCACAGACGTAAGTACCAACCCACACAACGACAAAACGTGTTCCTCTCTTTTCGAGGAACAGTGCAACTACCTCGAACGACAACGCCAATACTGAATTCGAACAACCTGCTCTCCTTGCTTCTTCTCCGAAACGACAACAGCTGCTATGTTCGAGGACGGCACAAAGTGGGAACGCAACCTTCCACCTCCCATGTTCACCGAGGCCGAGAAGAAGGCCGCTCTCGAAGCACAACACCACTAAACCAAACACATATCATCAGCGCACCGATTCGTTACAATCCCAGATCTCGTCATGTAGGGTCATTGAACGGCTTCGCAATCAAGCTTCAACGAACGACCGACTGATTCGGCAATCGTATGTGAAAGCGAAGGAGAGCTTGCGAGAGAGTATGCGGCATGACGGACCGTAGAGAAACGAAGTAGTAGACTCTGAAAGCCGACGCCGAGTAACATCAGGAGAGCGACTATGCAAATAAAGAGGCTTCGACGTAAGAGTCATGACCGTCTCGTTCGCAACACCTCGCCCTAGTTAAGCCAAAACGACACACACAGACAGGCAGATAGAAAAGGATACCGAGAAACAGGTTGCTACTATGGAGCCAACAAAGAAATGCTCCTCACCCCCTTCGTCGTAGCGACATACATGATATCGTCGTCATCGCTTCCTTTTGAACTAGCCCAGATCGCCTGGACAATCGGCTCATCTCCGATTCTCTGATCAATGAGTGGATCCCGCGCATTGCGCATATCCCATACTCTCACATGTCCGTCTTCCGCCCCGTGAGCAAAGATCGCACGCCGGGTCGGATGGAAAGTGCCACGACCCAGCGGCAGCTTGCCATCTGCATCGTTGAGCCAGCCGAAAGAAATCACAGGTCGTGAGATGGGGCCGTTGCGACCGGTGATGTCAAACATGCGGAACTGGTCGTAGTCGCGGCGTGCCAGAACTCCCAACATCAGCTTGGGGTCAGGTGTACGCTGCAGATGGACGATATGATCACTAGTGTTCCATGAGAAGCCAAGAGTGAGTGCTGCAAGGTCATAGCCGATAACAGTGCCAATCGAAGCTGAAGCGAGAATGTTCGAGCGAGAAGAAAGATGTTCCAGCGCGACAACAGGCTTTGCATCGTGCAAGGTGTGCAGTCGAAACGTCTCGGCTTTGGTCGACTTTGCTTTCCAACGCCAGTGGTTGACGATACCATCAATACCACCGGTAGCAAAATCGATCGATGAGGCATTGTCAGGATCGGTGCGTGGGAAGTGAGACATGCTCGCTGCTCCCTGAGCGTGTGGTCGCTCGTCGAGATGATACGCGCGATGGGCTCGACCGGTGTCGTCAATTGTCACCAGGCTGACCTGGCTTGGATAGTCGTTGTGATTGCCAAGACCAAGCAGCTTCTTGGTTGACGAAGCAATGCCGCAGACCTTAGAAGTGAGTCGCGAGACATCTTCCACCCGGTCAATGGGCGGAGAGGCTTTCTCACTCTTCACCTTCCCAGTCCGATCATGAGCTTGAACTTGCATGATCTTCCTCGGAAGGTCGAAATCCGATTGACTAGATTGTGCCGCCCTCTCTTCCGCAAAGGTGGCCATTCGACCATGGTCGTTCACCGCGATGGCTGCATCAAAGACGGTGGCTCGACTGCGAACAGGAGTACGAGCATCAAGTGCGGAGCTAGCCACTGGCACAAAATACTTGATTGATAGACCGTGAGCCGTTGAGAAGGCGCCAGGATGTTTGAGGCCCGGTATTTTGGGCTCGAACGGCTCAGATGGCCAAGTCGAGCTCTCTTCAGAACGACCTTGTGCTGTTCGTACCGACGGCGTTGCCGAGGATTGACGTTGGAGCAGGTCTTGCAAAGGAACATCCTCCTCAGGGTCGGAATCGACACTGCTGGGAAGCCGAGACGGAGTTGCCAATATCGATGCCAAGGGTATATCATCATCATCTTCGCCATCTGCTTCGATGCTTGGGTTGTGATCAATGAGGGTCTGAACGGCAGCACTGGGCTCCGAGACGGCAGTCGGTTCGTCATCCATCAGCTCGTCCACCTCTTCTATCTTCTCTGCCTTGACCAAAGTAGGCTTGTGTTCGGAGGTATTGAGCTTCTCGTTCAAGACCTGTGCCAACGGCGCTGGCAAGGCATTAGCAACCGCTGCCACCGATGCTACAGACTCGTCATCAGACAGCTGTTCTAAATAGCGTGCTAGCTCTTCCGCCTCTCGAGCTTCTGCCAGGATTGCTTCTTGAGATCGCTCTCGCTCTGTTGCTGAGCGCAGTAACATTGAATGCTCCGGTGTTGAGCGTCTCGCAGCCTGAGCGGCATTAGCGTCTCGCTCAACAATCGATACTACGCCGTTCAGCTGCGCCAACCTCGGGGAGTGAGACGATGGACGTGCCGAGGTCTTCCTTGGAGAAGCCGAAGTGGCCTTTGGCATGACTGTTGGCAGCTTCTGGTCAGACGCAGGTGTGGCCGGGGTGAGAGGTTGGTCGGAGATGTCTTCACGCAGCTCAGGGGGTGGAGGTGGCGGGGGAGTTTTCACTTGCCCAATATCCGTCTGCTGCGCCGCGGTGGTTTCTGATACCTGTGTTCCAGCTGATGTTGCCGAGAATCCAGCAAGGTGAGAGCGCTCAGGCTGAGCGACACCAAGATTTGATTCTCCTCCGCCAGATTCAGTGACCGATGGCGCTTCGGGCTGCGGTGACTTGCGCCAAGGTGCGTCAACGCTACTGATATCTTGCTGGTCTTCCTGCTGATCTTTAGTCTTGTCGGCGTACAAGTGTTTACGCTTCCATTGATTGATATCAGACCATTTGGTTTCCAGAACAAGGGGTCCAAATGCTTCGAGATAGTTTTCAAGAACAGACAGAGCGTAGTAGCCTGCATCGTCGCGGTCGTGCAGCTGACTCACGCGATCGAGCGCAGTAGGCTTGTTTGGACGCAGCTCGAGTTCTTTGTTACAGAATTGAGAGCTTTTACCAGGCGACAACGTCACTCCTACAATATCGGACATGGCATCTCGAACTTTTTCGACCACACTGGAGACGTATCCGTCGTCGCGCGGAAAGGGAAAGCTCTTGGCGATGGAGCGACAAAGATCCGCACGCATTCGAGTGAAATTTAAGAGAAGCGTGGGAAGGTTGAGAAGCGCGAGCTTTAGCGCAACACCGTATTCTGCCGGTCTTGCCAGATGTGTTCCAGCGTAAGCGTGTGCCTCTTGTATTTCTTTCTCGTTCAGTTTGGCGAGTTCACTTTGCAGCCACGGTACGGCTTTGTTCGGCTCTGGTGTGAGATTCGCGTTGGCTATCTTGCGTTCAGCCTCAGCCTTACTCGAACGAGACCAGAAACGAATCTCGGGATTGACATCGTCAATGGTGATTTGTCGTGCTTGTCCACTTTGATATGAGGCATGAGCGGCTGAAACTGAGGGCAATGTGGAAGCAACGTTGTCCAATCGAGGCTTTTTCGGCGCTGGTCCCGTTGGAGGCTGAGCCTCGATTCGCTTCGCTTGTAGCAGTTGCTGTTTCTGTTGTTCCCTGATCTTCCGTCTCTGCTTTTTGGTGAGCAGAGGTGTCGGTGCATCCACAGGAGGCGCTGGCGTAGGACGCCAGACATGGTTTTGATGAGGTCGTGGTCGTTGGGGCAGCGGTAAAGGTGGCCTTTGTTGGGCATATGGCGCTGAAGGTCTTGCTTGAGATGATTGTGGTCGATTCGATGTGTTCATCGGCGGCCGTGTGGGCTTCTTCGACTTTGCCATTCCTATTGTCGGAGGAGCCGATAATTCCCAAGGCTTGGCTCTGACTTCGTTCTCGTTGGGTTGAGCGTCTTCCGAGCGTAAGGCTGATGAAGGTGGAGCAATCCTTGTTCGTTGCGGTGGCCGAATCGGTGGACGAGGGCGGGTAGTTGCCGAGCTTGGTCCTGTATAGGCTGAGTAGTCATACAATCGGGTAGTCCGACCAGTTTGAGGAGGACCTGTTGATGATGTTGACGATAGTGTTGACGGTGTTGGGCGTGGTCGAGGAGCTGAAGAACCAGCAGCTGAGCTCGATCCTGCGCCATGGCTGAGCTGTTGCTGACTGCTAGTTCTCGGAGCAGCCGGATCAAACGCATTTAGCCAGTCCATAGCGCCCAGCTGGAACAGGGGGAGAACACCTGCAGCTTTTGCGTGTGTGGGAGAGTTTGTTGGTGCGCCTTCAGTTCATCTCTCCGTTCGTGCAGGCTAAGCTTCGCAGCCTCTACAGCATCTAGCTCCTTTGCGGTTCAAGTGAAGGTGCACTGAGAAGATGCTGCCGCTGTCGTGCACGGCTCGAGCGATGGGTGTCAGAAAGCAGAAAGGCAGTTGCAAGCGTGGTGCGTTGAACCTTAACCTTGATCAGCAACTCTTCTTCTGATTCCAGGGTCTTCTGCTTTGATGCCTTCTCCTCCACTCACGACAGCAGCAGCTTCAAAAAAATTCAACTCCTCAGCGCGGCGGAATTCAACACAAGAGCATCTCGTGTTGTCCCGAGTTCCGAGACCTTCATGCTCGTCCTTCAATGTCTTGGGTCCATTTCACAATCTCTCATACTTCATGATCAAGGAAAGGAGGAACGTCGAGCTTGTGAAGAATAAGGAGCGTGTGACATTGACTGAGCCTGTATGCTGAATGTATGTCATCAAACAAAACCCCCTCGCGATTCGAGCTCTCTTTTTCGAGCTTCTGCCGCCTGCAAACGCTTTTCGAGCTCTTGCAGCTCGTTGGTCTGTTCCATGAGCATCGACTGACGGTGACGAACGCGATCTTCCATTCTCTTGAGCTCTGCATCTTTTGCGCTTGTGTCAACTGCTGGTGCTGTGGATGCTGCAAAGTTGGACAGGGAACCCGAGTTTGAAATTGGAATCGCTGGCCTATCATGTTGTGTGAAAGGGGGCAAAGGCAAGTGGTCAGTATGCCATACTTTGATTGCTTCTGTCTCAGGGCTGTCTATCGGATGGATGAGACTCGGGCTGGCTGGATGATGGAGGATTCTATGGTATTTGCTCATGAGACACCGGAGCATATCTCCGTGAGCGTCTATTGTGTGAAGAGTCGGCAGCTTCCGAGGTGCTCTATAGGGGATCAAGGCACTTGGCTTCCGGGAGGTGGACAGGAGTTGGGATGCTCACAGAGCAGAGTTGGCATTCTTGCCTGCTCCAGGCGCAGGCTGACCGTGTTCGGCGGCAATGTCGCCCGAGGTGGGCTCGGCCACGGCACCGCCGGTAGCAATGTCCTGAACATGCACGAGCGGGCATGCTTCCGAGTCGACTGTGGCTGGGTCGAACTGGAAGAGACGAACCTCAGCATTCTTCCAAGGCTGTAGTGGAAAGGAAAGAACAAGATTCTCAGGTCAGTGAAGGTCGAACGGGCATTGGCGGGTGGTCTACTTAGCATACGCACGTATTGCTGTTGAGTGATTCTGCGAAGAATATCGCCGTGGGCCATGACGACGATGTCCTGTTCAGGTCGGCTGCGTAGGTACTGTCGGACCCATTGAGCACGGTTATTGAGTGTCTCCTCGTCAGCAGCGTAGAATCCCTGCTTGCTCGTCCAGTCAGGAGTCAAAGGCGAGAAGTCGAAGCCTTGAAGCTCGGGATCGCGCTCGAGGATCTCCTTTGCCGAACCGGTATCACAGGGGAAATCGTTGCATTCTTGGAGCTGAGGCAGCAACACCACCTTACCAAGGCCGCCGAGACGCTCGATAGCGGGAGCGTAGCCGATCTTGGTACTTTGCAGAGTGCGCTTGAGTGCAGACGAGAGGATGACCTGTGCGCGTGACTGCAAGTCTTGAGTCAAGCCTGGCAATCGTGCAGACTGCTGCTTGCCGAGCGGGGTCAAGGGAGCATCTGGGATGGAGTAGTCGTCGGCGACGTTCTATCATAGTCAAGAAAGAAAAAAGAGTAAAAGTCAGCTGCCATCTCAATGCTGGTCGGGTCGTATGCTGAGAGACTTACGTGCTCGGCCTGCGAGTGTCGCGTCAAGTAGATACGGGATTGAGGTGCCATCTTCGTAGCTGTGTATGATGATCTGGTCTATCTAGGAGTAGGATGAGCCGATTCACAGGGATGATGGTATGCTGTCGGTAAGATCGGTAAGACGAGATAGACACAAATGGTCGAAGATTCTTGTTTGTTGCGCTGCGCAAACCAACACAGCCGAGAACGAGATCTGCGGCAAAGCAACACACTCTCTCTCTCTGCGGTGTGACTCTGTGCTCCTAACAACGTGCTGAAGCGTCTGAGGAGGAATGCATGCAGCCAACGGCGAATTCCAGCTGCGCTTTGACGTGAACACTTTCGCCAGCTCAATTTGCAGCACACGGGCCACCCGCGAATTTCACCGAAATTGGACTTCACCTCGCAGAAACTTAAGCTCACAGCCTGCAATCACCTTTCCTTGCACACCACGGGCAACAGCTTCTACAACTTGATATTGAGGTTGACGTATGATATCGAGATAGTGTCATATGCACTGGTTTCTATTTGGCTTCAGACGAAACGAGACCTCTCAATGGATCCCACACCTGACCTTCCTTGGCCCACCTCCAGATGAGATATGCACGAAGTTCCTTGTCGAGCGGCATGACTGACTTCCATTCCGGTTCAGCTGGAGCTGGTAACGATGGCACTGAGATCTTGGCCGATACAGCCTGGGAGACAGCGACTTCATTGTCCTCAGTCAATACGTCCACGGCCGCTGCGGTATCGAACGGGCTCACGGGCTTCTCGCCTTCAAGTCCGACGCTAGCGCCACCGCCAGCGACAAAGATCCTCCAGCTGTCTATCGCGTATCTTCCGACGCCCGGGTAGATTCCGATCGGAGTATCTGGTGCCGACCTGTCGCGGCTCTTGAACGAGTTGTTCTCATCGTAAGGGATCTCTACCATGGTCTTGGCCATATCGATGAGTCGGCGAGCCCTTATGTTGTGTAGCCCAATCGGCTGAAGAAGAGCAGTGAGCTCGACCACGTCTGCCTTGGCGAGTCTGTGTTCGTCCGGCCATCGTCGTAGCAGCTCCCAAAAGACCGGCATAGCAGCACGTCCTTTCGTCTGATTGAGCAAACATGTTGCTACTAGCAGTCGGAACACATTGGGTGTCACTATCTCCTGTATCAAGCCATAGAAGTTGACCTGTCGAGCTAGGCCATGGACTCGGACTGCTTCCGCTGGAGGCTCTATCTCGCTGTCCAATTCTGACTTGACCCTCGGACGAGCGGATGGGGTCTTCTTGCTTTGTCTGATGAGCCACTTCACAGGAGCATTTGAGTCGATTTTGATGCATCCGGTGTCGACTTTGACACTCCTGTTCTTGCTTCCAGATCCAGCGAGCTTCGTTTCCTGGAAGTACGGCGACTTCCTCTGTCGCAACCGGGTGCTCCGTCTGACCGCAGCTGGCTTGCTTATTGACGATGCGACCATTGATGGCGCATTTGACACTTTTTCGGCTTGCTCTTTCGACCGAGCTGACCTGTTACGACCCTTGGCTGTCATCCTGTTCAAGACTATATAAGGGTGCGATCGGGCCGCATGACATGACGTGCTTGTGAAGCCACCTGATAAGCCGCCGTAGCAGGCCGTTTTCTGTTTGATCACTTTGACCTCCTATCGCTATGCCGAAAGCATCTCAGGCATGCCTAGCTGTCTAGAGAGAATCTATGCCGACTTTGAAATGATCTTGAAGGTTGGTAACGGTCGGTGTGTTGAGGGTGTGGTGAGGGTAGGTGGCAAATGATTCAGGGTCCATTCTTCTTACTTCATATGCGCGTCAACTGAGCTGCGAAGCAAAAATTCCAGTCAGAAATAAGGTTGCGAAATTCGCGAAGAAAGAGAAGCTGAATCGGCATTGCCGGACTGGCATGTATTGAGAGCAGTGATCAGTCTATGTTACAATTGTGCGGGAACAGGTACCAGGAGAGGCGATGAAGTCAGGGAATCGAGATCTTTGGCGAGAACTGCCGCTGTCTGCCTCAAGGAAGGTGAATAGGACCTGGACCAGACTGCACATCATCTTCGTCGCCCCTGCGCTTTCGCGAGATGGTCTCGACACCGCGGACTGTTAATGTCAAGATGCAGCGAATGGCAAGGGAGAGACCGAGGAAAAGAAAGCTCTGGGTGACGATCAAGCCTGCTGTGTCCTCGACTCGCAGGCCGGTAACATTGTACAGCATCCACCGCCAAGTGCGGTCGACCCATCTTGCGGCCGAATTGTCAAGCTTAGTGGATGGGGTGCCGACGTATTTACCGAACACCTTGAGCTGACATGCCGGATCGATCTGCATGTGGATGCCGTGGCAGAGCTCCATGACGAGCGAGCCTCTCTGATCGAGCTTCTTCAGACCGATACGGTCTTCGAGATAGATGGAGCTCTGTCGAAGTGGAGTGGGCTCGTTCGGATCTCCTTTGCGTGCGGTGTCGGTCTCATTGCGGACGGGATACGAAGCAAACCAGGAAGACTGCTTAGGCTCGACGGTAGTGTCCTTGTCAAACATGAGCATGACGAAGTTCTCGAGCGATGCCAGGTTCTCGGCGTAAGTTGCATTGGTCGTCTCGCCCTCGTTGTTGATGTCCTTGATGAAGTCGTTCTTCTCCAGATACGAAGCGAAGGCTTTGGGATCCTTAGGATTGCGATAGTACTGTGCTGTGACCAGATGAGATTGTGCATAGTCGGTGTAGATGCCGCCGCGCAGAGCTGCCTCGGCAACACGGCAGAGAAGATCGGTGGGACCGCAGGCAGGAAGGTCGGCGATACCCATATGCTGACTGCCGAAAGTGACGAGGTTGCGCACCTTGGGCGTGTTGCAGCGCTGAACATAAGCACGCAAGAACTGACCGCCTTGAGAGAAGCCGATAGCATCAAAGCCATCACGCAGCTCGTCAATAGATGCTAGCTGCTTGCATGCGTTCTGTACCTGATCATTGACGTGGCCGAAGAAGCCTTGTCTGCGATCCTCTGAGTCGCTGGTCGCATCTTGGGTGACCGAGTGGATGTAGAGGCCTGGGAAAGCCTCTTTAAGCTGTGAGATGAAGGACTCGATGCCTTCAGAATGAGCACTGTCGCCAAGACCATGCCAGATGACGAGAGGATGCGGCTTGGGCAGCAAAGAGAAGGGCACAGCTTCTGTCGAGGTGGCTAAAAGTGTCACTGAGGCAACGACCACGCCGAGCAAGCCGGCTATAGAGAAGCGCATCTTTGTGGAGCCCAAAAAGGCTGGTGATGAAACAAAGGCAGAAGGTCGGTGGAAGAGAGCAAATCTCGCGTTCGATTACGAAGCTGCTGATCTGGTGAATCCCAGGTTGTCGGAGCTGTACCAAGTTGTCTATGAGATGGTCAGGACGAGGATAGGAGTAGTTAGTGATTGCGTCTGAAGCTGTTGTTCTCCAAGCTTTTAGGGTCTGAATGCTTTCGGCATTCCGCAGTGAAAGCTGAGCAAAAGGCGCCGCGCCGATCTCGAGATTTTGGATTTGAATATGCAGGGTCTAACACACTCACTCGGACGAGATGATCATGTGGTTGCACGCGTGAGTTGGAGATTTGAGTGACGCTCAAGCCACGAATGTGTCTCACTCTCCGTCTGCCGAATTCTGAAAGAAGCGGAAACCAACACATCATCAACGTGCTCAATATCGTTCTTCCAAACCTTCCAGATCCGCACTGATCCACCTCTGCGTCCTTACCTTCCTGCTGATAACTTGCTGACAAGGCATCATCATTCGCGAGGATGACTTTCAACAACTTGACGCTATACACCACCTCGGCGGTGCTCATTCTGGACACTGATGGCAACCGTGTTATCGCCAAATACTATCAACCACCACACGCCGCCAACTTCCTATCAACCGCTACACCTGCACAGCAGAACACTGTAGCAGCCACAACACCACAGCTTTCTGCGAAGAACCCGTTGGCGACGTTGAAAGATCAGCGAGCATTCGAGAAGGCCATCTTCGACAAGACAAAGCGTGCGACAGGCGACATTATCCTTTATGACTCGCATCTCGTCCTATTCAAGGCATCACTCGATGTCATCTTCTACGTCGTTGGACCAGCTGCCGAGAACGAGCTTATGCTATCGGGTCTGTTGAGCGCATTCTACGACGCTACAAGTATGTTAGTGCGACACCAGGTGGAAAAGCGTGCTATCCTCGAAAATTTGGACTTGGTCACCCTGGCTTTGGACGAGACAGTGGACGACGGCATCATTCTCGAGACAGACAGCACCACCATCGCATCGCGTGTGTCTCGCCCGAGACCCGACGTCAACGAGATCCAGATCAACGAGCAGAGTAAGTTCCGACTTGACCCCTCTGGAAACGGCGGATCTTCCAGTGTTTCAGCGCGAGACCAATCATGCTGACAATATCGTTCTTCTTTTTGCAATCATCCCGTAGCCATCATGAGCGCATACTCGAGTCTCAAGGAACGAGTTGCTCAGAGAATCTTGCAAGGTGGTCTTTGATCAACCTCTGTCCAGTGCATCATCACATATGCTCTCTACTTGACTCACAGTGTTGCTCGTCAGGCAACATTTGCATTCCCAACTGTACTATAGACACCTTGCGTGTAGCAATCATTCTTTCGACCGATTCAGTTGTTCCGACAAAGTTCCTTGCTTTTGCGCCTTCTTCGCAGGCTACAAGTCTGGTATATGACTACGTCATTTCAGGCCGTACCTTGACTGGTGCCGGTTCTGATGGACAGGATGCATAAGAGAAGAAGGAGATGAACAAAATCCGACTTAGCGTCTATGAGGCCGTTGCCATGAGCCCAGAACGCCGCCTATAAGGTTATCACGAATCGGGTCAATATGTGTTGTCGATGAGATGCGACTGTCACTCAGGGCAGAACAAGGTGAACGGGAACAGTTAAAAATAGTCTTAGGAACGCTGCGTTGCGATCGCGACACCGGGATAGCCGACGCTAAGCTATGATCTTGTTATAGAGAGAGAGAGCGGAAGAGCGGCAATCGTGTCGCGCAAAGTGCGCTTCCAAGGATTCATCGGAACAGGCGACCCACACAGACGAGGCGCTGTGATGGACGCCCACTTGTGAACCTCTCTAAATGCAATTTGCAGTCAAGACGCGTGAGAAGTGAAGGGATCTGGACTGTTTCGATCCTTTATCGAGACTTGCAGCAGGCAGGCACAATTCGGGAAGCAAAGCAGCAGCTGATGGGCTCGCCTGGACAGCCTGCAGCAGTTGACGGAATTGAGTGGGAAGTGCAAGTGAGTGAGAGCTGTGTGGACCCCGACAGCCGTCAGCAAAAAGTCACAACTGAGACACGCTCTCTCGCATTCCAACCATTTCATTCTTTAGACAGGACCGTATCAACCACCGACATCATCTCACCGCTTCATCTCTTTCCACCACAATCGAGATTGCGGCTGTTTGCGATCCCACCGACAACACCGCATATCGTAGCAGCAGCACCAACAGCAATAGCATCTTCCATTAAGTCAACCGCAAACAACCGGAGCTCTCTTCCCGACCTCGAACTCATACTATCGGACCATCTCTCAACCTTTCGCTGGGACAATGCTCTCCTCTCCGGCCTTTCCGACGTCTCGCAAGTCAGCAATACCTAACATCTTTCTCTAATCGGATGGCGTCGACCACTGTACAACGAGGCTAGTCATGAGTCAATCGAGTGCTCGCAGAGCTTACCAATATGGTAGCCAAAGCGGTGGCTCCACCATCAATCAGAAGGCCGCATTAGCCTCTGCCTATCAGGAGCTTGGCAAGGAGCTTGCTTCGTCCAAGCTCAAGATGGTCGGCAACTATACCCTGCAGCGTCCCATCGGCGAAGGCACCTTCGGAAAAGTGCGCCTCGGTCTTCATCGTCTCACCAACACTCGTGTAGCCATCAAACAGATACCCAAGGCTCACTCCGCCAGTCTCACACGAGAGATCCACCACCACCGACGTCTTCATCATCCCAATGTCATGCAGCTCTATGAAGTCATCGCAACCGAACAATACATCTGGATGGTCAGTGAGCTCTGCGCTGGAGGCGAGCTCTACGATTACCTGGTCGAGAATGAGGTGCTGGCGGAACCAGAGGCGCGCAGGATCTTCGGTCAGTTATGTCTCGCTGTCGCCTATGTCCATAGTAAAGGCATCGTCCACCGCGATCTCAAGCTCGAGAACATTCTCCTCGATGAGCGCTGCAACGTCAAGCTTGGCGACTTCGGCTTTACTCGCGAGTTCGAACGCAAACGTCTTATGGATACCTTCTGCGGCACTACCGGCTACGCATCCCCAGAAATGCTTGCAGGGAAGAAGTATACAGGCGAAGAGGTCGATATCTGGTCGCTTGGCGTTATCCTCTACGCTCTCCTCTGCGGAGCACTGCCATTCGATGACGACGACGAGTCAGTTATGAAGGACAAGATCCTCCGAGGCGACTTTGAGATCCCCGACTGCCTCTCGGATGATGCACAAGACCTAATCGCTTCCATTCTCCAACAAGAACCCACCAAACGCCCAAGCATCCAGGCTATCCTTGCACATCCTTGGTTTACAAAGTTGATGGCTCAGTCACCAATGTCGACTGTCGAGGAAGACGAGAATGCATTGGACTACTTTGACAGCAAGCCTGCCGCGACGCCACTCCCACTCGACAATGCTGCATCAACACAGGAGCCGATCATTGGCACTTTTGAAGCATTAGACAGGGCAGCCATTGGCCAATCAGCTTCGGATGACGTGCAGGCAACACATCAGCACCACGCCTCAGCATCAGGTGTCTCGGAGGGCAGCTACTATTCAGCTCGCAGCGATAGCGAGTCCAGTGGCCGACGATCCTCCCACACAGATCTCACTGACCCTACCACCGCCGACAGCCTCAGCCGCACCGACGAGGTTTCTGGGCTTGATGATTTTGCCGCGTCCAACACTCATGCCAATGAGGATAATTCCCTGGCCGCAGCTTCGACGAACGGAACAGCATCCTCTTCGCATCCTGGCAAACATACAATTGGTCTCCACCGTAACGAATCGCAGACAACCATTCGACGTCTAGGCTCAAATGGCAGTGATGCTTCCCTCGGCGCTATCTCGAGACCGTCCATCAAGTCCACCTCTACATCCTTGCCCACGCATCATGAAACACCGGCAGGCTCGGACGACAAGTCAGACGACGTCCTCATGCCCATGTATCAGTCTGTTCCACTGGCCAAACGAGGGTCTCAGAGCTCTTCCCGCGGTCATCACCGCACCCCGTCGAGGACAAAGCGACGATCGCTCTCCTCAGGAGGCCTTTCCGATCATCACCCGCCCTTGTTGGGTCGCAAGCCGGTCGATTATGTGTCGCAGCTTGCTCATCTCCAACCAGCCACCTTCTCCACCGCAGTGGAGCAGAATCTCCTCCACCAACTCAGCACGCTCGGCATGGATGTCGGCCAAATGGTCCACAGCGTCGTTACCGATGCTTGTGACGCAAGTGGAGCTATGTGGTGGATGCTGCTACGCAAAGCCAAAGACCGCCAGCCGGAGCCTCCTGTAAGCTCGCCCGTCACAGACGGCACCGTAGCACCTACAGAGCAGCCATTCTCGGTGGTCGCAACCACGAGTAATCTAGATTCTGGTGTACAAGCAGCACAGAGCAACACAATTGTGCCCCCACCAGTCCCGATCAAAGATCCGGCCAGGCGGTCCGAAGACCAATCGAGATCCAAGGAAAGACCGCGGGCATCGCTGACAGCTTCCAGATCCGAGAACTCGGGCCTCGTGGAAGGCGGCAAAAGGCGCTTGCAGACCGTTGTCTCACACGAAGAGCTCGATGTATCATCTGGGCCATCTCTTCAAGCATCTGCATCTGAGGCTCTGATCGGGACTGAGTCAATGTCGCATCACAATTCGTCAGCACCGACCTCAACGCGAGCAGCTGCGGTCGCAACCTTTTCCAGTCCACTGACCTCGAAAGACCGAAGCTTGACGAGCACGCCAGATTCAACGGGCTCGCCCCGGCCGAAATCCCAACATCGCCACACCACCGCTGCCGCCAGCCCTTCCAAGTTGCACCAAGTAGCTACTAGTCTAGTTAGCGGCAGTCCGACCTCCGAAGGCTCAAAGGGCCGACGTAGCTCCCAAGCAGATCGTCCTCGCAGCAACTCGCTCTCTGTCAAGCAGTTTGCACAAAGTGTGCTGGGCACCAAAGAAAAGGCACCAGCCACGCCACCTTCTGTGCCGCCTATTGACTCGGTCGTCGTCGCTGGTGAAACGCTGCCAATGGAAAGAGCCAAGAGTCCGACGCTCTTCGGTCGTCGCAATACAGTTTCGAATGTCAAAGACTCCATGGTCGGGAGATTGTCAAACCCTTCGACGCCCAAGAAGAATCCGGCAGAGGTAGTTGACAAGCCTCGAAAGAGCACTAGCAAGAAGAGCATCGAGACTGATCTTGACCGAGTCAAAGCGCTCGAACGTAGCGCCGACTCTGTCTCAAGCTCTCCGTCGCGTGCTGAACCAGTTACAGCGTCGACGTCGACACCCTCTGTATCTACACCAGGTCAAGAGAAGAGGGAAAACGCAGTGCCTTCGGCTTCTCAGGACTCCTTCAGCACCATGTCAAACACGCCACAAGGCAGTGAGAAGAGCGGTGCACGCAACAAGTCCGGATCATCCTTCATGGCGACAGTACGAACTTGGCTCGGCGGTGCCAACGAGAAGCCGACTCGCAAGTCAAAGGCAGGAAAGAAGAGCGCAGCCTACCGCGGTCTTGGCATCAACGACGGAACGAACACGGGCAGATCGCCGACGGGCACTCTTGGAACATCAGGCAGCATGTCGACTCTTGCGAACAGTACGCCTTCGCGAACCCCAAGCATGCGTCGCAAGTCGGCTCACTATCAACAGACATCTGTAGGCAGACGCGGCGGTCCACGAAGCCCGCATCTTGGCACCATGAGTCGTCGATCGTCGAACGGTAGCTCGTATCAGGCTCATCTGGACCTTCCTCCCAATAGCTTCTCACAAAGCATGAGTCGTCCCGGCAACATGAGAAGGATGAGTGCAGGCAGCATCACGCCCACCGCCACGCTGTACGGCGACTATGTCAACGAGTTTGGTGGCGCAGCTGCCTCGACGCGTCACAGCCGGCCTTCAAGCTCACACTCGCTAGCTCAATCCACAGCTCCGCGTTCAGGCTTGCATGGCAAAGCTGGTTCCACTGGCAGTACGAGCTCGGTATACCGTGCTGGTCATGCGGGCAGCTCGTACTCTACAGGCAGCGGACGTCGACACCCTAGACCCAGTCATGATGGTGGCACCACGGTGCGAAGACACCGTACCTATGCTTCTTCGTCAGGCAGTCCTAGTCGCCGCAACTCTTTCCGCCATGACTCTCGACCGTCGTCGATCAAGTCGCGTGCTTCGTCTCCTGGTCGTGCGATGACAGGTCTGAGCGAGTATGGCGCTGACAACGATGCTGAGACCGAAGCAGGTGGCCTCGGCGCACGAAAGTCCACCCGCAGTACTCCCCGCCATTCACTGGAGCTTCGCAGCCTTTCTGACATTCGCAAGACCAGCGACACTCTGGAGCCCATCAACCCTCAGCACCATCACGTTGTGGCCCAAAGCATCTTTGTTGCACACAAATCACGTTCGCCGTATCGACCACCCTCAGCCAACCCTCACCTACATGGCAGCCTTGCTCGTGGAGCCCAGCAAGGCACAGGTCGAAGCGGCAACACAGAAAGCTCAGACGGCTCGATCGCAGCTGTCCCAAGCAGTGCGGCTGGTCTGCCAGCCACCGGCACCGGTACTTGGCGACACTCCTGGGGCAGACCGCCGCCTTGCTGGGCTGGCCCAGTGGATCCTCCACCAGCCGACAACGAGAACAGAGGCGCGGGTGATGCAAATAAGCCTAAATTGCGAGATGTGTTCGCCAATCGCGATGACGACGACTGGACGGACGAGGACGAGGAGCCTTCTTACTCGGGTGGTTTGGGCCAGATGAGCTCGCTCTCATCCATGGCTGGTAATGCTGGCCGCTGTAGCGCGGCTGCGTCTTCTTCGCCATACGCAACTCGCAACTTTGCAGCTCTCGGGAACGGTGCCGGTAGTCTCAGCTCCGACAATGCTGCAAATGCCTTCCGCGGCGCAGCACCCTTCTCGTCTCGATATGCTGGAGTGCGCAACATCTTCCAGCCGCAGACGGGCGGACCTGGATCTGGGTTCCGATCTCACCATCAGCCGGTATCGCTTAGCTTGGGCAACGAGTTCGCACCCAAACTGCTGTCTACTACGCTGCACTCCCCGACCCAAGCATCATCTGCGATGGGAAGTCTTGGTAGTCTGAGCGAGAACCCGATATCCGCTGCACCTGGATCCACTGCAACGGCTGCAACAGCAAAGGCGGAGGGAGCGACGCCAAGTCAGCCACAGCAAAGCAGTGTCGGAGGCGGAAGCCGCATCACAGGAACCTTCCATAAACCTGTACAGATCATTGAGGAGGAGGAAGAGGATGAGTAGAAACAGAACATTCCACATCATCTTCATATGATTCGCAATATACCCAATTCTTATACCTTTTCAACGCACTTTTACGATCTGTGCAGCGTGAACTCGCGTGAGAAGGCTTCGAGGAATCTCAGCCATGAATTGACACTTTTGATCTGCTTCACAAGGTATTTTGGCCGCTCAGAAGGCTGCACCGTCACCATCTGCCATATTTCACAGACGCTAGGGCATGTAAAGAAGATTACTGATTACAATTATCATACACACACCGGATCTATTCGCCATAGACCACCCTTCGAATCACATCCAACTCCCCATCCTTCCAGCAGCCCTCTTTCCCCGCAGCTTCGACTGCAGCTACCGCCTCCTCCATATGCTTTTCATCCGTCGTCCCGCTCAGCACTGTCACCTTCAAACCTGGAATATTCATCCCTGCCGCAAGGAAAGCGTACACGACCTGTTGCGGGGTCCAACCTTTCTCAATTGCCAAATTCTGCACCTCAACCGATCCTAAGAGATTCGGGTTACCTGTCAGACTCCAAAATGGTTGATATACAACCCCATCTTCACCTTTCTTATACTCGTTCGGTGATAGGACGGGTGAGAGAAGGGAAAGAAGGGCAACATCGTGACCAGTGGTATAATGCCATCTGTTCTGCACGATCTTCGGTGGGAACCGAGTCGTTCGGGAGATAGCTTGGAAAATATCCGGATCATAAACATTACTCAACCCTACCTCTCTGACTAATCCAAGTGTAACGAAAGCTTCCATACTTGCCCACACCTTTAGTGTCCTTTCCAGGGTAGTCAATGGGGAATGTAGGACATAAGAATCGACCCAAGCTAATCCATTCTTGTCACCGTATTCCACCCCAGCATCCAAATCCCCACTCTCCCCTTCCTTCTCCCAATTCTCCTCGATCTTCTTCTGGACCTTTTCTAAAGGCTCAAACTCCAACCATGGATGTAGATTTCTCAAACTCGCAGCGAAACTTTTCCTCACCTGCACCTCGACAGGATCATCGTGTGCAAAAGGAATGAGTTCTGGGTGTGACCAATCTTGACCTGACCTAGGAGTGAATTTTGTTTGAAGCCATATTGAAGATCGATCGAGATTCATCTCCGTGCGGGCAATCGTAAGTGCTTGACCGACATGGTCTTCGCGGTAATGTTTGCGCTGACCGGCGGTATCGATTCCACGAAAGCCGTGAGTTAAAGCGAGGATAATCAAGTCGGATGTATAGTCGGTTTTCCAAGCTGTGCCGTACAGTAAGGGTGGAATGTGAGGGAGTCTGGAGTGTGAAATTGGGAATGAGGAGGATGGTGCAGCGGAGGTGGAGGATGTTGAAGCAGAGGCTGAGGCTGAGGTCGATGCTTGATTCGAGGCCATGTTTGCGATTCTGCTCTGCCTTGAAGAAGCGTGAGTTGCAGATTTGATCCAGGTATGACGAGGTAAATGGATGGAGTTCGATGTGTTGCGAATCGTATGAGTCGAGCGAATGGAGCCAGCGCGAGCAAAAGTGGGATTGATGAAGTTAGGAGTGGCGGTCAAGTTAGCGGCACGCCTCGTCGCGGCCAAAAGATTTCTACTGCTATTGAAGATGATCGTTGTAGACGTATCACGCAGATCTCATCTGCGTTTGGGCGTGGGTTTGGTAGTGATGGAGGATGTAAGGAAGAAGCTCAAGAGCGAAGCAACAAATGTTAGTGGAGAAGGACGTGCGCATGAGCTCAAGAGCGCAGCAGCATGCCACTCTCCAAACACGAAAACCCTAATTCCGCTTGTCTCTCCGCATTCCGAAAATCACAGCTTTGACGTGCTCAGTGTGCACCCTTGCGTTATTTCGCTCCGCATGGTTTTCCCGATTCGGAATTCACTATCTCAAGATCTCACAAGACACAAGCTCAACTCAGTAGCCCAGGATCTTCTCCAATCACAGAAACCATCACACGGTGCAAGTCATCAGATAGGAGAACAGTGTCCATGTGTCTTGTCGTGAAATGGTATCCACCCATATTTAAGTATCGTGGTATACAATCGTGAGAAAAGCGAATGCTGCGTACTCTAGGTCTTACGGAAGCATCGAGTAGAGTTGCGCTTGATCCAGTAGATAACGCAACCCACAAATCTGAAAGCGGACAGACCAAAAGTAGCCCACAAGATGATGCGGAAGTACATGGACTGCTTGTTGCTCTGCTGTCGCTCGATCTCCTTGTTTGATAATCCAGTGTTAAGGCCGTTGACATTTTCGATCGCTACTGTGAGCGCGCCGTTCGTCAATAGCCAGAAAGCGACGAGACGAGTTCGGAAAGTCTTATTGCTATCGTCCATCGTTGGCTTCTCAACCGTTTCCACCGGCTTGAAAGGTGCGACAGCACGCGAAACGACGGTCTTGAACGTCTCATCGATATCGTCCTGGAGTCGCTCAATCTCTTCGACGGTGCCCGGCTCGGTGTTCTTGTCCTTCTTGGTGTCGACTGTAGGCAGAGCATCAGCTTTATCGGATCCCTTGGTACCCCAACTGACGTCATGCAAGTTGCAAAAAGCGTAAACGTTAAGAATGTTGATGAAGGAAGGTGCGATCATCATGTACTGAGGGAACGAGGTGATCATGTGCCAAGGGTCAGCGTAGAGAATCGAGGCAATCAGGTAGATACCAAATGTCGCTGCCAGCGCTGCAATCAGGACACCTGTCGTCTGGTTGAACAGCGCATGCCACAAATCGCCTGACAGATCCGTCGCCATCAAAGCCTTGATCGTCAGCCAGAGCGAACAAAAGATCAAGTAGAGACCCAGAATGCCGAATACGATGAAAGAAACGATATACGTCGTCTTTTCTCCTTTCGGCCTGTTGCCGAGCGCCAAGACGAATTGAAGACCGAGGAAGAAAACGTAGATCCACTTTGCAGCTTGATTGATCCAATGGAAGACGACGAGCGTGGTGTAGGAAGAATTCTTGAGCAGTTCATCTGGCAGGAATTCAATGATAATCGAAAAAGTGAGCCAGAGGTTGGCAAGCGCGAACCAAGAGAAGATGAGGACAAAGACGTTGTAAAGCGCCTGCAAGTGGAAGAAGAAGAGTCGAATGATACCGTGATTGGACTTGTAGATGCGGAAGAAGTGAACGAGCGAGTAGATGGAAGCCGCAAACGAACCGTTGAGCCAACGTCGACGCTGCGAGATCAACTCAGCTGCACCCTCGGGCACGTCGGTTTCACCTTTGGACGGCTTGACGTAGGTAAGCGTCCACTTGTCTCCTGCCTTTGCGACCAGCTCGAAACAAAGGATACGGTCCTCGGCCAAGAACATGTTCTTGGTGAAGATGTCCATTCCGTGCAGACCTTTCTTGCCCAGTCTGTCAGCGAGCGTGTGATCACCGTGGAAGTACTGCTGCAGCGGTCTACCTTGAAGAGCGCGATAGCGATAGGCACTGAAAGCACCAGGAAGCACACTGACGTATCCAAATGTCGATTCGAGTGGCTTGTCCAAGATGTTGGACATCTTGTATTCGAAGTTCTGCGCGGCTACCAGAGGATTGACAAGCTTGCGACCGTTCTTGATCATGGCATGAATCTCACCACAAGCGCCTCCGAGATTTGCGTTGTTGTAGAAGGCTTCCCAAAGATAGTAGAGCGACTTGTGGCCTGGCTTGGTGCCGGCGTCGATGAGCACGCAGAGCTCTGGCTGAAGATGACGGCCAAGGGCGTTGAAGAGCCAACGGTGGCTGTTAATCTTCTTGCTGTTCTTCTGCTTGAGACAGAAGATCATCTGGACGGGCACGAGGTTGGAGGCGTCATCCCCGTGAGGCTGAATAAGGGCGGGAGTGGGGTCAACTGAGAGCTGAGTTGTGTACTCGAAGAGATGGGCAACTGTGTCCTTGCCATCAACTTTTCGCTTCATGACACCATCCTGGTAGACACCGACAGTAGCAAGGAGGTCGAGCACTTCTTTGTCGCAAGGATCGATACCGTCAAAGATGAGACTGACAACGATTCGCTGCCATCCTGGACGACCTTCTTCTGCAGATCGCCTCCAGAACTTGGATGCTTTGCTCTTGCAGATGTCACGAATGTTGAGCATGACACCATGCAGCGTTCGTGCAAGTAAGATGCGGTCTTCGTTGTAATAGGTGATGGCAATGAGCAGCTCTGTGTCACGACCGTACTGCTGGGATGTACGCAGACTCCAGCCATTCTCGAGGGTGAACTCGTCCGGGTCACAGGTAGCGGCGGTGTATCGCATGTGCGTGAATTCCTGGGTGCGACTGCCTTGAGCCCACTTGGGCTCGACTGAGTTCTTGACAGCGGTAGGGACAGGATGATCCACAATCCAGTGACCTCTTGTGAGCTTGACTTTCTTTGTGAGACCTCGCTTGGGCGCTTGCTGACGCTTTGCCCAAGCGACCTGGCTGGCGCTGTCTTCAGGACCGAGGGAGGAAGAGTAGGACGAGGGACCTCCGTATGGTGCAGGTGTAGGGAACCCACTTGGGTTGGATAGGTTGTACGTGCTGTGACTGGGCTGTGAGAAGCCATACTTTTCGTCTCCAGAGTCGGTGAGAGGCACTTTGTCTTCCTCGTAAGCGTAGGAAGTGTGTCCTTCAGAGGTACCTGGTGCAAGTGTCTGGAAGCTTGGGTTCTCGCCAGCATAGAAAGGGTTTTCAGGATGCATGCTGGACGAGCTGCCATATGCGCCCACTGGGTTGGCATAGGGCAAGTTGGGCTGTCTCAGAGGATCATCCTGGATGGGTTGAAAGCCATTCCACCAACGACGTAAAGAAGACATGGCGAGGTCGTACAACGTTGGTCGTAAGATCGTGAGAGCGTTTCAAGCGAGCGGAGTATATGGTTATCAGAGCATGTAAGTTATAAGGAGGCGAAATTGAGGCTGATGTCAGTCACTTGCGGTCTTTTAATGGCACTAAGCTGCACAGCTTTGGTTCGGCGTCTGCGGGGGTCCTGAGCCGCGCTATGACCCCAAGCGGCGGTGCAGCGGATGAAGGTGGGCGACTCTCGATCGCCGGCATTTCTACGCAGGGAACACTTACAGAAAGCTGGTAAGAGCGCTGTTGACGCTGCTGGCGACCCTGTCCGGGCCGCATTTGGCACGAGTCGTAGCTCATGCTGCCGAATGGGCTTCGTTGGTGGGTTTATGAAGGCAATTCCAGGAATGTGAAATCGAATCCGGGGCTTTTGAATGGTTGTATGCGCGATGATCGAGGTGGGAGAGCTCGGTATCTTCCAGGCTCAACCGTGGGCTTGTGCTCGGCCTTGCGAGGCGTCAAGAGTTGTGTCGAGATGAAATCGAGATGGGTTTCGTGGGAATGCGACCTCTAGGGACCTCGTCACTATGCAGTAGGTAGATGAGTGGTGGCCTCGAGATCGGATGAGCTCGCGGGGTCCGTCAAGAAGGAACGAAGAGCGAAATGAGGGATGGTTGATGGTGGTAACGGGGAGAAAGCTGGCGGTGGTGGTTGTTGAAGACGAGGAAAGTATTCAGGAAAGCCAAGAATCTCTATCGACTGTCACGAGGAAGAACGACGTCGATTCCATCTCAGATTCTGCTCAAACAGACCAAATGTCGAGCGGAACTGAAGATCCTATCAGTCACACTCAGACTGTGACCGCAATGCCGTTGCTGTCTCTTCCAAGCCAAGAGCGTGACTTCTGAAGTGTTGGCGTTCAAAGCTTTCGGCTGTGCCGATTCTGGCTTGTCAGCGCGAAAGATGGCGGTTGATTGCTTCTTGTGCCTCTCAGACCAACACAAGACACAAGGTGGAGCAACAGGACCTTGGCTGTCCTTATGCAGGGAGTTGCGCAGAGACGCAGCTGCATGACTTTAAAATTCGGCCATCAACAGCCGCGCGGGGTGAAACAGCACAGCAACAATGCTTTGCGTCGGTCAAAAGGGGCATTTCCGGCAGACTGACAGCGTGGTAAGACGTCCGTCGATCCGAAGAACCTTTGAACTCCTTGCTTTGTCTTTGATCCTTTGCCCATTGTTCCTCCTTATACACTTCTTTGTTCGTTCATCCGACCTTCTTTCTCTTCACACAGAAAGCTGGATCATGACAGTTGACTCTGAGATAGGATGGCATCTCGTCTTGAATGCCGACAAAACAACATCTTCCAAACAGTAGCGAAGGTCGGAGTTTCAACCGTCTATTTTTTGCACACTTCAACTCGGCTGCTGATGCCAGTCACGGCGAGTAACGTTGTTCAAACGCAAAAACCAAAGAAGCCGCTGCCAATCTGCCTTGACAGCACATCTTTCACCCACACAAGAAAGGGGTCAAGCGAGACACCCTCAAATCTCCGACTGTCTGAAAATCCTACGTCAAATCCGACATTTCTTGGCTTTCCTACCTCTCAACTCCTCCTTCCCTTCTGCTTCTCTTTCCGATGAGCTCGTCGCTGTCAGCTCTGGAAGGATGACTTGATGATGTGCTTCATCCTATACGAGCGTATGTGTAATGCTGTTGCACGCATGAATGTTAAGCGTAGACCTCGGTTGTCGGTCATCTTTGCTGCTCGTTGCTACACCAGCAGCGCGTCAGATCAATTTGGCAGGTTCAACCTACGAGACACCTCACTTTGTTGTCCTACCAACAATTTCTTTGATCATGAAGCTGTAGCACTACCGCCATCGAACATCCAACACATACGCAGCATGCATTCACGCCATATGACCATGTGATGGAACTCATCCCGATCAACGAAACCAAGCCCGATGGCTTTCAAGACCAAGGAAGTCAGAGGGCGAGCTCGTTTGCGTATGCATGAAAGCCGAGTGCGCAGAAAACGCGTCATTCGTCTCATGCCGCTGTTGCTTTGCCGCGAACTTGCGCCTAGCTCAACTTCTCATCATCACATCTAATGCCGTCGTCAGCATGGTCATTCCGACCTCTTCACTGCCTTCAATGATAGACATGCGAGACCATCTGATGTTCCTGTGCGCTGGCACTTTCACGAAAGCATTCAGTGATTGTGCTTGCAGCGCGGGGAATCGTCTGCATCGGCTTGAAGATTTAAGCGCCTTCGCGTATGTGCGTTGCCAAATTTTCGGCAGCAAAGCATGTCATGGCCACTACGCCCACGACCCAAAGGCTGTGCAACGCCATCTCAACCACAGGGTCCCGAGTTCACCATGTGGCTTCCAGATGTGAAGCAAGCCTATCGTCCCGTTCATAGCCCTTTTGTGGCTGTCTTGTGCCTCAATTACTCGCCATGCTGTAAGGGTCTGACGTCTGCAATAGGAAGATGTCAGGAAGGAAGGAACGGAACGTCATACAGTACGGCGGACCCCGCACCACGCACTTCCGTAGATCCACCTCGCGTACCTTTCCTTGCCGCCAAATCAGCCTTTCGGTTTAGTTTCAGCTCACTTCACTAGACAGCCAATTTGTCTGCGTATGGAATAGCGTAGATGTCATTAGCTCTTCATGAGTCGTCCGTGCGTTGTGACCTCTGGTGGCTCAACCTGATGTTGATAGCTTCGTTAATGATTCTGTCGATATCCAGCGGCGGCAAACTATCCAACATGCTCCTCGTCTCAGATCTATCCAACTCTTCCAGTGAATCCTTGCAGTTGGTCAAGATCGCAATACACACATACAAATGCAGATCCAAGAAGTCCGGCAACGCAAAGTAGGTATCCCACAACCGCATTAAATCCTCGATCCTCAACTCTCCGGCCAACAGATGCTGCAACCAGTTCGTCGCAAACCCAATGATGTCTACCTCTTCCTCTTCGAAGTAGGAATGCAGCTCCGGTAACGTCGTCCTGAACAGCGTTAAGAAGGTTGCGACTTGACGAGGAAGAGGGTTACGTGCACTGTGCCGCGCCATCAGCATCATCAACTTTTCGAAGGCAAAGTACATGCCTGCTTCCACACGAACACATTGGACGAAAGGGGCACAGAGATAGACCAACGCAGGGTGAAATTCGGCTGCTGTACCAGACCCACCGCCCGTGCTAGCGTTGACTTGGGGTTGCCATTCGTACTCGCGTGGCATGCGTGACCGTACTGCTTCTTCTAAGCTTGCTCCTCCACGGTTGGAAGTAGTATTGTGAGCAAGCGGACCTGACCCACCTCCATTGCTGGCGCTGCTGATAGATCCTGCCCGCGAGCGTGACCGTGAGCTCGTGCCACTGTGGTGTGAATGGCCGTGTCCTTGGCGAGATGAACCCGCATTTGCGATACCATTGGATCGTGATGTTGGTGCCACCGAACCGTCCGTTTCCTGGAAGAGCCCATTGCCACTGCCACCTTCACCAGGTCTGCTGGATCTGAAAAGGTCGTCCTCCCACCGCTCCAGCTCTGTTTCGCGTTGTTGCGAGGCTCGACCTCTTGGGCACTCTACGTTTCTGGCTTCGCTGATCTGACTGGAATTCGAGGTCTGTCTTGAAGGCTCGCTATGGCGTTGGGACGCTGAAATGGATCCGTTCGAGGACCCTTCGATGCCGTTGTGGGAAGGATGCCTTCTCGCAGCCTCTGCTGCTGCACATCGATTCATGAAGGCGCAAATGATATTCTCCACGCTGCGTCCAAACCGTTTCAGCTCGAGTGCTGCAGCTGCATCCGGATCATCGGCATCCATTGCCGCAGAGACACCGCTTTCACCAATGATCCCACCCAGCGCATGGATTCTGCCATCATTGACCCGATTCGGTCCTCGATCCGATCCCATCAATGTTGATGTCGCCAACGCTGGCACATTTGAGCCTGAGACTGCCGAATGTGGCCCGTCACTCATTGACGAGCTTGACATCGACAGACTTTGCTGTGATCCTGACCCGCCATCCATACTGTAATCTCTGCCTAGCGCCATGCCACCCGTAGCTGTTGCACCTAGGCCAGCAGCTGAGAATCCGCCTGGTTTCCTCGACAGCACGCTCAGCGAACTACGCATCAAGGTCCGTCCGGGAGGTGGTCGAACTCCGAGTCGCTTCTGGTAGTATCGCTGGCATTCGCTTCGAACACGCTTCTCTAGTGTTGGGTTGTGCTTGTCGAGCGCTTCGTAAGCGAGGTACTTGCTTCGAACGGAAGTCATCTCTTGTCCCTTGTCATCGCTGAGCACGCCCAGAAGGTAGAGCCAGACTTCGCCACGTACTTGAGGTTGCACACCGTGACGAGCAAGATCTCGGAGCTTTTGCAGATCGACGTGCTGCTCAGCATTGAGCAGCTCAACGAACTCTTCCACCGTCGCCGAGCTCATCTTGTACACCGGTCTAGGCCGCGTCCTTCCTTCGAGAGTCGTTCCGCTGCAGCGTCGGGACCTATTGAGGACAATGACGGAAGTCGTTAGAGTAGGCGAAGGCTTGGTGTGGCCTCGATCGGACTATGACTGAATCATGATTGATGAAGGACCGAGATGCGGTGACCGAGTGTGATGGAAGTCTGTGAAGAAACAACTTCTTTTCGAGGCGTACACTGAGACCCCTGATTTCGGTTCTAAGTGGAGCAGAAGCGAGGCGCACGGCCGCAGACACAACCTAAATTTCATCAAGACGTTCCTACCTCAGTCCCGACTTCCGCACACTCGGACTCAAGCGAAGCTTCACATACAGCCAGCGTCCTCATGCTCAATCGTAAATATTGGAGCAACGATCATTGCACGTCTAGAAATACAAGAAGAGAAGCAAACCTGGTATACGCTACATGAGCTGTTTGCAAGGAATTGTCTAAGAGGAGTGATGAGAAGTTCAGCGTCGGGAACAGCTCGTGAGATAAGGCCGCTACTTCTGCAAGGTAGCATTATCGCCATTTGAAGTGCCGTTCCACGCCCAAGGACGCCAGCCGCCTGCAAGTAAGGATGAG
This sequence comes from Ustilago xerochloae, assembly GCA_928856705.1. Taxonomy (NCBI): domain Eukaryota; kingdom Fungi; phylum Basidiomycota; class Ustilaginomycetes; order Ustilaginales; family Ustilaginaceae; genus Ustilago; species Ustilago xerochloae. Next base: position 68,873 of record CAKMXT010000017.1, read on the forward strand.
GAAGAAGTGTCAGCGCCTTCAACTCCTGTCTCGGCTGCTGACGCAGGAGCTATCTGGCCTTGAGGCTTTGTCTCAGGAGCAGACTCGTGGAGCGTGGAAGATGGAGGTCGAGCTGGTGACGCGGAGACTGCAGCAGAAGAGGTGGACCGGCTGGCGCTCGGTCGCAACGCAGAGAAGCTAGGCAGACCCAAACCAAGTGAGACACGCTTGCTGCCGCCGTACCAAGCGCTGCCCTCTTCCTCTGTCGCTGTGCCGCCTTGGCCAGCAATCTTGGCCGCCGACATCTCATTGAGCTTCTGCAGCGCACGCAGTGCACCACCACCGCCGGCGCCAGAAGCAGAAGTTGAAGTGCCAGCTGTTTCTGTCCCGGCATTGCCAACCGATTGCGGATTCCACGTCACACGCTCAGCGCGGAGCTCTGCCAGTTGCGAAGATAGCTGCTGCGCCCTGTCGCGATCCGAAAGAGACAGTGAAGCTCTTGGACTCAATAGGGTCGAGTACTGCATTGACAGTCGGCGTGCAGGTCGTTCCTGAGAAGCTGTGGGATCAGCACCTGATAGACGATCATCGTGGGCTGCTGGCTTCCAAGGCGTCGCAAGCACGCCATGAATGGCGTGAACGCTGCCAGGTGTGGGAGGAGAGGTGGACGAGATCGACTCTTCCATGGCGCTGTCAAAGTATGAAGAATCCGATGGCGTCTCGGTGCGTGATGATGTCGAAGCAGCAGCGGATGGCATACCGAGCAGAGCTGCAAGAGTTGACTCCGCTGCAGCGGAAGTTGCGCTTACGTTGGCCGTTGCTTTAAGACTAGCGCTCCCTCTGTATGTCGGAAGCCCCGAGACGGCATTTGACTGCGCGCGTGCCGATGCAGCTGTGTGAGACGATGCGTCTGAAGCGTGGGACGGACGCAAAGAGGTCGATGCTGGTTCCTGACGAAGTGCTGCCATCAGAGATGGTCGCATTGATGGTTTCTTCGAGCCTCGAGAATCCGAATTGTCATTCTTCGCTACTGAGTTCGACTTTGCGTCGCTAAGACTGGCCTGTGAAACCGAAGAAGTCGTGCTAGTGGTTCCGACAGCCAGCGATGGTGCGGTGAAAATGGAAGGGCTTGGTACAAAGCCCGACGTCGACTTCGTCGTGGGTCCAGCCGACTTAGTAAGCAGCTTCATACTGCCGGGAACGCGGCTATCGTGGCTCACAGAACGCTTCTTCTGCGGTGTAGACGTCCTGCTGTCCGAGGACATGTTGGTGTCGTTGGTGGGCGTAAAGCCTGAAGGAGTTGCTGTTCGATTAGCTCGATCGTCGACGGATGCGACGTTAGGCGTTGACAGTGTGTCATCATGCTCGCGCTGATCCTCCTCTACGATGCTGGCTACTGAAGCAAAGTTGGAGATGGAGAAAGCACGCCGTGTCGAACTGTTGCCTCTGCGCTGTTCTGTAGCGCCCGATTTGGGTGAAGAAGTTGGCGTGGTGGGGGTTTGAAGCATACGCTCAAGCCGTTTGGCGGCCGTTTTACCGATTGTAGCGTCTCGATCGAGCGCTTGCACAATGCCTGTAGCTGCGGCGCCACGCACTTCGACCTCAGCAGGATCCGAAAGTGCTGTCAGTTGAGTCGTTGAGGCGCCACCTGAAGGAACGCGTCCCGCCTGGGTCTGCGGAGATGTAAGCCTTTGAAGCTCTGCTGAGGTCTTGGCAACGAACTCGGTCATGTCGTTGACAGCCTGGATCTGACGGTGCAGGTGTGCTTCTCTAGCGTCAAGATGAGAGTCGAGAGCAGCTTCCATGGCGTTGAGCTGTGCAAGCTTTGCTCTGGACGATAACGTATCCAAGACGAGCCGGTTAGAGGCTTCGAGTGCCTCCATAGTAGCTGCCATCAGCCTGTCAATCCGTTGTGCGATCTCGTCGTTGTCGAAGTCGTCCTCACTGTCTACAAAGTTGTCGTCATCTTGCTGGTGGCGCAAGTGAAGCTCATCGGCATCATCGAGGATGGGAGCGTGCTTCGGTATTGGCAAGTGCAATTGGTGCTGAAGTTCATCCTCGTCTTCGTTATTCAAGGTAAGCGAAAGGTCGTTGATACTGGATGTGAGACTTTCTGAGGGCGTGAGACGGCTCGATCCGAGGTCTTCGAGATGGTCCACGCAGGTGAGATCGCTGATGCGGCTCTTTCGTCGGTGTGCGAAGGTATCTACGTAGGTTGATGTGGTAGATTCGGCACGACTGCGAACAGTGTCGTTCGGATCAGCAGCGAGGGTGTGAGTCGACCATCGCACCGGACTTTCCTGCAGAGAGGCCTTGCGATCTGTTGGTTTCACTGTGGAAGCGGCCGATTTGGTGGAAGCTTGTTGCATCCATTTCGGCGGAAGCCGCGAACGGGTTTGGCCCGTCGATGCAATGATTGGCGCCATTGCTGGTGCGGCCGATCCCTATTTGCAACTAGCTTGTGCGAGTTGTGAAGGCCTTGAACAGATGCTATGAGCTGATACTGATCATATTTGGTGCGTTGCTGTTGAGTGTGCACTTGTGATGTCGTCAAGTACGTCAAGTACGTCCAGTACAGCGAGTTTCGTTGCGTGAGCAGAGGGTTGCAAGTGCTGACAGCTCTGGGTCGTAAAGGTGTACGTGTCGGATTTTGAAAGAAAGTGTGATGCAAGTCCGTCGGTCTGTGGCAAGTGATGGGAAGCAAGGTAAGATGAGAAGAAGATGCGATGCAAGGGTGAAAGAAGGTACATGATGTTCCGTCCATTGCTCAGCAACGTAGAAGCATTCCGGTGTTTGGCACATGAGATGCAGCAGCAGCTGAACAGCAGCAGCAAACAGCAGCAAACAGAAGACCCTGACTGCTTGCTAAATTGAGAGCAGCTGAGGAAAAAGTGACACTGAATTCCCTTTTTCCCGAGCCTGACGCCGAAGCACAAAGTGGAGCTGAGGCAGTAGACCAGTCAAACTGCGTTGCAACCACATCGTGTTCCTTTGTTTTTTCTTTTGTTTTGTTTTGATTTGATTTTCGAGGCTCAACAGCGCAGTCTGTGGGTTGCACGCTTTCTGTTCCTTACTTGTCCTGGACCATCTTTGCCCACAATCGGCTTCTCCGCTAGAGGACGCTAATTGGGAAAGCTCATTCGGATTGCTTCCGATAGATGACATTTCCAGCTTGATGAACTTCATCAAGATCACAATTCGATGACGACGTTGGCACAGTCATTGTGGTGGCTGTTGAGTCGCTTTGACCCCGATCGGTAACATTCACATTGCAGCGAGAATCGAGAAAGGAAAGCCCCTAAACGGTGGGAAATCAAACCCAACGCGGGATCGCCCATCGAGAATTGTTCCCGATCTCCTGCCTAATTTGGCGATTTCATTCGACTCAGCCAAAACTCTGTCGTTCCCGCACCTCATAACGTTATGAAGAGACTTCCACCCCTCGCTACGATCATCGTCGGGCAGGCTCACTCGCAGTCGCTGTATATTGTGACAAACGTCATATGTCATTGCAACCAAAACCCCAGAGAGACAAAGAATAATACATGTTTGCACGGTCAGCCAACGACCCACATGCGAGGACGTTGGATGCATAGCCGGCAAAATTCATAAACGCAGATAAAATGGTATAAAGAGCATTACGGACAGGAGAAACGTGACGAGTATACGACCATGGTGGTCGCTTCACGACGACGACAACAGCGGACATCCATCCTTTAGATGGTGTAGGTGAAGCCGGGACGGTCATCAACGACCTTGCGACCAGCACGAATCTTCTTGTTGGCAGCGTAGAAGTAGAGGGTGAAGCCGATACCGCAAAGAACGTTGAAGGCCTGGCAAGCGAGGGTGGCGTACAGACCCTTACGGTAAAGAGGAGCATCCTTCTCGTTGTAGGCGAGCGAAGCAAAGATACCGCCGATACCACCGAACATGATGACGATGACAGAGGTGAACGACTTCTTACTCTGACCAGCAACGTTGTTCTGCGAGAAGTTGAGGACGAAGGGAATGTTCGAGTTGGCACCCCAGACACCCAAGAAACAGCCGGCAAGCTGAACGTTGCGCTGCTTGGTGGCGAAGAGCATACCGAGACCAGCAATGGTCAAGAAGCACTGGCCAACGAGCAAAGGCATACGGATGTAGTATCGGTCAGCAACAACAGCAGTAGCAAAGGCACCGACCATGGCGACGACGTAGGGAGCAGCTCCAAGAAGGAAAGAGTCCTTAACGGAATACCCGAGACCTCGGAGGATAACTGGCAAGAAATATGCGAATGCATAGGTAGGCATGGTAGTGCACATGAACATGAGACCGTAGAGCCAGATCTTGATGTCGGTGGCGTACTTGGCGGCCTTCTTCCAAGTGAGAGCGTCGGGTTTGGCATCGGCACGGTCACGCTGAATACGCGTCAAAATCATGTCACGTTCGGCGGTGGTGAGGAATCCTTTTTCGGCAGCCTTGTCAGGGAAATCGAGGATAATCCAGTAAGCGACGACAGCGAGAACAACGGTGAGCAAACCTTCGATGATGAAGATCCATCGCCAGCCGAGGAACTTGCGATCAGCGACCTTGATGAGCGACATGGCGTAAGCGAGAATGTTGGAGAAGCCAGAGACACCGACCGAAATGAGGTAGAAGGCAGACATGCGCACCTGTGACTCCCTACGAACATACCATGTCGAGATAAGCCAAACACAAGCAGGGAAGAAACCAGCCTCGAAAGCACCAATGAGCGCACGAGTAACAGTAAGCTGCTGCCATGTCTTGACGAAACCTTGACCGATCATGACCACACCCCAGCAGAGAGCGATGAACGATAGCTGCTTAGCAGCACCGATCTTTCGCAAAAGCAAGTTCGAGGGCATCTCGAACAGGATGTAGGGGACGAAGAACATAAGCAATGGCACACTGTAGTTGGTACCAGCGGTGAGCTTGAGCTCCTTACCAGCACCGGCGATACGAGCGGCCGACAAGTTGGTTCGGTCGATCAGGGCGATCGAGTAAAGAGCACCAAGGATGGGCAAAAGACGTCGGTCGATCTTTCTGCGCACACGCTTGACCTCGCCGGCGTCAAAGCCAGAGTCGATGTCCTCAGTGATCTGGTTGGCTTCAGCATCGTGAGAGACATGGGTGTCCTTGGTGAGGGTGTTGGACTGGATGGGGTAGCCAATGGGCTCCTTCTCATCCGAATGGAGAGAGCCCGAGCGGGTTCGCTCCTGAACAGGGGCCGACATTTTGAGTCGCTGCAGACGCTGTGAATGGGAGAGAAGAGGATAAGGAAAGGAGAGTGTACTTGGATCGAGAAGAGGGCTGAGCTAGACCGAAGAAGGCGAAGGGTCTTGAGGTTGTCGGCTCCTCTAGGGTGATGGTTGGGAAGGAGTTGGGGGGAATCTGGAGAAATGGGATGGAACGGAGAGATGCGACGTCTTTATATCCCATAGGTATCGATAGACGGAACAGACACAAACAGGATGCGTCGCGCCAAGCTTTGCCTATGGTTCAGTGGCACAACCGCCCGCGGGGTGCAGCGCGACGACGCAGGATGCACACAAACACATCACTTTCGCAGAGCTTGCTTAGCCTGGTCTGAGCTGCTCTGTGCGGGGTGCATGATTTGGACGCTGCTCCGACAAACGAAAGGGCTCGTCCGATCGACAAGCACTGGCTAGACCCACTCATGGCGGACGAGATGCCGCACTTCTTGCCTGTTCAAAACTCAGACAGTCAGGAACCAGCGTACCGGGGCAAGCGGATTAGAGTCATCTAGACAGCAGCGCGGCAAATGCAGGAACTGGCAAGCAAACCTGCTATGGGACCGAGAGGAGATGCTTAGGGCAACTTCTAGACCATCAATACAATGGGGTCCAAGAAGCTGACGAGCGAGCTCTGCAGAGCTCGAGTCTCAACGGCAAGTCAGTCTGGTTGAGCCGGAGGAGCGAATCACGAGAGGTCAACGCACTACAAGACTCGCCATGTGTGCTTCGCGTGAACCAGAGCGAATCCGGCTACAACTTCGTCGACAACCGAAGGGGAATCTACAGTATCGAGCAACTCAGAACAAAGGCTGACGAGCATGACAGTGCCAAGAAGTCATGTTGCGGTGTGCAGTAAATGCTCGCACAAAGAGCAAAGGGCGAGGTCATGTGAGGAGGAGTTCCAAGTCTCTGCTCTCCTGCGCCGACCAAGACATGTATGGATCACTTTGAGCGATACCCCTGCTGCAGACTAGATTGCATGCAAGTTGATGGACAGCCAGCCGACTGCATTTGTGCGTAGGACAATATTCTGAGTTGCTCGAAACTGGTATCACTGTCGAATTTGGAAGCGAAGGGCACAAGAACGGAGCGGTCTCGACCTTGTGAGGCCCTATCCGCACATCGAACGAACGGGACGGTCTTGATCTGGCAAGATGGTTCGATCAGGCACGAACTGAGTGTTGGGGACCATAAACTCGAATCGAGGCGCACTTTTGGACTTTGACAGCTCATCCACTGCATCTCGTCACATCTTGGAATGCCAAGACATCTTGTCGCAGAGACGTGGGGAAATTCGCTGCACAGGCACTTAGCCTGTCTCGGAATACCCCACGCTTTCCGCTCGCTCGCGGTCGCGTGGCAATTTTCCGAGCCCGAACGCAAATCGTGGTTTCTCCGACCATGCTAGGCACCACACCACTCATTGTCCTTACTTCTCGAACGATGCCAAGACCAGAACACATGTGGCACAAATGCTCTGGGAGCAGAAGCGGGACTGCAGGCTTGGAAACCCAACGAACACAGCCTTGACCTTCAAAGTTCGAAAACGGCAACTCACGCTGGGTTCGATTCCCTCCGCTTGCCTGTTGTCCTTCTGATCTAGGACATCGTTGTTGTTGTTCTCTCGTACCCGTGCTCTGCGCCACATAAAGGCGCTCAGCGTGCAGTACATACAGTGCAATAGGCTCTAATACAGTGCGAGGGAGCTGCAAGCAGGCTCAGCTTGTAGCCTGTCTGTCTGCGCAATCCTGCTCCCTGCTTTGTGCTGCTCAGTCGGCATATACGCGACACGAATGGCTTGCATGATTTTGCGCTCAGTGTTTCTCAGTCTCTCTGCGCCTAAAGCAAAGCTCGAACATACACAAGCACTTCATGCGGAAATCCTGCCAAGATTACAGCAGAACAACGAAGCAGCAAGTCCGTTCTGTTCTGGTTGACTTGTAGCGCTCTGCCCATAATCGAGCACGAACTGCGCCATATAACCCGTTTCGCACTGGCAGCCGACTGTTCGGGCAAAGCTGAGCGACATCCTCGGAGAACGTTGGTTGCCTTCTTCAGAACGATCCCGGGCCGAAGGTAATATTCGAGCACCGCTGCTTGGCCCTCTTGCCCTTAAAGCGCTTGGCAAGGAGCGTAGCTCGAAAAGAGGCCGTCTTCAGCGCTGGCTGATCGACAAGCTACGGGAACGCCGCGACTCGGCAAGTTCTGGTTCGCGCCCCAGCGGGCTCGGGCCTGCTGTGATTCAGTAGGCGAGAACAAACCCAAGGATGTGGCGTGGTCAAGTGTGGCGCTGCGATAGCTCTGTGCAACATGTTGTCGTTGTCGTGACCTTGGGAGTGACACATCCTAGTGACGAGGCTATTGATTCTATCGAGGGCGCAAGGTGGAGTCGCAGTGCTTTGCGTTGCGAACAATGATGCGGGGTAAGCGATTTGGCGAGTCACCGAGCAGCTGATTTTTGACCCCACATTGCTTTACCCGAGGAAGCATGCCCCAACCCTATCTCGGTCTCATGCAGGCAGTCCTCTTCTCTGGCTTTGCTCAGCTTGACTTTCTGACGGTAGCTTCAGCCTCTCAGCCTCACAGCCAGGAATAGAAGGCGCGCTTTGCAGACCTGCAAGACTACGCGCGGATCCACACACTGACGAGGTCAGGGCGATGCTAACGAACTATCGTCTGTCCCAACGGAATGACGGCCAGACCTCAAGGGACCTTCCCCGCAAATTGCAGCACGCATGTCAACAAGGGATGCTACTTTGAGCTCAGGTCAGCTTACTCAAGACCGCATGCCTAGCTACGGTGTCGAGATGCGATCTGCTGAGGTCGAGATCAGCTCATCTTTACCGTTGCAGCTGCGTACCGCAGTGGTACAGGCGTATCGCTTACGAGTCTCGCTGGGCATCAGCTCCTTTGCCAAGAGGTAATCAGGCACGAGCTTGGCTCGGAGTAACTGGTTCCCCCGCAAATGCTCAAAACTACTCCTCTTTCTGATTGCTTCTCTCGTGCACAGGCTGTTGTGACCACTAACGCTGCTGCCATGTTGTGCCCAGTGATTGTGGACAGCAAGCGCCTTGTGCGGGGGAAGAGGTTTTGAAGGTGAAGAGACTCAGTCGTTTCGAATTCCGACATGATTAGCGTCGACGGAGCAAAGTGATCCTTTTCCCCTCTCTCCTCTCCGCTTTTCTTTCCCATCTCCGACTTCTCCTCACACTCTTCGATTTCTCCTCGCTTACGTTCAACGCTCGACGCTCGTTCTTGGCGGTGTCTCATGCTCTCACTCCGCCTCCATGATTCCATGATCAATCTAGCTGAGCTTAGATTGCATTAAACGATCTCTCCTCTGACCTCCTGTCCGCTCGAGCCTCCGGCTTCTTTGTTGAACCGGCCGCACTAACCGGTAACCGAGATCGATCTGCTCTCTGCAAGTACATTATGCACCACGTGGAATGGCAAGGCGGAGTACAGTAGTGAGATCAGATCAAAGATCGACCTTTCGCCGTGTTTGACACCGGTCACCCTTGCAGATTGATAATGCAAAGCTCGCACAGACATCAGATCCGTATCTTTCCGCTATCTGTTGTACCGGCTATTGAAGAGGTTGCTACCCCGGATTCGAACAGAGTCTGATCCGACCAGTAACAGACACAAACATCTGGAGCCCCACATTTCGGGATTGCTGGAGATAACATGTCGAGCTGGGCCGGATGTACCCCGCAATTCATGCATGCCGAGCTAACTTATCAGCCAGGCTGCTCTACGTGCAGATAGGGAAGATGCTCGGCGTCCAGCTGAGCTCTTGGCTGGAATCAGAGATCATGGGCTCGACTTTTCGACTTACTCAGATCAGTCATCTTGATCGCATCGTGTCGTCTCACTCTTGTGCTGGAGCCTCAGCCTATTTGGATGAGTCTTGCGAACCTCCAATGACACCGAGCGGTTGGAAGCAGGACACAATTTGCAGCCAGCCCCGCTCCATGCATCAAGTGCATCTTGCCCTGATGAGGAGAAGAAGGTCTTCTGAAGAACTGGTACGGACAAAGGGAATCTGACTGCGATCAAAGATCTTATGAATGCTATGTGCTACATTGCAGTATCGAGTGAGTGAACAAGAATGCAGAGAAGGCACTTGAGTTCAAGCAGTCTGATCGAACAGCTTACCTGGGACAGACATGCATTTGTGCTTTTGTCGTTCACGTTGTCGTTGTCATCACTCCTCTTGTGTCAATCTTGTGATAGTGTGAAAGGATACTCAAGCAGAGCAAAAGAGCACAAGTCTTCTTGGGTAGCCAAACCATTGCTAAAGAGAGCCTCGCAGCTGACGACCTTTCCAGGCTCTAACTCGGACCCAGAGCTCTTGAAAGTTCTCAGGGATCTTGCGAATAAGATCGTCTCGAAGTGAAGCGTGGGTTGGGGGCAGCTTGTAAGCGAAATCGTAGGTAGTCTCCATGATGTCCCTTTGAGGGAAGAGCTTGTTGATATTGGCGAATTGCGACAGGAGTTGATCCACATCTTCGAAATTGAGCTGACGGGCGAGCCTCAAAGCTCTTCCCTTTCTGTCTTCTTGGTAAAATTGCTGCTTGAGTTCCTTAACAAATGTCTCCCAAGTAAGGTCGCCACCTTGGTGCTCAGGCCAGAACGTTTCCTTCCACCAGACTGCAGCGTTACCCTTAAGATACATCGAAGCAGCACGCGGCCCATCACGATTCAAGCGGATCGAGTCTAGTGTGAGTGATTTCTGCAACTGTTCGAGCCAGGCGTCACGGTCTTCGTTGACGCTACCATTGAATCGAGAGATGTGTGAGCGGGGCTTGTAGCCGGGCAGTGCACCTTCTAGTACGTTGGTGTCGGCGCTGACACTGCGCTTACGACGTTTGAGAGCATCACCTTTCTCTTCTTTTGCCTGGACAGGTGGCGAGCGAACCTTGGACGGCTCGACCCAATCCTCGTCATCTGATTCAGGCAGGAGGAGCTTTCGCTTGCTACTGCTGCTTGCTTTCTTCGAAGAGCTGGCGGCGCTCAGGCGGCTTGAGGCGCGCTTCTTCGGCGATGACATGATGTTTAGACCTGGTGGTAGAGACTTGGTTGATAGCAGTAGCGAGTGTCGATGTTACTGATGATATGACTTTATGAAGTGGGTTGACTACAAACGGAAGCACTCTGAGATCACAAGCACTCTTTCTAACCCGAAGAAAACTGCTTTTGGAGATGGGGAGACGATCCTCCTGACCTCAGCCATCGTACAAGAAGGCTAAGTCGTCTCATGCTGCCAGCAGACAATACAAGACAAGAAGAGAAGAGAGAGAACGGGGCCAACTGTGTGAGGCCGTGATGAGAAGGATTTGATGCCTGGCCAAGCAAAAGGACAGCGAACCGGCACTTCCAAAAGCTCAAGAGTAAGGTTTCGGCCAGATCAGCAGAGCGCCCGGGCCCCTTTGGTCTGGTCCAGCACTTGATGACATTCATCTCGGAAGAGCCGACAATTTTCTCATCATCTTCACAGACAAAGGGAATTCAAGGTTTGGCGAAGATAAGCTCGGGAGATGGTCCGAGCACTCGACTCTGCCGATACAGCGCCACAGTCAAGCTAAAGCTCAAGCTCTTGCTTTCACTTCGCTCATATTAAGCAGACAAGAAGGACGTGTTTAGTGATTGAGCATGGGTTGATATTGACAGGCGAGAGTTTTGAAGGTTCAGTTGCCTTCAAGACGGAAGGACTGATACCGTACGTTTCTGCTGTTGTTGATACGTTTCTGCTGTCGGAGATGCCAACAGTGGCCGGAAAAGACTCTGAATAGTTTGCCTTAGGCCTTCATCTTGCTTTCGAACTCTCGGGCCCTAGTGCAAAGCTCCCCGAAGTCTCCAGGCATAAGACGCAGAAGATCTTCACGAAGGTCCGTGTATTGATCGTGGAGCTGCTCCTCGTCATACCACAATTGCAGTCTTAGATGCCGCTTGATGCAAAAGGGATTAAGAATGGCTCTTTCTGTTACACGCATTTGAGTTTCGGCATTTGCTGGATTGAAAGATGGTTTCGAGCTCTTGAGCCCGGTCGCGTAGTGCAGCATAGTTGCGCGGAGGATATCGCAGTAGCTCGTCAGCAAGGTCCGCATAAGGGGTCGGCAAGCCCTGGATGAAGTCCCAAGTTAGATCTAGGATCGCCCGTCGTGGGTACATTTTATAAACGGCGTCAAAAGTGAGAATGTAGTCCGACATATCTGTGAATTGAGCTCGACGAGCGAGGCTAAACGCCTGATACTCCCTGCTTTCTCGAGGCTTGAAACGTAGAACGATTGCTGCTTGAAAGCCGTCCCAAGAGACCGGTCGTCTGGGGTTCAGACGTCCGTAATACTTCCTGTACCACTTTCTTGCCGGTCCGCATAAGTACAAGAATGGTATACAGGCATAGAACTCTTCCGGGACTGCATCGAATCGCATGACAATTTCGATGTTGTGTAACCATGCGTCGAGGTTTTGATCGGGATCGCCGCGATATGTAGGCACGTTGCGATAGACGTGCCACCAGTCGCGTGTGTTTATAGTTGAACCCTTCCAGAGATAGTGACCTTGAAGTTGAATGAACCTTGAGATGTCGACAAACATGGCTCGCTTTTGGCTTATCTCGGAAGATATTTGATCGACATTCAGACGTAGAGAAACAATTGATGGAGAAGATGTTACGAGTGCAAAAGCTCGTCCCATATCTTCTTTTAGCAGGCGTTCTTACAGCTGTGTCACTATCAGCACTACTGCGCAGCTTCCATCTCCTAAGAGCCCAGAGAAGCGCACAGTAATGAAGGCACGGCTTATGGCGCAAAAGCCCTGTCAATGCCTAGATTCATTTCGCGCAGAGCCGCTGCACAACGTGGGTGAAGTCTGTACAAGGCAGTCCGTGATGAAATGTGTCGACAAGCTCTGAACTCTCATGAAATCCCACACTCACGGCACAATGTTGCGCTTCCGAGAAAGAAAGGTGCAAAGAGGTTATCTCAACGCAGTTGGACGAAGGCTAGAAATACAGTGCATTGCAAAAACAAAAAGGAGCAGTGAGCGGGAGGACAATCGAGAGTCCTTCGACCAGCGTGAAGGGGTCCATCTACTGTATCCTCTAGTACAAGAGCGAAACACCCGCAACAAGCAAGGTCGCGGCAACCAAGCTGGATGTTCGACTGAGTGCCGTCATCATGATCGACGCAGCCGATTCGTGAGCAGACGAAGGGCCCGTCTCGTTGGTCGAGTGATTGATACTCGACACGTTCCTCCAACCTTGTGGTCTCCAACCGAGCTGCACATTTGGCGAGTCGTCGAATAGTGCCGAAGTGCCTTCCATGCTTGTATACACCTCTTGCACGTTGTGGTCAGCATTGTAGACTACCGTCAATCGATGGTTGAGCGTGCCATTCGTCAAGTTCGACCACGAAGCCATACCAGGAAGAGCGCCAGGGAAGCCGGTAAGATCCTGATTGGTGCCAGCGAGAGTGTTGATATAGCGCCACCAGCTGAGGTTACGGTCACGACGAGCTGCACCGCCCTGAAGCTTGGCCATGCAGGTGTTGTCACCGTCGGCTTCAGTATCTTGGTATCCGACAACCCATCGAACGTCACGTGTCGACAACCTAGCAAAGTACTGCTGAGGTGTCATAAGGGGAGAGTCTCTGGTGCCATTGAAGCGGTCAAACCCGTACCTCCATCGGTTGTACAAAGGACAGGTAGCTTTGTTCGCAACTGTTGTGTTCTGCAACGGTCTGTCAAGGGTGAAGTATGGATTGGATGAGGGATCTCCGACAACGTATCGCAACTGAATCTTGCTTCCGCTTGGCAAGCCAGCACCCACAACAGCATACCTCGAAATCAACTGTCCTCCTCCGCCGTGTCCAACGAATGTGATCTGCTTCATGTTAGGGTATTTGGCAGTGTTGCTGAACTCGGCAAGCAAGGCATCGAGTGCGTCGAAGCTTGTCACATTGCTTCCCGCAGGGTGGTCGGCAGCCTGACCTGCTTGCCATACGTTGACATCAGGAAAAGCGATTTGGCTCGCCGTATACTGGCCCGAGTTGAGACGGGTAGAATAGAATTGAGGAGCTGTAACGATCGAAGTGGCTACCGCATTAGGTTGTTTAGCGGCAATAGCAGCTTGGAGGACCTCGTTCATGACGGTCCAGTATTCATCACCGTTGCGGAGCTTGCCATGCATCATGATGAAGGCGTTGGTAGCGGTGGCATTGTTAGGGTTGGCAGTCCAGTAGGTTGCGAGTGAGGCTGTTGAGGTGATGGGTAGAGATACGAGTGCGGAGCCAGTAGGGATCTTAGGACGACCATGAGCCTCCCCTTCGTTGTTGAAAGGGTCTTGGTCGGAGAATGCATCTCGTTGTTGGAATGTTGATGGTGCCGTGGATCTGATGGGTACAAAGTTGGCCTGGACGCTGTGAGAGAGAAGCTGTAGTGCCAGTAATGCAAGCCACAGCATATTGGAGAGGACGACGAACATGATCGGTAAGTGCGACGAGAAGGATCAATGGGTGTCCTCCGGAAGGTGTTGCGGGTAGGGAAGGTGTAGCGATGCCCTCTTCCTTCCGCTTCGTCTATATGGATGGTGTAGAAGAGTAAGAAGAAGGGGGTGCAGATGTATATTGTTGTGTTGATGATGGTCCTTCTTCGGTGTCTTGCTACAGCGGAATGCGAACGACTAGCGCCGGCGGTGACAACCAGGAACGCACGAGATCGAGTGTAAGCTTGACCGTTCTCCGCCTTCTTCTTTAAAGAAGGAGCCGCCGGGATGACCGACGATCGCTGCAAATCTCGGAGCGAATGAGTGAGAGACGTATGCAAGCGCTTAGCGCTGCTTGTCAGGGTCTGTAGAATGATTGGACTTCCGACTTTGACAAGGCCACTGTCTCAGCCGCGATGAACTGTAGCTTCTCATAGACAAGCTGCAGGAGGAGTGGAATGTAGCACAGAAGGAAGGATAGCACGGCTGGAAGACTGGAGGGTATGCAAATCAGGACGGCCATCAGCGAGAGAGGATTGCCTCGATAGATGCTTTGGCGCAGCGAAGCAATCTGCTCAAGAAGAGTGTGACGGCAATCAAGAAGGATCATTTTTGAGGGAGACGCTATGCATGCTTGAACACCGAAGAGTGCCGTGCAGCTCGGCAGAGGAGAGAGGCATCTTAGGTGAGCTGCGGAGTGTTTTGGGATCGACGATGCACACTCAAGAAAGTCTGGCTCCGCAAAAAGGATTTGTTGCCCGTTGTAAGGTAAGGTCGAGAAGCTTCTTGATGGGACGGAGTAGCAAAAGAGCGCAAGAATGACCGAGAAGGAAGACCGCCAGAAGAGGGGTTGTTGTTGTGTCAGAAGATGGCATCTGCAGGCGGAGCTTGAAAGGTATTCGCAAACCACCGACATCTCTGCGCTTTTGCTTCAGCTTAAGCTTTTGGTCGCTCCGAACACGCAAGCCCATTCATTGTTTTGCTTCCCCTACCGAAGCAGCCGCATAGGCTCAATGGCAAGTCGGCAAAGCGTTAGCGACTTGGCACAATCATGCAGAGTTGCAAAAGAGTTGGCTGCAAGAGGGCGCGTATCATGGTTTAGGTTCGGTGGAGATGCAGAAAAAGTTGCTGGCACGTTCCGACCATCTTCGGAGTGAACTGCACTGGATGCTTTGACCGCAACCGACTGGTTAGATATCAACAGCTGGTTATCGAGCATAGGTGGGAGGGTATGATGTTTACGAGCATCGCGGACATGGTAAGCGATCCATCATCACGCGGTCGTCTGCTTCGCTTATCAACAATGGTGTGGGAGACTTTCAGGTTGATGTCTGAGAGCGAGTATCGCCGTGGGCTTAGCCGAGTTTTTTGGACAGAACATGAAAGGCATAAGCAAGCCATCTCAGACCACATGGTCACTTTTGCCATTGTTGTTGAAGAGAGAGGCTTTGCCCTGTCTGACTTGGGACGATCTCTGCCCGTTGTCTCATTCGCTCCGAGTTTTCGCTTTGACTTCTTTTTGAAATTTCTTTTTTTGACATGACCGAGTGACGCGCATCGTTGCTCTTTTCTTATGCGCTCTGCATAACCGACCTGCCAAAACTCGGGCATCAAGGGCAACAACAGCATGGTCATTTCTATGGCCTCAAGCTCACTTGGTCACGTTTCATCGATAGCAACAGCAACTGCTCACCACTGTGAAGCTCCATTGTCTGAGGGGCCTACTCTGCGACCACGAAGCCATATGCAAGAGACTCACGCTTTCCCACCGCAGCTTATTTAGGCTGAAATTTCAAATTGATTTGTTTTTCCTGCAATTCGGGCGCACTCTCTGCTCTTTCCGGCCCGCGTTGCATAGCTCCCAGCGACACATCTTCCCCGTGCTTGCGCACAATCGGTAGCAATCGGGCCCACTCACTAGTATCAGGCAGGTATCAGTTGATCTTTTGAAAGCTAGGAGATGTCGTGAGATCGTGAGCATTTATGAGGGAGCTTTGCTGTGGATCTCGATAGTTGGCTAGTCAGAGCATGAGGGATTGACGTATCGGCGATTGCTCCCCGATACTGGCTGTATCGTACGAATGCTCAATTTCATGAGTCAGACCGAGGTCAAAAGCCGGTGGAGGTGACAAATCCCAGGAAAGCACATTTTCAATTAGACTCGTGACAACCGCAAGAGACTATAGTTTTGGTGTCAATCAATTCGATTACTCTTCTCCATGGACTTTGCGATAAGCGGCGTCTGTGTCTGTGCGGCTCAAAACGGGCTTGCCATTTTCGATGCTTTTCTGTCTAATCAGATCAGAGAGAGCGAATGCCGCTGTGTGGCGCGCAAGCCTCTCATTTTTCTTTTGGCTCAAGCTTTGAGAAGGAAGCCAGATCAAGAGCCGTCCTGTTCCCCGCTGTTTGTGTGTGGCAACTGTGACTGAGAACCAGGCAGCAAAAGGCTGAGCAAGTTTCACACACTCACGACATTCGCTAATCGGCTTTTCCACCCGATTCCAATTCGGGCACACATTCTTAGCCTATCGCATCATCTTCACTCCATCTTCTCCACCTCCAACCATCGTCACAAACTTGCTCGTATCTGCGATTTCGTCAATTACGTTCACGACCATCAACGCATACGTTCATACTCAACTCACAATGTTCCGAAACGCTCTCGCACCCGTCGCAAGGCAAGCCGTTGCCTCTACTTCGCGCTCCGCCGCTTTCTCTACTGTCGCACGACCTGCCGCCGTCGCAACTGCACGCACCGCTTCCACCAACGTCTTTGGCGCACCCGTCCAGCGACGTGGCTATCACGAAAAGGTCATTGACCATTACGAGAACCCACGCAACGTTGGCTCCTTCCTCAAGACTGACAAGAATGTCGGTGTCGGCCTGGTTGGTGCCCCTGCTTGCGGTGATGTCATGAAGCTTTCAATCAAGGTCAATGAGGACGGCATCATCGAAGATGTCCGCTTCAAGACCTTCGGCTGCGGCTCTGCCATCGCCTCGTCTTCATACATGACCGAGCGTGTTAAGGGTCTCTCGCTTGAGGAGGCTGGCAAGATCAAGAACACCGAGATTGCTCAGGAGCTCTGCTTGCCACCCGTCAAGCTTCACTGCTCCATGTTGGCAGAGGATGCTATCAAGTCGGCCATCAAGAACTTCAAGTCTAAGCGTGAAGCTACTGGCAACAAGAAGCAAGGACACATTGAGGTCACTCAGAATGTCGTTACCGGTAACACCACTGCCACTGCTCACGTCGGCTCTGGTACCGTCTAAGCGGTGTCCGACGATCAAACCCCTATTGTCTTTCTCTTTCGTTCTCGATGCATACTCTTGACGATTCAAAACTCAAAATCTGATGCTCGGAACATGCACACAGCCTCGACTTATTCAGACTGTCCCATTTCGGCCCACGTTGGCTTTCCGACAGCGACCCAATCTGGTCTTCTTTCTTGCGCTTTATCCTCTTTTCCGTCCTCTCTCTGACAGCATATGTGTACTATATCCACTTTCTCGTTTCAATCTGGTTCAAAACGCACTGCTTGTATTTTCTGTGTTGACCCCGCTGTGTGCGATTGTGATGTTTATATCGTTCTCAGGCTGCTCTGATTCGTCGCGTGAGCAGAGAAGTTCTGAAAGCCTAGGACGCAAACCGAAATGTCACGCCAGACTCAAAGACAGCGCGAGCAGCATCATAATCTCGACAGGCTCGTACAACAGCTCAGAGCCGTTGCTCACGTCTTGCGCGGCAGCTTTTCGTACAATCATTCTTTGATTCTAAGATTTGCAGACTGAGGCGTCTGGACTTTGTCAATTCAGAGCACACCAAGAACACAGTCCGGTCATGGGTGGTGCGATGAAAACTGTTCATGACACGATAAAGGTTACAAATACAAGAGAGAGAGAGAGATGCGTGAACAATTCTTAGTCGGAATGATCAAGCCTCTTAACGGACAACACGAAGACCCATGCTGCGTGCGCTACCAGCAATAACCTTGCACATCTGTGATTGCGATGAGTGTGGACAAAAAAAGGCTTGGTCAGTATGATGAGTCCCTCCTATCGGTGATCAGGAGCTATTGTGAAATAGCCGGAAGTAAAATTGAACTCACCTGCTCCTCTCCAACACCCTTGACGTCTTTCATCTTGATCTTGGCAATCTCGTAGATATGCTTCATTGTGATGGTACCAGCTACTTGCGATCCGGTCTTGCCGGCGCCAGTCTCGATTCCTGCTGCTCGTTTTAGTAGTAATGATGTTGGTGGTGCTGTTGTGCGCAATGCAGTTGCGATTGAGGCAGATGGTCAGGTTCTCTGTTCTTTGTCGTCAAAGATACGTCTCAGCGCTGTTTCGTGTGTACTTACTCTTAATGTCGAATGAGAATGTGCGGTCTGGGTTGATCTTGACAATTGCTGGTGTTGGGATGCCAACTTCGAGGTGTGCAGTCTTGGCGTTGAATTCTTTGGCAAAGTCCATCGCCTTGACACCTTTGGCACCAAGTGCGGGACCAACGGGTGGTTGTGCTGAAGCCTTGCCTGCAGGAACGAGAAGCTTGACCCAAGTAGCTGCTGCAGCTACAGCTGCCTGTCCTCCCTTCTTCGACATGGTGTAATAAGTTTGGCTTTAGAATACGGCTATTAGTGTTAAGGTCCGATGAGGATGACCAGTAGGACAGTCTGTGGTCGAGTGCTTGAGTGATGCGATAGCCGCTGGGTGGAGCAAAGGGTGAGATGTAGATACGAATGCCAGAATGTGGTTCGAATGGTTGGACAGGGTTTGCTCGTGATGCAGTTGAATTGGAAGAAAGCTCAAAAGTTGAGATGGCGGAACTCGGAAGTGGAATCTTGGTTTTTTGGCTGCGCTTTCCAAACTTTTTTTTCTTCCTGCTGCTGAAGCGCTGCTTTAACCAAGTGATTTTGCAACTTCAACATCGCTGCTCTCCATCTTCCTGTTCTTCCACCCACTTCCTTCCATCACATACCCTCTGCTCTCGGTCCATCATATTCTCGACAGAGAAAGAGCTTAACCTTGGAGCGCCACATGACCTCGTAGTGTTCAAAGAGTCGCTCAAGGCACATCAGCTGCTGACATTGCAATTGCCGACTAGTCGAGGTGACAACCAGACCCTGAATCATTCAACACTCGACAAGATATACCCTGGGACACACGTCCGTCCGCTTTCATACAACATGCCAGCTGCAGTAGAGCCAGCTCGCGTCTATACCGTCTCTGGTGGTGGTGCCGCAACCTCTGGCGCAGCAGGTACCTCTTTCAACTCGTCCTCCCTACCAGATCTCTTGCGAAAGTCTGGCTCATCCAATAAGCGCAAGAAGCGCAAGACCGCTCTCAAGGACGAAGAGATCCTCTCTCGTATCGAGCTCATTCAGGATTTCGAGTTCCCAGAAGCAAGCAATCGCCTTACTGCGACAAGAGATGGTCAGTCCATCGTAGCTACTGGAACATATAAACCTCAGATTCGAGTATGGGACTGCGAACAGCTCAGTCTCAAGTTCGAACGCCATACCGACGCTGAGAATGTCGATTTTCTGGTAAGTTTTGTTCTCTACCTCCAGCTTCTGCAGAGGCAGCGCTGCCTCTCGTCCACATGATGATCATATCATAAAATACAACCTTATCTACATTAGCTGCAGAGCGTCCAGAGCTCGCTCAGGGCGTCTCGACGCTGATACAAGCAATCTGATTTCTTCCGCGCTACGTTACGTTCCCTTTCCGATCGACAAGATGAAACGAGATCACTGACATGCCAGCTCTTGACATTTCCGTATGCTCTTGCAGATGCTTTCCGATGATTGGACCAAATCGCTTCACTTGCAAACAGATCGTACGGTGCAGCTTCAAGCGCAAGGTGGTGCGCACGCTCGAGTACGCATTCCCAAGTTTGGTCGAGCACTCGGCTACCACTTTCCATCAGCCGACGCAATCGTAGCTGCAGCCGGCCGCGAGGTTTACCGTCTCAATCTAGACCAAGGTCGCTTCCTTGCACCGTTTGTTCTTGGAGGTGGCGATCTTGGTGAACCAACAGGATGCAATGCTATCGATGTGAATCCAGCCCATGGTCTCCTCTGCTTCGGTGCTGAAGGCACAGGCGTCGTCGAAATGTGGGATCCTCGAATGCGCAAGAGAGCTGGTGTGCTCAGCGTAGCTACCGAAACCGTCCTCGACGCAGCACTCCTGGTTGCCCGCCGCAATCTTCCTGGTGTCATCGGTGACTTCGACGATGCCTCCGCCACGAAAGAGGCACTCTCTTCCCTCTCTGTCACAGCACTCGCAGGGGCTGAAGACGGACTCAATCTTGCCGTTGGAACCAACACAGGCCATGTATTGCTGTACGACCTGCGCATGGACCGCCCGTATCAAACAAAAGACCAAGGTTTCGGTCTGCCCATCAAGAAAGTCATGTGGCCTGGCGACAAGGCCGCTGCTACCACCGGTGGTGTCGGTCCAAGAACAAGATCCGAAGCCGAAGGCAAAGTGCTCAGTGCAGATGCTAAAGTTATCAAAGTCTGGGACAAGGACTCGGGCGACAATCTTGTCTCAGTCACGCCTCCTTCTGCAGCTACCGACATCAACGACGTCGCACACTACCCAGGCACAGGCTTGCTTATGGCTGCAGTCGAAGGCACACAGATGGCCGCATGGTATGTTCCTGCGTTGGGACCTGCACCACGCTGGTGTTCCTACATCGACACGCTCACAGACGAGATGGATGGTGTCGACTCGGCAGGCGCAACAGCGGGCAAGGGTGTTTACGAAGACTTCAAGTTCGTCGATCGCGCCGAGCTCGAGCGTTTGGGCATGTCGCATCTCATCGGCACGCAGCTGCTCCGTCCTTACATGCACGGTTACTTTATCTCGTTGGCGCTGTACGAGCGTGCACGTCTGCTCAACAACCCAACAGCATACGCAGACGCCAGGGAACGTGCTATCAAGGCCAAGCTCGAGAAGCAGGCCGAAAGCCGTATTCGTGCCGTCAAGAACCCCAAGCTCGATGCCGGTGTCCGCGTCAACAGGGAGCTTGCGGAGAAAGTGGCACGCGAGGCCGAAGCCGCAGCCAAGAAGCAGGCAAAGCGAGATGCCAAGGCAGCGGCGGCTGCTGCTGCGGAAGGCGAGACACCAGCAGCCGAGACCGACGGTGCGGACAGCAAGGACAAGCCGACGCCTGGCGCCAACCTTTTGTCGGATTCTCGTTTCTCGTCACTCTTCCAAGATCCCGAGTTCCAAATCGACACATCGAGTCGAGAATTCGCTATGCTCAATCCTTCCACCGCGCTCAAGCAGGCCCGCGATGGACCGAGGAAGCTTACTGCTGTCGAAGACGAAGAGAACCAGAGCGATCGCGAGTCGGTGGATCCCGACATGGAAGACGACGAGAGTTCCTCTGCATCTTCCGACGAGGATGGCGAGGGTGGTGACTCGGGCGACTCATCCGACGAAGGTGATCTGGGTCAGTACGACCCGCGTGCACGAGATGCATCAGGCAAGCGACCCAAGAATCTCAACCAGGCGGCTGAGCTTCGCGGTGGCCGACGAGGGGCGGGAGGACGTCCCTCTGGTGCTCGCCTGGTCGATGACGATGATGATGAGGACAACAGCGGACGCGGTGGCAACAAGAAACGTAGCTTCGAGGACCGTCTCAAATCGAAGGAAGGACGTGCTCCATCAAATGCAGGCCGCCGTCCTCGTGCAAGCGACTTTATGGATGGCGACGATGGTGCGCAGTCAGGTGCTAGAAGTTTCACTTGGACACCGTCTTCGTCTTCTTCACGCCGCGATGATGATGATGGTAGGAAGAAGAGCGGAGGTGCACGCAAGAGTGCTGGCGAAGAGACTTTTGGATATGGTCTTAGCAAGGGCGCTGGCGCTCAGGAGGGTAAGGGTGTTGAAGGTCTCTCGGATGAGGCTAGATTCGGTCGCCAGAAGCGACGACACCCTAATAGATCGGCGAGTAAGAATGTTATCATGCGACGTACCTAAAGCTTTTCAGTCTTTGTTGTCTGTTCATCATGTAGTATTCCTTCTGCATTGCTTCCTTGTAATTGTACGACTATTCCCCTTTTTGGTGTTGTGTGTTGTGTATCATCCTTCATGTGGAAAGAAGATGAGTTCGCCAAAAAAGCTTCATGATGTAAGATTGGGGAACCAACATCGTCACAAAAATAGATGTGGAGTAAAAATGGTGATCGAGGCAGCAGCGCAGCGTTCAAGGGTTCACAGCTTCCAAAAGTGAGCTTTGGATTGCTTTGGACTTGGACGCGTTGACCACCTTTCAGAAAGCGCTTGCGAACCGTAAACTGCGCTTCACATAGGTGTTGCTTCCGACATCATTTGATCTTCCTCACTTCATCTTGACTCCACCTCCTCAACGCAACTACAGCAGCACTTGTTCTCGCACGCAGCACGACTGATTCAGCAACACAGTCTGGTCTCGACTTTTCATCGTTGCATCACGGACAGTTCAAGAACAGCATTCAAGTAAAGTCCCCAATCATCAAACACAATCATGTCGGCAGGTGCAGGTGACAGAGCATACTCGTAAGTATTATGTCGCTGTTGAGCCACAAGCATGTTGAAAGCGCTTCAAGCTGTGGTAGGAGACTTTATCGCTGCGACTATTGGCATGCAGCTTTGCGGCCTTACGAAAGAGCATTAGCTAACTCCTTACGATCTCAACTCCTTCCCTTTCTCGCATGCCCTCCCGTCCCGACCATGCCGTCGCATTTGCATTCGCACCTGCGCATTGAAACCATCGCAGCTTCTCATTGACGACCTTCTCTCCATCCGGCAAGCTCGTGCAAATCGAACATGCTCTAGCCGCAGTCTCACAAGGAGCTACCTCTCTTGGTATCAAAGCATCCAACGCTATCGTCATTGCCACTGAAAAACGAGCTCCTTCCCCACTCGTAGATGATTCCGCTCTTGAACGCATCTCGATCATCTGTCCCAACATTGGTATGGTTTACTCTGGTATGGGACCCGATTTCCGTGTTCTTGTCTCTTCCGCACGCAAAGCAGCTCAAACGTACTGGAAAACTTTTGGAGAATACCCACCCACTCGTGTTCTAGTTCAAGAAATCGCAACACTAATGCAACAAGCCACTCAACGTGGAGGTGTACGTCCTTTCGGAGTCTCTTTACTTGTTGCTGGTTTCGATTCAGCTAGAGGTCCAAGTCTATATCAAGTCGATCCAAGTGGAAGTTACTTTATGTGGAAAGCAAGTGCAATTGGTAAAAATATGCAAAATGCAAAAACTTTCTTGGAAAAAAGATACAACGATGATATCTCTCAAGAAGACGCTATTCACACTGCATTACTCACACTTAAGGAAGGTTTCGAAGGTCAAATGACAGAAAAAACTATCGAGATTGGTGTGATTAGTACAACGCATACAAAGAAATTGGGTAATGGTGATCATGGTGAAGCTATTCCAGTTTTTAGAAAGTTATCGGAAAGTGAAGTAAAGGATTATCTCGCTTTGTAGAATAGAGTCTTGCACAGTTGCGAATAAAAGATACAGTAGTACGATAATGTTCATCGATATAAGGTCCGAAGACAAGGGATTCGTTTGGTGTGACCATGACTAACTTGAGGTTGAGTTGATTTGTGATCAATCTGCTGATTCTTTACAGCAAAGTCATTGCACAGTCCTTTCGGTTTGCACACGCCACTTCCATGAGAAAGAGTAAGTTAAAACTAACCATCCGCTAGCTTCAAAACTTCAACCATTCCCCACAACCCTTCCCCAACTACTCAACAATGATACAATCAATGTCAAAACTCTCTTTGTCTCTTCAGTTGTCGTCTCCCTTACTAAACTTGCTGCACTACTTGGACTCTGAGAAGCACCAAGAAGTGCAGCAAAAAGCAAACCGGATATACCAACCACTGCCAGCATCTTGGCTTGCTGCTCCCACTCATGTTTCCCACCTTTACCGCTTTTACCTAGGTGATGATGATGTGGCTTGGATGTGTGAGCATGCTTTTCGTCTATGTCCGATGCAGGCGGTGTGGGTTGAGGTGGATGCGGATCGCGAACAATAGCGTCGGTTGGACCTGTAAGCGCTTGTTCAGCTTGTGTGTTCTGGGCTATCCAATCGATGCTCTGCCTTGGTGGGGTCGCCGTGTCCTCCAGGTCGCTGTGCGGAGGATCGAAAACGTGCGACCAAGTGAACAAAACGCTTGAAGGACCCATGATCTTGTCCGCTGCCATATCTGCTGACTGAAGCGGGTATTTAATCATCAGATCGACGGCCTTTCCCAGCAAGGATGAAATCGCTACTCCCGTCTTCTTGCTCTTCTGCTCTGAGGATCTTGTTTCAATGGATGCCGCTGCAGCGAGCGCTCGATCGGAAGCAAGACTTGGCAGCTCTACGTCTGGATCTACATACATTGCCTCCTTGCTCGACTCTGGTTTGGATGCTTCTCTGTGTGCCTTTTCCCCTTGATCCTCTTCAGTATCAGCAACCACCTTCGGTAATCTGCCCAAGATAGTGTGCAACATCGCCGGATCTTCCAACTCATCCTCTTCCATCCTGAGCATATCTGCCTTCTTGTCCAGCAACACAGCTGCACACAAGTAGATCGCCGCACTGGGCCCATACGCCAAGACAAACTCGAGCACTCTCTGCATCACTGCGACATCGACTGCATCATGTGTGAGAAGCGTGAGCAGCCAAGGCAGTGCAAAGAAAGGTAGCGGTGATGCTCTGTCTACCAATTCGGCGAGCTTTGCGTCACATAATCGGATCAGATTTCCGAGAAGCTTGAGCTGTCCCATGATGGGCAGAAGGTCGTTGGTCATGCTGTCACGGATGACGTGAAGACTAATGCGCTCTGCGACTAGCTCAATGAGTGCTTGTTGTGATACGTCTTCAAACAGTGTCGTTGTGTCGTTGCTCGATTCTGCGGGAAGGGGAGAAGGAAGCTGAGGCGCCAAGGTGAGCAAGACGACGCTCAGGATATCATGATAGCCTTGAAAATACGACAAAGCTGGATGCCTCGAGAGGGTGGTAAGAACGAGGTGAGAGAGTTGTTTGCGACGGAAGTCCTTTGCAGAAGATAGAGAAGGCGAGGTACCATCACGGTCTTGATCAGTCGCTGCTGCTGTGAAGAGATGGGCAAATGCCGGCCCGACGAAGCTTCGTTCAACATCCTTTGCTACCTGCTCCACGTCTCTGGCAGACAGATTGGGATGGCGCTCTTCATCCTTAATGGCAGTGTGCTCTTTCCGGGTCTGCTTGCCTTCTTCTATGCCAAGACCTTTCTCCATGGGCGAACCCGGGTTTTGAGCTGGTTTGGGCGTCGTGGCGGCTGATGTTGAAGCTGGCGAGGTCTGCTCGTCCTGCGGAGAGTCGCTCAACGAAGGAGATGCCGGAGCAGGAGCGGTCGTGTTCGTGGCTGAGCTCTTTCTCCGCTTTGTCTTCTTTGACTTGACTACTTTCCAGCCGTCGTCGTTCCCATTCGACAAGGCATCGTAGTTCCCAACATCGCCTTCCTTGCTATTGGAGCTGCTGTCCTCGAGGATATCGTTGCCGGCTACTTGCCAGCCGTCTTTGTCAACCGGTATCGGTGATGAGAGTGACTCTTTAACGATATTGGGTGTTTCTGAATGTGTTTTCTTGGTTCGTCTTGACGACAGTGATTCGGCATATGCTTCGACCTCACGCTGCGATATGCCGAGTAAACTGAGCCAGGCGTCGACACGAGACTCGAGAGCTTTCGATCGACCAAGGCCAGAAGGCTGAAGACATTGCCGCTGAAGGTCGTGTCGATGATGTCCAGCTTTCTTTCGGTGGCTGGCATCACTGCTTGCTGAGTTTGTATGGGCTGCATCTTTGCTTCCCGATGCGATTTGATTCTGGTGCGTCGAAGCGCTGTTCGAGCTCTCGACTGCTCGGCTTTGCTGCGCCATTTTGACTGAGCTTGCAGTGGCTTGGCTTGACTTCTGCTCTGTCACGGAAGGCTCGACATCAATTGTCCTTGCTGGTGACTGTGAGCATGCTGTCGAATGTGATTGCAAGGTGAAAACGTTCTTCGGTCGGAAGATCCGTCTAGACCAGGAAAGTGGAGCTCTGTGTCCGTGCGCTTGACACGCTTTCCTGAATTGGCCGTGAATTTCTGCTCACGCCAAGCTCTCGACACAAAAAGAGAGCTCAGGGTCCAATTGCTTCTTGGGATCGTCACGCTCCGACATCCGAAGGAGCCAACTACGAAGCCTTCCCTCCTCGATTGTTTACACTCACTCAACTCGGAAAGAACCTCCAGCTTACAAACGTGACAAGGTCTGCTCATAATGGATAGGCAGAGAAGAGGATTGTCAGGGTCTAATCACCGCATTGAAACTTCTGCCCGGGGGCTATCGAGCTGTCACGACATCAATGGCCGAATTCCATCCCCAGGTTTCACCTGTTATCTCGCGCACGTCTTCACTGCAAACCTTAAACAGCGCTTGCTTCAGAGATAAGACCAAGCGTCCAAGTAGACACTGGCAACATCCACTTCAATCGCAAGGTGACAAGGCCTGCGAGCTAGGACCTTGACATCTCGGAGGAGGAAACACTGTTTTGGCTGGGCGGTTAGCGCGGGAAACTGTCTTGGAACGATCGGACTTTCTGCGCCCAATTCAATCTAAGCAGAGGATGAACCCTCAAATATACTCGGAACACTCCCGATTCTGAGCGACACATGGAAGCTAGCTGGTAGGAGCCCACGTCCAGTACATTTCTCTGACAATGGTACCATTGTGAATGATTGGAATGATTCTCTGTTTTTCAAGATCGTCGCTCTCTCACACGATCATTCCCCGGCATAGCGTGTCAGTTCCCCCGCCCACGGTAGTGTCGCAGCTGTAGATCTTGGCGATGCCACTTACGCTGATCTGCAAGGGGAGCCGCCGGTGACATAACACATTGTCCACGAGTGGAACACCACGGGTGGTGGAAAAGGTGGGGAAAGCATGGATCAAAGGTGGGAATGCAGACCGAAGCATGAAGCAGCTCTCCTTTGACGGCAGAAGTGGACATTGACTCGCAGCGGGAGAAGCATCGAGTCCTGGCACTCTTGGAGCAAGCTAAACGATGCCCCAGCTGCCGTGTGTCACTTGTCTCGCTCTCTGCAACACTTCGGTGCATCCGAACAGCGCAAGAGATGGCATGAAAAATAATCGCTTTTACTGTACTCTTTTTGCTTTGACGGTCCGCTTCAGAAAGAGATGAGCCGGATTCGCGCCGCGCATCTGTGCGGTATGCAGTTACAAAATTTCCTCAAGTTCATCGTTGAGTGGGAGCGCGGGTCAGTCAAAGTGAAATGCCCCTTTCCGGCTTATTTTCCAGAGAACCCTCTGCTGCTGCAGCCTGGCATTATCTCTCTTTTTTTGATTAACAATTGCCATTTTTTGGTCGGGCATTGGCCACGCTCTCCTGCTTGCTGCTTGCTGTCCACTTACCCGAGCCGCTCTCAAGTTACCTGTTACCCTGGCCGGACCTTGAACATCAGGCGAAAACATCTCTACCTCATCCCATCATCACCAACACCCACCTTTCACTTCATCAACACATTCCTTCAAGAAATACATAAAGGACGAGTTTCGAGGTGAAAACGTTCTCTTGTTCTTGTCGCTCTCTTCCGGTTGCTGGATACCGCTTTCACTCGCTCCACGCGAACACCTTTGTCGACCTCCCCAAGCCGTTCGGATACCGGCTTTAAATCACGCTCATTCAGTAAACGGAAGAGCAATAATATACCCTCAGCCGGGATCTGACACAGCGGTAGTCTCGTCAGAAAGCCCAATATCGATTCTTCGACTCATCTTTGATTCGGTCTATCCGCGTACTCAGTCATCATGTCGGCTCCAGGAAGCTCCACCCTTCGCAAGAAGAGAAAGATTGCCGTTCTCGGCTCTCGCTCCGTCGGTACGTATTCTGCACTTGAGTCACTGATTCAGCTCCAACTTCACTGGCCAGCATGCACGTCTTTGTTATTTCGGCTTGTTTCCAATTTGCTGACTTTGCTTCTTCACGTTTCGCTCCCTCGCAGGCAAATCCTCGCTGATCGTCCGCTACGTCGAGGACGCTTTCGTCGACTCCTACTACCCCACCATCGAAAATATCTTCCAGAAGACCATCACCCACAAAGGCCAGGAATACGATTGCGACATCATCGACACTGCAGGTCAGGACGAATATTCGATCCTCAACTCTAAACACGCCATCGGCATCCACGGCTACATGCTTGTCTACAGCATCGCTTCTCGCAATAGCTTCGACATGGTTCAGACCGTTCACGACAAGATCCTTAATTACACCGGTACCGAATCCGTTCCTTGCGTCATTGTCGGTCAGAAGAGCGATTTACATGTTCAAAGACAGGTTTCCGAAGCAGAGGGAAAGCAGTTGGCGCAACAGCTCAAAGCAGCATGGATCGAGGTCAGCGCAAGACACAACGCGAATGTTGCAAAGGCATTCGAAGCAATGCTCGGTGAGACGGACAAGGGCACTCAAGAGGGTGGACCAGAGCCACAACCAAGCAAGTGTGTCGTTATGTAGATCGATTGCATTCGCCGCTTTGTTTTTCTACTCCTTCGACTCTTGGTTTCGGTCTTTTCCCCACTTGTCGTACATAGCTCTACCCTATAACTGCTTTATGCATACTAGCCCACATTTGTTCTGTTTTCAGGATCTGTTTCACATCTTACGTCTTACTACTCAACTAATTCCACACAGATATGCACACAGACACGGACACAATGCGAGATGCCAAGATTTGGGTATAGAGATTGCAGTGCATGACTACAGGGTATACTGGATGCTGCTGTACTTCTCGCATCATGAAACTGCAGCACCGAGGGCGCCGTTTTTGCCGACTCCGGTAATCATTAAATGATCGCCTCTCGAGCGTGAGGCTTTTTGCCAGTACTCGAGCGCTTGTTCTGCCGCCTCGTGTACTTCCTTCGCTCCTGCATTGTGTGGATCTGAGGGCGAGGAAAGAACGGTCGAGAGCTTTTCGAACGTGTCGTCCCAGTGTGAGCCTTGAACGCGATCGTTGAAGTGCGGGAGCAGCGGACGAAGGGCTCTTTTGCGTTTGGAGTGGAACGAATCCGCTTCGTTGTCTGCTTCCGATGCTGCTTCTGCTTCCTCTGTAACGGAAGTGGGCAAGGCATCGGATGGTGGCGGCTGAGCGAAGACTTCTTCTGCTGCGCTGAGTATGAATGAAGGCTGTTGTGCATCTCTCCGAGGCTTCTTCGCCGCACTGCCGTCGACTGTATCCGTACTAGTCGCAGGGAGTCGGCTTGACAGCCGACCTGATCTCGCCTGTCTTCTTTTTCGTCTTGACATCTTCGACACGCTCGAGTCACCTTGCAGTAATTGAACAGAGTCGGTGACTGTCTCGGGATGATTGAGAATCTTTCTCTTGATAGATCCCGTCCTCCTTCTCTGTCTCTGTGACACTTTTGCCTTGGCCACTGGCGGTGAAACTACTTGCTCTTGTTGGTTGGATGTCCTTGCTTCTGTTCTCACTTCTGGCTCTTCGAAGTTGGGGACGAGATCGGGTGCAGGGATTCTAGCAATGTTCCCACAGACGTTGCACTTCTTCTTCAGCACATGATCATGAGGACCACTGACTTTACTCCTGACACTCATCGTCAAACCTTCCACTAATACAGCATCGCATCTGGCACATACTCCTCTCTTGACCGATGTGTCCAGCCTAATGACAGCTTTTCGAGATAGTGACTTCGCCGAGCGTGTAAGGTCACTTTGCAGTTGCAGCGCTGTGGTCAAGCTGGATGATGCTGACGGATCGACGGCGGCAGATGATGAAAGCACGGCGTAATAGGAAGCAACTTGGTTGAGATGATTGAGGGTGTGATGGTGTTCTGGGTGAGTGATGGTCTTTGGCGCTACCCATGTCGGACCTGTTTTGGATGCCTGGGCTGGCTTAGATGCTGACTTGCCCTTTGCGGGTTGTGTGCCCTTTGGCGGCATCTTTCAGAATGGTGACCGGAGATGGTGGTGAAAAGAAGCAATATGGTAGCAATCGCAAAAAAAAGAGCTTCGCGATTCGGCCAATATTCACGGCGTCATTCAGGGTCCAATTTGGAAAAGCAAAAGCAAAGCAAAAAGAAATGCATTGACGGGGACTCGAACCCCGGTCGAGTCGAATCGGTAGTCACATCGCAAGAAGCAGATGATGAGTTTGGCAACGACTCATGATACCCCTACACTATCAATGCTTGTGTGAAAGCAGTACTGATAGTTGCGTATATATATGCATAAGCTGTTCGTCAACACGAAAAGCAGGGCAGTCGAAGACCACCCCCGAAACATCGGGCTGTGCCTCGGAGACGGCAGCCCGTGGTTGCTTCACCATGTGCAAACACAAACGACAACTCAGACGGAGTTTTGTTGCGGCAGTATCTTCTCCCTGCGGTAGAGTGAGCCTTTCCGACACGATGCAGACCTTGTCCAAGCGCTCAGCGATGATCGTGCTGTGCTGAAGCCAGCACTACTGCTGTAAAAGCTGGTATGGTCAACATGCGCTCGTGGTGAATGGTCGGGCAGCAAATGCTCCAACACGAAGCTGTGTCGGCAACTTGATCCGCAGTGTCGGTGTCGAGCTTGTGTAATGGTACGTGGGCCACCGACGACCGGCCACTTGATGCCGTGACCCAATGCTTTGCGTAAGGCCACTTCTTTTTCTTCCCCTGAGCCTGCGAAGCGACTCGAATGCCATTCTTGAGAGCTTCATCGGCTGCCACTCAACTGTCTGTAATAGCCATTGGACAGGATGTCAAGAAGCAGGATGGAATTGCAATGTCTCAGTGTCGATCTGTTGTGCGACGATCAGATCTGCAGGGAGAGTCAGGGAGGAAACCGTGTCTTTAGGAGGTTTGAGCCACACGACCATGGCAGCAGCTTCGGAGGACCCTGAGAGCGGCAACTAGGAACGGCAGGTGCGAACCGGCAGAGGTCGTTACGTTAGGGGTTCAGACACGCACTGGTCTCTCTGCAGCTCAGGTAATGCCTTCTCCCCCTAAAATAGTGTCAGAGTTCGAAAGCCATGCCGAGGCTTGCTTGCCACGTCGGTGTTTCTACACAGTTGGTTGGCTATATGCTTTGATCGCCCCGCCTTTTCGTCTCGAAGATCGTCTTGGCAAACCAGCCACTTCTTTACTTTAACTCGTTCATCGTTTCAAAGGTCGACGCCCCTTTCTATCTGTACACATGGCGAGGACCGTGGTGAGATTCAGGAGCTTGTTTTGCGACTCGCACAGCCCCAATAGCATCAGGGAGTTCCTGTCTTGGACCCTCGCTGACGCATAACTTCATTTGATGCTGATGACTGCGTACTTTAGAACATCAAACAGTGTTCCCTCCAATGGGAATTAAGTTGCTCTGTTCATGACGTCTGGGGTCGGAGACGCCGTGAGAAAAAGGTCGCACGAAATGAAGCGAAAAATGATGACCCGAAATTAGGGTCTGAAAAGGAACACAAAGCGGTGTGCTGTTGCGTTTTTGTTTTCTGTTCGAACGGGCCAAGTGTGACGGACTGCATACACTCACTGCCGACCCTTTGTGACAGCGCAACGCAGCATGAAGAGTCAAATTTAAGCTGCATGCCGTCTCGGTCTTTTTGGTCACACTGCCGCTGCCGCTCCCGCGCTTTGGTTTTCATCCACACAGCTGGTGACGCGCTTTGTGTCACATCACAAGTCACAGTCACAGACAGTTCAACTTGGCTTAGCGGCTCTTTTAGCTTTCAGCAATCACAGCAACAAGCTAAGCAAAGCATACTGTACCACATTCACTTTGCTTCCTTTCCACATCCACATCCACGACCACTCTTCCTCTCGACTTTCGATCTCGACCTTAAACACCAACCTTGATCTCTCAACCCCACGCACCTCTCGATCCCCCCACACTCCCTGTCTCGGCTTCATACACGTCGACGAATCTCACCCACCACAACGAAGCCAAGCAACCACCTATCGACCCCCACTCGCTAGTCCTCCGAGCGGTACAAAGACTCTGAACGCAAACATTTCCCGGCTTCCGACCAGGTCCACTAGCTCGCCCTCACAAGTCCTCGGTCGATACATCTGTTCTGCACCACTTCCTTTCCTGCTCGTTGCACACTCAAACAAACACAACGGATAGGCGGTCAGACATACACATGACACCGCAGTAATCAGAAAGTTGACACACGCGCAAGCCGATGGAACCATTTAGGTCTTATCCTGACAATCACTTGACGCTCTGCGGTCGTCTCTGAAGACCTATTCATACATACACCACGACTCTTCCAAGCCTGAACGAGGACTCAACTACGATGACGGTGCCGGCTTCCCATCTCGAACCCATCGACGTTGAAAAGGCTGCTACGGGAGTGCCTCAACCCAACTCGGGTGCTTCCGATGCTTCCATGTCTGCCTTGTCACCTTCTGCAGCTTCGCGACTTCCTGTGAGCGTCCACTCGCCTAACACTGTCATGGATGCAGTCACTGCCGCGGCCGCCGAGGGTGCATTGCCCGCTGCCAATGGCCTTCCCGACGATCCGATCGAAGCCTCTGCTGTCTCGAGCCTCTTTCCTCATCCCCCTGCTGCTGACCCATCGCCATCAAGTCCTTCCGCTGCTCTGACCACAGCTTCGGGCTCAGTGCCAGTATCGCCTCATCCGACTTCTCCCCCTCGAACCCCGGCTGCTGCCATGAGTCTCCGATCTGCGGCATCCCCTTCTTCTCTTCTCGGCTCTCCCGCATCCGAGCGTGCCAATCCAATGTCTCATACAGGCGTTCACCCGGCTCATCTTGTGCACAGTCTTCATCAGCAGCATCACCACTCGGCTGCTGGTTCCAGCGACGCCATCTCAGCACATCACCATATCAGCGGAAGCGGTTTCCGTTCGCCCGTCCGAACACGACAGCATGGTGCTGCCTCGCCCCTCGGCCTTGCTGGCACCTCCCCTCCTGGTCTTCCGGTCAGTCACAGCGCTGCATGGCACCAGCAGCAAAACACCGACCTTCAGGCTCCCAACACCCCTCACACACCGCATACACCTCACACGCCGCACACGCCCAGCATTTTTGAACGTGACATTGAGCACCGCGATGCCAGCCATATCATGACCAAGCAAGAGGCCATGGACGTCGCTATACCCAGCGTCCTCGACGACGCAGTCGAAGCGATCATTGAGGACGATGCCGAAATCGAAGTCGTTGCTCCCCAGAACCCCGCTCCGCCTCTCGCCCTGAGTTCAGCAGCCCTGTCTGTTCACAGCGGTGCCAGCTCGCCATCTCCTGGTCTCGCCTCTTCTCCTTCACCACCCCTCTCTGCTTCTGGTGGTCTGGAAGCTCCTCCCGGCTCTATGGCGGCGCAGATCGCTGAGAAGCTTGCACCCCGAGGCGCCGCCCACGACGATGCTCACACCTCATCTCGACGTATTGCGGGCGGCACTCGTCACCCCGGCTCTGATGTCGACAGCCCAGGAACCTCGTTGCGCTCTCGATCGCCTCAAGCTACCAGAATGCACGATCTCGCCGACGGCGGTAGCCCTGTCCGCTCGCGAGCTTCCGTCTCACCCGCACCTAACATGCCACCCGTCTCGCTTGTCGCTGCCGTATCGCAGGCACAGGCTACGTCGCCCATCCCCTCCGCTTCTCTCGGCGCCAACTCGCCCATGCCGACAGCCACTGCTTTCCCATCGCTGCCTTTACCCAACCCTTACCGTTCCGCTTCGCCCAATCTCGGCGCCATGGCACTCCCTTCGCTGGCTGCTGGCGCCGATGCTGGACGACCTGCCACCTCTAGTGTCAGCATTGACGGTGCCATCATCTCCGGTACCGAGGTCGCTACTCTCGATCACAGTCTCGACACTATCGCTGATGTTTTAGCAGCTCACGACGCCGAACAAGCAGCCAGCCCGTACGTGCCACGCTCGCCTGCGCCACCCGCTGTCTCCGGAGCAAGCAGTCCCAACGTGGACAAGAGTCGCAGCGCCAGCAGTTCCGTCATCCGACAGCCCCAGCAGCATAGAGGAATGGGAGCCGCCGCCGGAAGCGGGATTCGAGCTGGCGCTCCAGGTACACTCGGCCTCCCCGCTAGCGCAAGTGGCCTCGGCGTGTTCAACACGGGCGAGTCGCTCTTCCAAGCGCTCGCATCCGGAT
Source organism: Ustilago xerochloae (assembly GCA_928856705.1). NCBI lineage: Eukaryota > Fungi > Basidiomycota > Ustilaginomycetes > Ustilaginales > Ustilaginaceae > Ustilago > Ustilago xerochloae. The sequence goes on from CAKMXT010000017.1 coordinate 102,766, forward strand.
CGCCCTCACCCTCAGCCGACAAGCGACGACTCTCTTTCTTCTCGTACGCCGACATCCTCAACGAGAACAAGGGTGAGGTCATGGACCTTCAGGGCGTAGTGCGACACGCAGCAGAGCGCGATGAACAACAGCACGGCATCTTCCATCCCCAGGGCTACGCTCATCACGGTCAAGACACCAGTGCGGGAAGCGGATATGAGACGTTCTCAACCCAGCCATCCATCATGCAGCAGCTCGGCGGCGCAGGCATGTCCAGGTCGGTCAGCACAAGTGCAGCTGCCAGCCCTCGAATTGGTACAGTGCCAGGAGCTAGATCGACGAGCGGCAGCTCCGGTGTTGGTGCAGGCACTGGAGCTTATACCCCTGCTCGAGGTCGCCGCGACTTCCTCGAGAACAAGGCACTCAGCAATCGACTTGACAGCTTGCATCTGGCTACCTCAAACGCTGCTGAAGTTCAGATGCGAAAGGCAGCCTAGACTTAGACAACATGTATACAAATAAAAAACTATACAAATACACAGAAACACACGGACCATCCCTATCTTCTTCATCTCTCCTCCCTCTCGGCTTAAGCTATGTCATCGGTAGTATCTCACGGGTTATATGATTCTCAGCATCTCAGATTGTGTGATCGTCAAGGATGTGTGCATTGAAAGACTGGTGATGTGTACGGCTGTGATTCACTCAGCACGTTGATGGTCGTTGCAAGCTGATGATTGTTAGACCCTGAATCTATCAGACACCTGCTGTTCGCTGTACTGTCTGTTGTGTGACATGGTGAATATCAGTGCTCATCGACGGTGACTGAGCACAGATGCCCAGGGCAGAGGCTGCAATGCGGCCAACGTCGGATGTCGAACGTTAGACGATGATAGAATTGTGTCAAGATTGGTAGACAATTGCAACGTCCATTTCCTTGTCCAGTCAAGAGGATGCTGTTGGGACAGCAGAAGATGTACAGACCAACGGCAAAGTCTTAACCGATTTTACAAAGCAGCGACAGAGGAAAGTCACACCGAAATTCGGTGAGATCTGCGCTCTGATCACAGGTGTGACCCAGGACAGCTGCGTCTCAACTGTGTCCTTGGCGCTTACCAGACATGGCCGCATTCTAGAAGAGCGTCAAATGTCACAAGTCAAGACGATGCTGCCATGATGCGGTCTTCGTGCTGCTCAGTGACCACAATATCGTCATGCGACACAGGTCAGGTTGGACGCGGACCAGCTTTTTCTCTCGCGTTACCCCTTGACGCAGCTCAAGGACGTTGCTCACCATCCGCTCAAACCACCAAAGTTGCTCCTATCAAGCAGAGTAGCACATTAGACATAGCCGTTTGTGGGAAGAATGTTTGATGATTTTCGCTGGATTTGTGTTAACTTTAGCTTGAGTTGAGCTGATGATCGAGGCAATGTTATAAAGGTCGTTGAGCAGATGGCAATCCCGTCGCATGACCGTCAGAATGAGCTTGAGTAAGTTACTCAATCAGGCAAGGCCATTGTTCAACGCAATGCATACTCGAGAAGCCTCGCTTATTGACCAGCTAGCCGAGCTCCGAAGCATGTCCGAACAGTGATCCTGCGACCTTTTGGCCTTTTCGTCACACACTCAGCCTCAGAGGTTGGTTGAGATCGGATAATTGGAGGTCTTCAACATCGTAGCACGACCAACAACGGAAACGCCTTGCTATGCAACGGCGGGATCAATTGAGCAAGATGGATGAAGGGTACAGCGGGTGGAGGGAAGCAAACAGATGGTCGGAGTCTGAACCCTTTGCGTTGACAGGACGTTGATCTGCACGGTGACACTTCTTGGTCTCTTCACAAAGTTCTCTCCACAGCCGAAGCTTGTGTTCGCCGGCCAACGGGCCGACGGTTAGCTTCCAGGACTTGCTCTGAGCCTTCCTGAACTCAGCTCGTGAAGCTTACCCACGCTGTGCTACGAGCACTGTGCTCTTTTCAGGTGAGCTTCCTGCAAAACCCTCACTGTAAAGTGGAACCCTCATTGTTGAGCATCGTCGGTCTTTCGTGCTACGCGGACCGTGGTTAACAGATCCTTGGACTGAAGATTCGGGTCGAGTGAAGTGGAAATCCTTATAAGGTCTCAGTGCTGTCCACTATTCCATACCATTTCCTCCCCTTTGTGTAACACACACACCTTTGTCTAGGCCATGCGAGTCTCCAACACAGCTTTGCCGCTGAGCATTCTTGCCCTGGCTCCAGCCTTGGTCTCAGCCTCTCCCCTTACGGAGTACCCCTTCTTATCCGACTATGCCAACACAACAGCTCCAAACCCAGACTTCTCACAAGCCCCTCTCTCGAACATATCTCAATATGCCAATGGCTCTCTCTTTTATCACTGGCGCCCCAAAGCCCACTTCATCCACCCTTCGAATCAGCTCGGAGATGCTACAGCCTTCTGGCAAGCTCCTGACGGCACCTCTCACATCACGGCTCTATACTCCTACCTGCGAGGTAGCGGTAATGCCTCACTCGGCACTTCCGGCTTCTCTGGCTCAACCACTAGAGACTTCCTCACATACGAAGATCTCTCTGGCTGGGAGAACCCTATTCAGATGGGTCCGGGCAATGAGGTTGACTTTGTTGCCGACTTCGACGGTGGTGTGGTAGCTGAAGGACATAACGGCCTGCCAACCCTCATCTGGACAGCAGTAAAGGGCCTCCCTATCTCCTGGACCATCCCTTACAAAGATGGATATGAGAGCCAAGCATTAGCCTACTCGGACAATCAGGGTAAGACCTGGAAGAAGCTTGATGGTGGAGCTAACGTCCCTGTCATCCCCGGGCCACCTTACTTCGGTAACGTTGTCACCGGTTTCCGAGACCCCTGGATCTTCCAGAACGCAGCCTTTGACAAGCTCCTCAACATCAGCACAGATGGTTCAACACCACAGCATTATGTCTCTATGTCTTCAGGTCTTCATCCAGCCATGCCTGGCCTGCCTGGTGTTGAGTATGATGCCGCCGGTCCAAGAGTCTGGCTTTACCGTCAATCGACACCAGGCGATTGGCTCAACTGGACCTTCTGTGGTCCTCTCCTTCAGTCTAGAATCAACACAACTTTCGCCACCCCCGGCTCTGGTTGGTCTGCCACTGACTATAGCGATGGTAACAACTACGAAACCTCTCAAGTAACAAGCCTTGATTACAACGGAGACAGTGGCACAGAGGGTCAAGGTATGGCCTTTATGTCTTTTGGTGCTGAGAGTAACCATACCCTTATGCTATACCGACTTGGGCATTGGAAAGCTAACGCCGGAATCAAGACTTCTCCAATGCCGAATGCTACGCTTGCTCCAGGAGTTGCGGGCTCAGAACGTGGTGTTGAGATGGACACAGCCCTTGAGGGCCTGCTTGATTGGGGTCTCGCTTACGCTTGTACCGGATTGCGAGGTAAGGACAAGCGCAGAATGGTCTACTGCTGGATCAAGGAGGCATTCACAGACCAAGACAGTACCAAGTTCGTCCAACAATGGATTTCATCGTTGACTCTGCCTCGAGAACTCTCAGTGAAGAAGCTTTCAGGTGTAGTCAATAACGAGCTGGTTTTGCAGAATGCTAGTTGGGCCATCCTCAACACGACCAGCAGCTGCGAGAAGAGCAACAAGATCGAGACTATCCCTGTCGAAGACTTCAAAGCTTCTCCTGAGGCAAACAACAAGACTGTTGACCTGGTGATGCTTGGCATCCAGCCTGCTAGGGAATTGCTCGGGTTCCGTTGCAAAGCGAATGACACCTACAGCCTCAACGCGACGACTTTGCTGTCGTCTGCCAACTTTACCTCCGGCTCGACCAGCTCAATCGCCACGACAGGAGAACGTCTGAGTGTCGAGATTCGAAAAGGTGTTCGCTCTGGAAACAGTGACACCCTTGTCGACGAAGTTTTCGTTCCGCTTCCCCGTCACCCTTCCTCGAAGCACTATGAAATGACGGCAACAATCCATTTCCCTCTCTCTTCGCTTCGCAACACCAGCCAAGATTTTGCCGCTGGTCTGTCCATCCTCCGTCGTCCCAACGCGACCTCCACTCAGAACGACGAGAACGAAGACATCGCAATTGTCTACCAACCTCGCAATGAATCAATCATCGTCCAACGTCGAACCGCTCTCTCCTCTTCCTCCGTCCTCACCAATCCCGAAGTTGGAAAGCTACGTCTCTGGCAACTCGACAATGGAACAGTCGAGTCTCTCAACCTTCGACTCTTTGTCGATGGTTCAGCACTCGAGATCTACATCAATGATGTGTTTGTTCTCACAACAAGGGCATACTACTGGTACAACGATTCCAACAGAGTTGGGTTTGTATACCAGGTTCCTCATGGTCAAGATGTCGAAGGAGCACAGGTGGAGTTCAAGAATGTGAGCTGGTGGGAAGGTTTGATTGACGCTTACCCGAACAGACCCAAAGACAAGGAGCAGTTGATTAAGCAGGCAATCGGGTACCCAGAGCCAACCGACAATCCAAATGCCGCAGGTATCATATACAATGGCACTGGAACTGTTCCTCCTTTCCCTAATTTGGGATAGGTTTAGCGACAGTCACACTCTCGCGAAACGGCTGGACCTGCGCTTTTGACGCTGGCCTACACCCTCCTCCAGGAAAAGTAGGGTCAAATCGAGACTGATAAAGGCACAGGCAGAACAGACGGACACAGGCGACGCGGCAGCTCACTCACAGCTCAGCTCAATTGACTCAATCTCAGTGAAAACCACTATACTATTGATCCCGCAGACGCATGTGCTGATGATGTCACTCTTTTTTGAGAGAGCAAGTTCGGTTCTCGAAAAGGATGCTGACCGGCGTCCTGAAGCAGCGCCAAGGGACAACGTAGGTCAGGAAATTTTGGTTCATTTGTCGCATTCGACGCTGTTTTAGGACGCTTCCATATGAGGCCAGCGTCAACGACGCAGACGTCGAGCTTTTTCGACGTGGGTCCACAGCTCTCGTGTCTTGTTCCGGGCCGAATCTCATTCCGAGCCGGTGAGATCGGCTCTTGCCGTCGTATGTGTTGCCGGTCTCCCACCGACCGTCACATTGCGCGAGCAGCTCCATTGTCTCAACATCGCGTGCTTTTTTTGTAACACCATACTTTTCACACCAACCGAAAAATAAAAGATTGTCCAGAGATGATTGTATGTATTGACAGAATGATGCTATGCTATGCCGTGCTAAGATGGCCGATCAACAGCCTGGATGGGTCATTCGATTCTTGGGAATGCGATCCTTCGGGAAGCGGGTGATGTTGTTATTTTGGTAGACGTCGGCATGTCTTTCGATATACTTCCTAGTGGGGAAATCGGATGGATCGCAGCTTACCATATCCTTCCTACCATCTCTCTGGTACATGCGGACATAGTCGACCTTCATAGTTCCCGGGAACTCTAATTGACGCCAATTAGGAGGTTGGAAGTTGTACGCCATACCGACGTTCAAAATCATCGACATCGGTTCTCTTGGAATCAACCTCCTCGATACATCGAGCAATGGCGATGCTGTCAATGCTGATGCCTTCAACGTCCAAGTAGCCTTACCATCTATGTACCAGGTCACATAAGAATCTATCTCGCCGTCGGGGCCCTTGCCATCACCTTTCATATCAGGCTCCCACTCAACACCGAAGTTGACGAACCCTGGGTTGCTATATCGCTGATAAGCGCGATCAGGAATCGCCGACAACGCCGAAACAGACTCCTGCAACTCGTTTCCGTGGTAATTGTTGATCTCGGTCGTATCTTCATTGTGAATGATGTAGTCGGTACCAGAAACGTTGTTGTAGAAGTAGTCCACGTCGAAAGGTGCAACCTGTAGCGACTGGGAGCTCATACCACCGTTTGCGCCAATCGTAGCTTCGAGCATGTCCAATTCTGGAGCGGAACGTGCGACGTTGTTGTTCGGACCTGGGTGATCTTCACCTGGGCATGTGCAAGCCGGGAAACGCAATCCTGGAAGATAAGAGAGTTTGTGGTTGACTTGATAACTGAATGCACCGTTTGCGTAGATCGCGTGAGGAGGACCAGTACCGTTAATATAGGTCTGGTTTGGAAGAGCACCAGTGTCACAACCAGCATAAGAATAAGGCCAGATACCTTCGTTAACACCGTTGTATCCTGGCCGACCAAGGTTGCCCATCAACCACATACCTGGCCAGAAACCAGCGACTCTAGGATCACCTGGCAATTGTGCTCGAATTTCCATGTATCCACCAGTAAAGCAAGCCTTGTTCCAACTCTGCAACATACCCGAACGGAAGTTGAGGTTGTTGGTGAGACGTTCTTCGAAGCTGATTTGGAGGTAACCGTCGTCGGTGGTGTTGATGGCTTCAGGAGTATAGTACTCGTAATCGTTGGTACCCGAGTACCAACCGTTGAAACCTTGCCAGTAAGGATCTTCACCAGGCCAGAAGGTACGACCGGGAGTGTTGAATTCATCCGAGAAGACAAGGTGCCAGTTGGAGTCATCGACAGGAGAAGAGCGCTTGTAAGCGGCGGTGGGTGTATCTTGGTCGATAAGACCGCGCTTCATCTTCATCGGGAAGTCTGTGTACGTGTTGGTGGTGGAGAGCGAGGCGGAAGCGGTGCCATCGGCATGTTGCTTGCGAATCTCGATGATGACAGGGTATCCCAAGAAGAGCATAAGGAGACAGCAGAGGATGAGGAGCAGAGTACCAACGTTCAGGATACCTCGCATGGATGAGGTGGGTGCATGCTTGCTGTGACCCTTGGTGCCTGGTTCGTGAAGCCAGTCGTCCTCTTCAGAATCATAACCGGCTGCTCCGACCATGGGGCCACGTCGAGTGAAGGCAGCCTTCTCTCCGCTGCTAGCCGAGCTGAATTGGGAAGAGGAGTGAACGCTGACGTCTGACGCAGAAGCGCCCCTTGATCCCATGAAGCGAGGTGCTGGTGCTCCACCGCTGTTGGTAGAGTTGGTGCCAGTGGAGTAAGAGTGAACTGTGCTGGTACCTTTACCGGGTTGAACGATGTTGGAGTGAGAGACATTTGGTGAAGGCTCTCGTCGGAAAGGTCGTGAGTAACTCGCTGTATTCACATCGACGTCGGATGATGAGCTCAGAAGACCTGCACGGTCGGCATCGCTGGGTCGAGAATCCATGATGCGACTGGAGCCACGAGCTTGGGCTTGTGGTTGTGAGGCAGGTGTAGAAAGGGATTGGTAGGCTGCACCGCCTTTGGCTGGGCTAGGCATCTTGACGATGATACCACTCTACGCAGGAGAAGGTGAGGACGATGGTGAAGGAGATATGGACAGAAGAGGAGAAACGAGGAGCGTTGAGTGTTGGGCTCAGAGTGAGAAAAGAAGGGTCGTGCTGTCAGACAATCCATCAAGTCCGAAGCAGGAAAGACCAAACACCTGGACTACACAGACTGACAAACACAGACACCCTGACTCCAGAGAATTGACCGAGTTATCGAAGCTGTTCAGCTGATTGTCGTAAGCGCAGATCATGCCTGAAAGGGGTAAGTGGCTTCCTGGCATTTCGAGCGGGTCTGGCTCGCACAGATGCGAGAAGCGATCAGAAGAAGCGGCCATAGTGACGGCGAATTGAGCTTGACCGAGCGGAAGGGGGAGGTGCAAAATCTTCAGAAGACTGCCGTTCTGTATCGAACCGTAGCCTTCCCAGCCTAGCCGCAGGAGAAGGTTGCACATGCCATACCGCACCGCAAGACCAGCGGTAGCGGACTTCTTGGCATTCATCTCTCTGTTCTCATTCTAAAAGTCGCAATGTGTTGTGCTGTATGCTGTGTGGCTTGCGAGCACGAATCATCGGAAGGCCGTAGCCGAGTGATAGTTGGGACAAAGAGAGAGAGAGAGAGGAATGATTGGTGTTCGGATGTGTAAATTTGCCTCGCTGTATTCGACATGCGGGCGTATGCATGCCAAGACATGCGAAAAATGATCGCCAGAAGAAGAGAAGAAGAAAAACCGAGACACAGTCGAAACCCTCGGGTTGGTTGCCAGCGGTATCTCCTTGTACCACCTACCTACCGCGGGTACCGAGGTTGCTCAGGAGCCAAAGGTTCAACTCCTCGTCTGTCCTTGTCCTTGCGACAGCCTTTGACTCATTGACTTGACACCGGTCAAACTACACGCGGTCTCGAAGAAGGACTGCAATGGTGAGAGAGGGATGAATTAGGTCAACCTCGGCGAGAGGGGGTGCGTGGAATGACCGGTATGCACGCATTCTGAATCCGAGCAGCAGCAGATAGCAGCAGGCAGCAAAGCATCAAAAGTTTCCTGTGGCTGAAGCGGCGATCAAATACCGTCCCTCGTACTCTGCAGCTGCTCCCTACTGTAGTATATTGTGCTGTGCTGTGCTGTCCTTAAGTGCGAAGATTTGCTCTCATGCCTTCAACGTGGTCGCAATCAGCAAAGTCCAGAATGTGCAGTAGCCTCTCTTGCATTTCCTGTCTTGGTTCGGGCTATCTTTCCCTCCTGGCATGAGCAGATCAGCACGCTCCCTTGAGTTCAGCTCTGGACTTTGAACCTGCCCCTCGCAAAAGACGCCGACAAAGTAAGAGAAGAAGGAAGAGCCATCACTGTTTGTGCGAATGTAACACTTTCAATAAACCTGACGGAGTTGTCGGAACGCTGTTTGGTGTTGCTCCACTCGAACGATTGACCCAAGTCGCTTCTTTCGCCCCTACGATCACCATCAGGCACCGTCTCGACCTCTGTCCAACTAGTGATTGATCAAGCAACAGCCATGTTGTATGCTATCTTTTTCATTGTAGCCCTTCTTGGGTTGGCATCAGCACAGTCCTCGAGCGGATTCGACGACCTTATCAGCGACCTCGAAGGAACATGGAGCACAGGCAGCGGCGCTGTCCGAACGGGTCCCGTAAGTTCATTAGAAAACAGCAATGGACAATCCAAGAGACATAGCACTGACATGATACCATCGCACTCATTCGCCAACTTCATCATCACAGGGCTTCTGGAATCCTCGCACACAACAATTCACAGTACCCCGTTCAGCCGGTCACTCTTTCAGCTTCACCAGAGACGGCTTTTGGGAAGAAGCTCTCTTCCAATGGTCGAACGACCCTACCGATCCTCAATGCGTCTCTGCAACCCTACTCTGGCAGCACGGCAATTTCTCATTCAACCCCATCAACGGCACCCTTCGCCTCGACCCTTTCTGGGGTGATGGTTTCCAAACCCAATGGATCGGTTGCGATACAACCGCCTCCGCAAATAGTAATAACACACAAGCACCAGTGGCTAGCTACAACCAAGTCTACCTCTATCAACCTCCTGCAGTTAGCGTAGATGCACACTTTGGCGTCTCGAGTTGGAAGTTGGAAATCGCACAGTTGAGCGGAGAACCATTGAATCCGATGTGGAAGGTGCTCAACCCTCCAGCCATGTTGCCAACTGATGTGCTGCATATCAGGGTGAGTGATGATCTTTGCATAGCAACACAAAATTTCTTTGCTTTCATACATACTGACAACTTTTGTCTTTTCCTCATGTCTCACATCATGCTCGCTCACAGAGATACGGTCTAGAATAAGCCCTTCACTCACATCATCATCACTTCTATCGTTAGCAACAAAAGATTTGCAAGGACATTCTATAATACAGCAATGAAACATCTATATCAACAAATAATAGCGAGCCTGACATTCGAAACGATCAGGGGTACGAATAAGGATATCCATTATACACATCTGTCCTATTCCCCGTAAAGCAAACTCTGAGATTGTTCATCCAACCGGCATCATCCGGATTAGCATACGTGCCAATGGGCACACCTTTGACCGTCTCATACAATCCCATATTCAAATCGATCGTAGTCCAGATGTTGGCATCACCAAAAATTGCTCTGGTCTGTCTTCCACCTGGACCTGTGATGACTGCTTCTGCACCACACCAATTCCTAGTCATCTGATTCCACAATGTCTGATTGACATCATGTGTAACTCGCTGATCCGCACCTACTGCACGCGACATATTGATGAGCGGAAGAGCAAAGATGGGACTTGTGCGGTTGAATTGTGCACCACACCAAGTTGTTGTTTGTTCTTCCTTCCAGTATGGCTGAAAAGCGGTGGCTTGCATAGTGAAGCAAGTGCCGAAAGGGTTATTGTTGGGACCGGTGCCATTCCAGAAAGGTGGATCGGAGAAGGGAGAGTACGGTTGTGGCGTCAATCGATCGCGAAATACAACAAGAGGTGGAATGACGGCGGCGCATACGCAGATGAAAACGACAACACACCAGAAGCCACCTTTACGATAGAAGGGCCTCTTTCTTGATGGCAAAACAAGAGGCTCTTCGGCTGAGCCGACCTCAGAAGCTTGGTAACCCATTGTGTTGTTCGAAGCGGGGTTGATGAGGCTGCTGATCAGTCGACACTAAGGGAAAAGGTGGGACGATTGTGCTGAGGGGCGTGAGTGTGTCGCCAATGAAGATGGCGGAGATCCTGGCGCAAGATCGGCAGGGAGGGTATCAATTATGTGATGATGCGGAGAAGGAGGAAGATAAAAAGCAAGAGGGGAACAAAGCCTCTCTGTGGTGATAAGAGTGGACTTTAAATGATGCCGACTCGTACAAAGCAGATGTTAGGGTCGCAACGACAACGATTGACGTCTGTCAAGAGAGTTGGAAGCTGTACTGCGTGGAGCGGAGCAATGTGGGGTCGTTGCGCTTGTTGTAAGAGAGTAAGCGATGGACAGTGATCTGCGTTGAAGTGAGACGAGAAGTGGTCGGCGAATGGATCTCAAAACCTCGTTGTAGTGCTAGAAGTGGCAGAGAAGAGCGATGGTAAACGGGATGATCAAGAATAGAATGACGAGTACGCCAAGGCTCTTGGATTCGAGGTCGATATCGGCTACTGTCGTGATGACGGCCACAGCAAGCAGGAGACCCTTACTCGGTCATCTTAGGGCGAAGATGGCATGGTGTGGCAAAACAAAAAAAAGGTGTGAATCAGAATGACGGAGGATAGCGGTCATGCAACACAGCAGACTTCGTGCATTATCAAACAAGACTCATTTCTTCGCCAAAACACAGCGAAGAAAGCTCACACAGCCCCTCGCTTAGCTTGCTAGTTGGTGAAGGAGGGGTTGTGGACTGGTCATTCGCCCTGAATTCGCAATGCCGGCTATCAATTTTCGTCTGGGACTCTGCTTGGCATTCCTATCTTTTGAACGTGTAAGCTGCTTATGCCGTCACACAGAAGGAAAGCCAAGCCCAGTCGAATGCATCACCGACGTCGATTTGGACCGCGTGGTCGTCCTCCTCCTCCAGATCTCGCTCTAGTCGGATACCAATGTTGGCAACTGACACTTGGAATACCGATTCTTCGACGGTGCTGCTGATACGTTTGGCAATGAGGTGACAGAAACCAAGATCTTCATTGTCGAGGTGCCGAAACAATTCAACGGGACGGCAAGACGGGTCAAAGTCAAAGCCCGACAAAGAAGCTTCTTCCCGGGCGACTGACAATAGTGAGACGGCAGAGCACGCACAAACAACGTTGTCTCATTCAATCGTTACAACAGAGCAGACTGACGGCATACAGTAATCGCTGACCAAATCGCAGGTTCGCTGCGAGATTCGACCACGTGGGCAATCACCGATACACGTCCTCCATGCGACGGCTGATCGGGCGAGCCATTGACGACAACGGCGGAAAGCAACATGTCGACGCTCTGCAGGGAAGCATCTGGAAGGAGGCAATGGGCCGATTCAGGAACCACTGTGAAGAAGTGGGAGAGAAGAAGGCGAAGGCTGCTGAGACTGCCAAGGAGAAAGGCGATGCGGTCCCCGATCGCAATCAGAAGCTGGATTCAGGATCGAGCTGGTCTACTCCCACCATCTCGCGCTTTTCTCTCAGTCATCAACACCGAAGGGTCTCAAAGGAAGCTTGTGTTCTGGGCTGTGTATTGTATTGTGCTGATCGGAGTCTCCGATTGTTGTGGGATTCGCGCTCCCTCAGCTGCACCGTGCGTCATTATGCACACACTCGCGCAGCCGCCGCCGTCACATGCCTCCACTCGCGCTTCCTTGCCTCGAAGAAATCAAGCTCCCCACAGCGCACGGCCTCTTGCAGTCTTTGCTCGCAGTATAGTGCAACGCCAAGCCAGTTCCGCGCCTCGTACTCATGCTGATCTCTTATCGGATCATCTCTCTCGTTCGGCTTGACCGAGTCTATGCATGCCTTGGCTTCGAGAGCAGCGGTCTGTATGAGTTGGAGCTGAGGAGCTAAGGATTGCTTGAGCGTCGAGATAGAAATTCGCGAGATGAACATGGTAGAAATGGAAGTCGGCAGTCACACCGAAGCACCTCCGAAAGAAAACACTATTCTGAGGAGTGAGCTGGAGACAGAGGATAAGAGGATCGGAAGGAGTTGGCCGCCTCACTCATCTTTCGGTGAAGCCGTCACAGAGCGTTTCGAAAGTGTACCTTTGTCATGCATATCCGTTCTCGAGCAGCAACTCCTTACCGTGAATCAGCCTCTCTTCTCCCTCTCGTTCTTTCTCTGCTGCTGCCGCTGCTGCTGCTGCTGCACTCCACAGTCACACACACATAACGTTATTGTACACCCACTTTCCACTTTGACCATCACAGCCGTCGCGCTCAGATCATCCTATCTCATCCTCTCTTTGTTCGTTCGCAACTTCCGATGCTCAATTCAAGATCGCTTCCCACGCCTCATCCTTCACTTTGTCCCTGTGTAGTCGTGTCCACTTTCTCGCTTCGTCTCGCTTCTGTGTGTACGTGTGTGTCTGTGTCCCTTGAGCCCTTGGCTGAGCCCTGATTTCTGTCAGCCCCAAAGTCGAATAAAAGCATCCACACTTTCCTTTTCTGCTTCCCGAAACCTCCTCCTCTCACTCCTTCCTCCACCACCCACAATCCAAATTCATACCCTCCTCCCGCTCTCACTCCTGCAAGCCCATCAAAATGCCTTTCGTCATCGACCTCAAGGGACAGACCATCGTCGTCACTGGCGGTAACCGTGGTATCGGTAAGTACTCTCAAATGCTCTGATACGTGTTGCTGAAGGACGCCCAGATTACAACATTCCGAATGCCGCCAATGTCAAGCATTTCTCAGGTCAATGTTTCCGAATATGGCTTGTACAGCTGCTTTCTCAAAGACCAGACCGGTTCCGATGCAGCGGTTCCTCGGAAGAACTTGCACCATTCTTTCAGACGAATCAGGCCCAATTTTGAACGAGGCGTCGGCAGCCGTAGCGAGCAGTCCTAGGTGTCAGACAGTCTTACAGAACCAATACTGATGAATCCATTGCGTCTTTGCTCCCTTTCGTCCTCCTTGCGTCAACTCTCTGACAATTCGAATGCACTCCTTGACTCGCACCGAATAGGTCTCGCCATGTCCAAGGCTGTTGCTGCTGCTGGTGCCAACGTTGCCATCTTCTACCGCTCCCACCCCAAGGCCCAGGAGGCTGCCGAACAGGTCGCCAAGGAGTTTGGCACCAAGGTCAAGGCCTACCAGTGCGACGTTGGTGATGCCGACCTCGTCAAGAAGACCATCAAGCAGGCTCAAGATGAGCTCGGACAGGTCACTGGTCTTCTCGCCAACGCCGGTGTTTCCGTTGTTAAGCCCGCCGTCGAACTCACCGCCGATGACTTCCGTTACGTCTACGACACCAACGTTCTCGGTGTTTTCAACTCGGCCAAGGCTGTCGCTCAGCTCTGGATCGAGTCCGGCTTCAAGAAGGGTTCCATTGTTATCACCTCTTCCATGTCGTCCGAGATTTACAACCAGGAGGGTCTCAACAAGCCTTTGACCCAGGTCTTCTACAACTCTTCCAAAGGTGCCGTTACCAACCTCGGCAAGTGTCTTGCTGCTGAGTGGGCCCAACACGGCATCCGTGTTAACATCTTGGAGCCCGGTTTCTGCAACACTGAGCAGACCAGTGGTATGGACCAAAAGATTCGTGACTTCCAGGCTTCCAGTATTCCCATGGGCCGTTTCTCGGAGCCTCACGAGCAGGCTGATCCCGCCGTTCTCTTGCTTTCGGACAAAGCTTCGTACTTGACCGGCAGTGTTATCCGCCCCGATGGTGGTTTCACTATCTGGTAAATCCAATCTCTCAGTAGGAATGTAGGCAGCAACATGTCACTGTGAACAAGAAAAAGACAATCATGATATTCACATCAGAGCACAAACGAGCGTGTCGACAGGAGATGTGTAACTCGCGAAAGCTATCACAAATTGGCATTACGACTCGATGAAATCGTAAAGAGACCCGAAAGTGAGCACAAAAATCAACCTGAAGAATCCTTATCAGCATTCTGCACAGCGCACACTAGCAAAAGATAAGATGATCGTGACAATATGAGAATGCATTGAGGCATAAGTGAATCTGAATTTTTCATCAACAAGCCTAAGCTTACTTGCACCTAGCATGAACAATAGCAGCACCGTGTTCTTCGTATTCTTGTTTTGAGATCCAAAGTTGATGGAAAGTTCCCAAGCTTGCTAAGATGGAACCTCCTAGCCAAGAAGAGTGACGACGTTCGGTTGTGTTTCCTGGTGAGTGAATTTTGACTTTTTGATTTGGAGCTTTTACACCTAGTTCGTAACTAAGACGATCGGAGAGTCCTGGAATGAGGGAGGTACCACCGACGAGAACGATGTTACCGAAGAGTGAAGGTCTAGAGTCGACATCGACGGCGTTGATGGAGGAAAGAACCATATCTGCTAAACCAACAGTTGCTTTTCCACCTGCTGATGCGACGACATTTCCTTCTGTTCCATTGGTAGAAGCATCGTTGGCTGGAGTAGAAGAAGGATGAAGAACAGAACCAAAACTTTCACTTGACGAAATACCGTTCCAAAGCGAAGGAGTAAAAAGAACTTCGGGAGCTTTAAGACGTTCAATACCAAAAGCATCATTGTATCCATCAGGAAATTCATACATTCTTCCACTTCTAAATTGAGCTTGTTGATCATCCCAAGGCACTTCCAAAACCTGTGCTACACTCTCTTTGAAATCGTTGACTACACGATTGATGTGATAGTTCTTATAGGATTCAGGTACACCATCGAACCTATCTTGCCTCAAAAGTGCATTTGCGGTTGCACCAGGATCAACGGCAGATCGACTCTTGATGAGATATTGCGGTGTAACGCCTGCAAAAGAAGTGCCCCTCGAATGATGCAAACTATAAAGTAGCGCACGATTGATAGCATCACCACCGTTGTTATGCCTTTGAATACCTTTGCGCAGAATGAATCCATCAACAATGGGAATCGTAGAAACGCTGGTACTACCGACGTCGATAACCAAACTCGAAGGTTTTCCTGCTGCAAACGAGCTCAACACTGACCTATTGGCAAGATAGAAAGCAGGTGAACCCAAAGTCTCGAATGCCAACTCGGTGAGCTTCTCTCTAGATTCGCGAGCATTCCATGCTGGCTCTGTGAGAAGCAAAGGATGTTCTCTTGAATCAGCCGAAAGAGAATCGAGACCAAAGTCACAAAGTTGTGCAAAAGCAGCATTGTCGGCA
Organism: Ustilago xerochloae; assembly: GCA_928856705.1. Classification (NCBI taxonomy): domain Eukaryota; kingdom Fungi; phylum Basidiomycota; class Ustilaginomycetes; order Ustilaginales; family Ustilaginaceae; genus Ustilago; species Ustilago xerochloae. The sequence continues at coordinate 118,282 of CAKMXT010000017.1, forward strand.
AGAATACCATCATCGTCAAAGATAGAAGAGATTTCGAAATCGCGTCGGAAGAGATTGAGATCGTTATCACCAATGTAGCGACGACGTTTCTTTTCGCGATCGACCGAAAAGCGAAGAGTTTTGGATGCAGTTTTGGCACGCGCTTGTTTGAGTCGTGTATCGGATGCTTCTTCTGTTACAGATGTATCGGTGCCATTGGATGTTGTTGTTGCAGCAGCAGCAGCAGCAGCATTTGTTTCGCCATCAGCCATAGTTTCGTCACCATCAGCAGGGGCAGCGGCAGATTGAGATGAGGAAGAGGAAGAAGTAAGATAGGCGGCTTGCGATTCAAGTTGTGAAATGTCATCATCGGTGATGGATGTGTGACCATAGTAGGAAGGGACAACTACACGAGGAGCATCTTCGCCTGCCCAACCGACACGACTGGAAGAGTGACCCGCATCGATGACGAGCGCGTTGATCTCGTCTCCTCCATAGACACCTGGCATGATGAACAAGTTTCACCTTTCGTGTGGGGAGAGCGTTGAATGATCGATCAGCAGCAGTGTGAGTGATTTGAAAGTCGATTTGTGGTTGGATGCTGCTGCAAAGTGTAGATGATGGATGCTTTGGTATGGATGAGTGCAAGAGACAGAGATGAAGAGCGCACTGTCAATCATCTCTTTGGCTTCGCTCTTCTCGCGACGCGATCCATCTTCCATCCGGCCGAAAAAGAAGCACACTTTCACTCCACACAACTTCATCTGTCACAGCATCCGTTGCAAAAATTTCGAAAGATTCACAATTCTTCTCAAAAAAAAAAGGAAAGGCTGAACCCTGAGAGCAATTCGCACAATTCACTGCGAATTCCAACCAACTCGAGCTTTTGCTCAGCTTCTTCTCATCAACCCAACATCGGCAAAGCCGACACTTCACTCATCCTCTCACTCTTACCTTCATTCAGACAACTTCGACCGGTTTTGAATCACAATCAAGCCATTCGAAGCTGAAGCAGCGCTGTCATGATGGCGCGCCCTTCCGCTTCTACATCGGCCTCCGCTTCCACAGCACGCAATGGCAACGCAAAGCGAAAGCGCAATCTCGCCACTACTAATGCCACCACTACAACAACCACACGCACGACTACAGCATCCACGCCAAGTACAACTTCAAAGTCAAAGGCGCTCCAGCTTGCTCAAGAAGCAGCCGCGCTTGACTTGGAATCCGACAACGAGGATGAAAACGCAAGCGATGCTTCCGACGATGACGACGAGCACGACGAGTTTCCCGAAATTGATGTAGAGGCTAGTGATGATGGCGAAGATAACGAGAAAGATGACGAGGAGGCGGATGATGATGAATCGGTAGAACTTGACGACAGTCAGGCAGAAGAGCAAGAGTCAGAGCAAGGCTACAACTCTTCTGATATTGACAATTCCGATTTTGACCAAGACGCTGACGAAGGTGATCTCGCCTACGACTCAGCCGATGAAGACCAACGTGCTTCTGCCTTTGCTGCTCGCAGCGATGCATCTCAGACCAGCATCGACGAGGAACTTTCACGTATGATGTCGCGCTACTCTTCCAAACCCGACGAAGACTCTGGTTCCCTCTCTGCCACCAACAAACTCGGTATTCCTCGCAACCAAGCAGCACAAGCATTCGATCCTCGTATTCGCAACCCAGATGGCTCAGCCAAAGGTGTCTTCAAACGCAGTGACATCACCGGCGAGATGAAGCGTGTCTATCCTGAAATTGATCCAGCTTATGACTCGGACAGCAGCACAGAAGATCCCGAAAACCGTATCGGCAACGTCCCACTCGAATGGTACGATGACCTTCCTCACATCGGCTACGACATCAACGGACGTAAAGTCATGAAGCCTGCCACCAAGGACGAGCTTGAAAAGTTCTTGGATACTGTCGATGGCGATGGAGAAGCGTGGTTCTCTGCCCGCGACAATTCTACCGGTAAAGATGTTCGACTTTCTGATGAAGAACTCGCCATTATCCGCAAATTGCAGAACGCCGAAATCCCCGATGACGCCTACGATCCATATGAAGATTATGTGGATTGGTTCACCGGCGAAGACAAGGTGATGCAAACCGCTCTGAGTGGTCGACCCGAACCCAAGTCTCGATTCGTGCCTAGTAAATGGGAACACAAGAAGGTCATGAAGATTGTTCGCGCTATCCGAGAAGGCCGTATTGTTCCAGGTGCCGCTGCTAAGAAAGACACCAAGCCCAAGTTTTACAACATCTGGGCGGATGCCGACGAAGAAAACACTCGCAGTCCATGGGCTTCCATGACCGCACCCAAGCTTCCCCTTCCCGGTCATGCCGAATCATACAACCCTCCAGCCGAATATCTTTTCAACGAACAAGAACAAAACGACTGGAACCAAGCCGATCCCGAAGATCGCAAACAGAATTATCTTCCTGCTAAACATGATTCATTACGTCATGTTGGTGCCTACCAAAACTTTGTCCAGGAACGATTCGAGCGTTGTCTTGATCTCTACCTTGCTCCAAGATTGATGCGAAAGAAGATTGATATTCATAATCCCGAAAATCTTTTACCCAAACTTCCATCGCCAAAAGAGCTTCGACCATTCCCTACTACAACCAGTGTCGTATATGCTCACCCGGATGGTGGAAGGGTTAGATGTCTGTCAGTGGATCCCTCGGGTAATTGGTTGGTGACAGGTGGAGATGATGGTAGAGCAAGATTGTGGGATGTTGCGATTGGTAGATGTACTGCTTCTTGGGATGTGTGTGAAGGGTTACCTAGGGCAGACAGATCGCCTGTTCATTCGGTTGCTTGGTGTCCTACCAAGAATTATTCGCTGTTTGCAGCCACTGTGAATGGTCGTGTGACTATTATTGCTCCTCCTCAGACGCAAAATTATGGCAAAACATCAGCCTCTTTAGTTTCATCCAAAGCTTCCGCCTCTACCTCTTCCTCCTCCTCTTCTAGTGCTACAGCCACTTCTACTCCATCTTTCCTCTACGCCACTGCAGCAGCTGCCACATCCATGCCTTCAAAACCTGACGCCCGTTCCCCTGTCTCCTGGACTCGTCCTACCGAACCCGAACGTCGTCTTGGTGTAGCCATGCATCTCAACATCACATCCCCCAATGCCTCTAATCTCAAAACCATCGTTTGGCACAACAAAGGTGATTACTTTTCCACCATTTGTCCTGATCCAACCGCCGGATCCTCTGCCCTCCTCATTCATCAACTTTCACGTCATCGTTCCCAATCACCTTTCCGTAAAGCTTCCAAAGGTTCTTCAGTTCAAAAATTAGTTTTCCATCCCAACAAACCTTGGATTTTCGTTGCAACTCAACGTTATATTCGTATTTACGATCTTATGGCTCAAACTTTAATTAAAACCTTGCAAACAGGTTTTAAATGGATTTCTTCGCTAGATATTCATTCATCAGGTGATCATCTTATGGTTGGAAGTTATGATAAAAAATTAGCTTGGTTTGATTTAGATTTAAGTAATAGACCTTTTAAGGTTCTAAAGTATCATTCAAAAGCTGTTAGAGCTGTTAGTTTTTCAAAATCTTGGAATTTAGTTGCGGATGCAAGTGATGATGGAACGTTACAATTGTTTTATGCGAAGGTAAGTGCAGATTTAGGTGAAAGTTTGGTGTTAGTGCCGTTAAAAGTGTTAAGAGGTCATGAGGTTACAGGAGGATTAGGGGTGTTGGATGTAAAATGGCATCCAAGTCAACCTTGGTTATTTAGTGCAGGTGCTGATGGAAATGCTGTTCTTTGGACTACTTAGATTCAATTCCAAACCACTTACTACTCTTTCTTTTAATACATTAAGTTTGGTTTTTTTCAAGTATGTACGATTTTTGTTACGTGTGTGAATTGTAGGAATAAACAAAAGTGTGGGATTTTAGTGAAAAAGAAATGCTTTAAAATCTTTTTACTGATCTTTCTTCTTCTCCTCCTCCTTCTTTGCGGGTGAAGGGGGTTGAGGTTGAGGTAAACCACTAGCAACAGCAGCAGCTTCTTCTTTATTATTTTCTTTCTCACCATCACCAATACTGTGGTTAAGAACTGATTCAGTTCTTTGCATAACTTCCAATTCACTCTTTAAAGCTAATAATTCTTTTTCAAATCTTCTTCCAAAAACTTCAACATAGTAAGAAGCTCCATTCCAAACACTTATTACGAAGATTCCCGTACTGTCAAAAAATGGAAGTTTATGAATGTTGGGTGAGATTTGATTTTGAAGAAAACAAAAGGGGAGGGGAACAGAGACTTACAAAAATATAGCGGAAGCTTTTGAACTTGGATATAAGATCAATGGTGCTGGTAACTGAGATATCTCGAAAACAATCGTCAGATGCGTGGGTGATAATAAGAAAAATTAGCTTTACTTCCCATTAGTAGAAATCCAAAGGTTCCACTTACAGTTGTGATAATAGTATATACGAATTGTAACACTAACCCAAATCAGCAAAATATTCAGAATTTTTTTGTTGGTCAGTAAACATCTTCCCACCTCCTCTCTTTCTATCCGAGTAATCGAATTTTATATGTGTGGTAGAAGTTGGGGGATGATATGTTATACTTACACATAAAAGCAGGTTCTCTTCTTTTCTCTGGAGCTTTACCCAAAAACTTCGCTACTGGACCTTTCCCTTTACTCATAGTACTATAACTATTAATCCTCACCCCTGATTCAATTTTTGATTTTTTTCTTATAACAATCAATTCATAATAAACTAATTGCCATACTAGATAAATCGTAACATTCTTTTCCCCCAAAAACAAAAGTTAATTCATCAGTATATAATGATAAACACGGGAAGAAAGGGGGAAAAAAACTTACAAACCAAAAACTTGTATATCCATTTAAAGTTTTTAAATTCTTTAAAGCTGGATATTTTGAAATGGCAATATCATGAGGAATGAAATGAGTGATTGTTGTAAAAACGAAAGGTGGATAAAGATGAATGAATAAAGAAGTCATTTTTTCGAGAGAATGAAAAACTAAAGAATTTCTCCAAGTAGCTACTGAAAAAGCTAAAGGTCCATGTGCTGCACAGTAACACCTGTATCATCAACATCAATCACCCAATTCGAAATTTAAATATTAGCAAAAACAGCGAAAGCAACAGATCAAGTCGTGTGGACTGAAGGGTAGGAAGCAGAAAGAGGAGGAGTGTGGAAAAGAGAACTTACACAGTGAACAAGAATTCACTCTCAGGCCAAATCCAAAGAAAAGCCAAATTAGCCACATTTAAAAAATAACAAAAATCAAATAAAAAATAATGCCATTTCCTCCTACTATAACTCCAAACTCTCAACGGTAAAAAATAAACCGCTAGCACCGTATAAAGCACTGGAATCATTTCAGGTCTTAGCGCAAAAACTAAACTACTAACAACCAAATTCAAAACACCAACAACAAAACTAATCTTATCTCTTAAACGTACCACTTTTGCATCCATCCATTTTTGTTGTAAATTTTCAATTCTTTGAGAAATTTTTACCCGCATTTTTTTAAGCTCATCATCCATTTGTTGTAATTCTCGTTTAGATTTTGCTTTAGATACCAATTGTTCTCTACGTCGACGAGCACGTGATTTCATATCACCGGAAAAAGCGGTCCATTTTCGATTGGCTAGATCTAAACGTGGAGAGAAGTAGGTTTGTAATAGATCTGTTTATCGAAATTTTAAGATATATTAGCAAATTGGGGACCGAATGAAAAGTCAAAAAAAAAAGGGGAAAAGAGATTCAACAACTGACCACTTAAAGGTAGAGCACCGGTGGAAGAAGAAGGTGCACCAAGAAGATCAATTCCTTCCATAGATGCTGAGGCACTAGAATGATGTGTACGAAAAGAAGGAGTGATGGAAGAAGATCCATCATCAGAATAAGCGATGCTGGAAGCACGGGATAGAGAAGGACGAGATTCTGAAATTCCAAGAGGCGAGGAAGAGTAATCATCAGAGATGTGAGAATAAGTTGATGATGTTGAAGAGGTACGTCTCATCTTTGTGGTTCCAGTATCGTCGTTGGCAGCTGCGAGGACGTCCGGGTCTGGAACGGCAAGAGTATCAGCGCTCATCGCGAGAGGAAGAGAGGATGTTGATACTGTGCTGACAAGGGTATGGATGGATGTGTGAGACAAAGGTGATGGTGAGAAAGGACAAGACAAAACGCGATAAGCGTGATGTACAATGCGGAGTGCAGAAAGCGTTGCGTATGTGTGTGTGTGAGTGTGTGTGTGACAGCATCACGCAGAATATCTCCACACCAACACACACACGCAGATTATCGCCTTCCGCATTCCGCATTCCGCGTCACGATCAATTTTTGACCCTTCACTTATGTTAGACCCATCAGTACTGACAAATTCACAATCTTACTGCGCCTTCTTTGTTTCCTGAGCCTGACAATAAGAATGTGAATGAATCCATCATCATCTGGCTATACATTCAACATTGGACAGCTCTGCAATCTGAAAACGATTGACAACAATGTTACTCAGCCAGTTCTGCACTCCGCTGCTCTAACGAAAGACGCGTGTACAGTACAGTACTTTGACCTTGTCAGATGCGACTTAGCTTGGTGTGACACTTTTCGCGCTCAGACTGACAGATCAAGTCATCCCGCAGCTTCTAAAAGAAGATGTGGAAGCAGAATGATGTTGATTGGAAGCCATATGTTGTGAAATCTGAAAGACATGCTAAGAGTACAGGGAGTGAAAACATTACAAATAGAACTGGAAAGTGAAAGACCGTGAGATGTGGGGTAGGTGAGTGAAGGCGCATGCATCTTGAGTGTGGGGCAGTTTTCGAAGATGTAGAGTTGACAGAGTTTAGGGCTCTGCGTGCCGTGGAGAGAAGAGGAAGAAGAAGACCGAAAAACTGGACGTTTTGAAGAAAGGCAGAGAATGAGATCGAGATTGTCCTTGTAGATCTCATACGAGGGAGCAAATACGAGTTCTGCGCCTAGGGGACTTTTGAGCGCTGAAGATCCAGCCATTTTGGTAGAGGTGAGATGCTGTTTGATGAGGCGCGAGATATCAGTCGCAAGACAATTCGTGAGAGCCTTCCCTTTCGAAGAGTATCTGCAAGTGTCGTGTGATGCTGCTTGTTGTTGCTTATTGCATCGCTTTGATTTTGACTCAATGAGAGGCTTAGCGTGCTTCAAAGTGCAACATGCGCTTGGTCCTCTTCTTGTACATGACACGATGACCACATTCTCTGCATCGGATCGGTTCCCTGGGACGAATCTCGTTGGTGGCGGCGCAGTCGGCGCAAATATATTCCATGACTGGGTTTCTTGTGGCCATTCCACCCATACTGGCACCACCAGTGGGTGCAGATCCTGCTGGTCTTGCCTGGTACGACATATTAACAGGTAGATGAATCAGAGAGGGTGTGGGTGACGACGGAGGTGAGTGGTAGAGAAGAAAGGATGCGATAACATTCAGTTAAAGCAGCACAAAGTGGAGAAATCGCCGCGAAATTTTCGTCTTGACTTCCGAGACCCTATTCCAATCCATATCACGTGACACTTGCCAATCGTGCTTTGCTTGACAGCTTTCGGTGTTACTCTCTGCACGGACATTTATACGCTTCTTCCAACCTCCTTTCACCTCGCAGCAACAACAACGCAAACGCTGCATACATGTCGGGACCACTCGAGGGTATTATCGTCCTCAGCACCGACGGTCGACCTGTGGTTCACTCCCATTTTGCCAATCGCATCCCTTCCTATCCTCTCCTCCACTCGGATTATCTTGCAACGCTACTTGCAAGTGTCAACTCGGCCAATGCTCAGATTTCGTCCAATTCCTCTTCTTCCTCTTTATCAAATTCCTCTTCGGCAGAAGCGGGACCTTCTTCAAATCGTATTTACTTTACCAAGGATATCAAGCCTGTCATTTGGGTGCCTGGTGTCCCTGATGTGAATCCTCTCGACCTTCACAGCGGAGTTGAGGAAGACGACGACGATGAGAATGACGACGACGACGATCAAAACGACAACGATGCTGCAGACATTACAGCGAACATTGCAGAGCTCTCTCTCGCAAGTCAACTCAGTGCACGAATCTCAGCCAGCAATCGATCAGCCAATCCAATCAGCAACACCGAAACCGCCGCCCCAGGAGATATCAACGTCTGGGATGAAGGCGCACGGCTCTCTTTTACCACTTCCACAAAACAATCATCGCCTTCATCAATACCGCAATCCTCGCTCTCAACCACCACGACGACGACAGATCATCATCGTCGAGGCGACCAAGTAGTACAACAAGCTGCCGAAGCACTCGCCGAACAAGGTGCTGCTCTAATTCACGTCGCCTCTGGTCCCCTTCGCTTTCTATGTCCAGTTTCTCGAGAAATTGACCCTCTAGTCCCCCTCACTTTCCTACATTCCTTCATTTCCATTTTACAAGAGTATCTGACCCAATCTACCGACCCAGCCTTACTCACCGAAGATACTCTGCGTGACAACTTTGACATTGTCTATCAACTTTTTGAAGAAATCCTCGATACCGATGGAAACATTCTTACCACCGAAGTTAATATGTTGAAAAGTCTAGTTTTACCTCCAGATTGGATTGGGAAACTTGTGAAAGCTGTTGGAGTATCTAGTCTTGCTTCTGCCGCACCTCCTCCTTTAATTTCGACAATTCCATGGAGAAGACCAAATTCAAAATATACCAACAATGAACTGTATGTGGATTTAATTGAATCGATGGAAGGTGTAGTTTCGAGAAGTGGTAGATCGGTAACAATGAATGTTTGGGGTAGTTTGATGTGTAATGCAAGATTATCAGGAATTCCAGATTTATCTCTTAGTTTTAATAATCCGGATTTGGTAAAAGATGAAAGTTTTCATCCTTGTGTAAGATATAGAGTTTGGAGAAAGGAGAAGAGACTTTCATTTGTTCCACCAGATGGAAATTTTGAATTGGCTTCTTTTCGAATTGGTGATCCTTTTTTAGCTGTACAACAAGAAGGAGGAGGTGTAAAAAGTGGAACAAATGGTTGGGAGAAATTTTTACCAATTCAATTATGGCATTGTATTGAATTAACAAAAGGTTCAGGAATTGCACTTATTCAAATTCAACCAACATCATCAACATCATCTTCTTTATCCAACTTTTCTTCTACTTCCAACAAACAAACTCAAGAATCAATAGAAGATATTACCATAACATTTGGTCTTGGTCCTGGAGTTATATCATTTGATGCAATTATCGGAGGTGGTCCCCTCCCTTTCACCTCCAATCTCAACTCATCAATAATTCCTACATCATCAACATTTGAAATTTATGGAAATTATATCTTTGATCCAATAACAAAAATTATTTCTTGGAATATACCTTCTTTTTCCAGTCAAAGACCAAATTTAATCAAAATTATTTGGACCACAAATGATAATCAATCAATACCATCTCATTCAAATGGTATAACCGTTACTTGGAAAAATTCAAAAGGTAACTTTTCAAATCTAAAAGTAGATAAAATTAATATTACCAGTCAAAATAATTATTCCCCTTTTAAAGGCGTAAGATCTGGATCAAAGGGTAAAGTTGTTTTTAGAGTTTGATAGTTTCCCACTCAAAGAATGTAAATGCAAAGTCTTCGCATATCAGAAAATCCCCAACCTACACAAAAGGTTATAAAGTATGAATTTTATCTTGTGATTACAATTCAAAAGGTATCTAAAGTTTGGTGACAAATTACACTAAACAAAAAAGCATGATCATAAAGCATATAACATCAACTTCCACCCATTATCAATCGCATCATCTAACCATCTACTTAAACTTTCATCATCTTCAATAACCTCTCCTCCATCATTAGTTAAACTAAATCCATTCACATCACCTCCCAATCTCTCCCTCACCTTCTCTAACAACTGTGAAAAAGTTGGACTAGGTGGCATACGTAAAGCTATAACACTATCCAAATCATTTCTTCTAGCAACTTTGATTCGATGATATGCTACATTTGCAGCTGAACCTGAAGATGGATTTGATTGTTGTCCTCCACCAGTTGATCCTTGTTTCTTATGTCCATTTGAAACTTGAGATGTTCTACCTGCACCATAAGCAGCATTACTTGTTGTTGAATCTCTTTGCCCACTATTCCTATTCGAAGTTGTAAGGGAAGCACCACGCATCTTTGCACTCAAATCATCCTCGGTTTTGGAACTGGTACTTGTACGACCAACCGGTTGATCTTCAGCATACTTACTAACACCATTACTTCGTAATTGCTGCTGTTGCTGCTGTTGTTGTTGTTGCTGACTAGATCTCTGACTACCTCCATCAACTCCTGCAAGGTATCCATAATCCTTGTACTGCAAGCCTCCATCTTGATCATTTGTTCCTCCACCTCTTGCTGGATGCGAAGTGCAATGATCACCTGGTCTTGGTTCAAAGAAGAGCCTCACCAACTCTGAACGCATGATATATTCGGGTAGCGAACATAATTCGATAATATACTGATCCAAATCCACCCTTCGTTGCGAGGTAATCAAATCATCAACTACATCCAACGGTCCAGGCATCAGCGGCAAGATTCGCTCGCTAGCATGACCATTGACATCCGTCTCACGACCAGCCTCGGCAGGAAAATGATCGAGCAACGCGATTTGAAACTCGTAAAAATCTTCGTAGAGTCGATACAGGATTAGATCCCTCTCTTCACCTTCGGGCGCCACAGGAGCGTTGGAGGCTGGTGTTGCTGTGGCAGAAGGACCGGCAATGTGTGTTGCTTGAATTCGGAACCAATAGTCTCCCTGTTCATAGTGGAAAGAATCGACAGTGGCCGAAGTGATGATGCCTGTAGGCAGAGGCTCTCCCGGTGACATACCTGGTGGGAGCTGAGTGAGCGGATCGACTGCATCTTGATCGAAAGGCTGTGAGGGAACACCGGCGTGATTGTAAAGATGATCTTTTGGCGGTGGTGATGGGACAGGAATGGAAGATGAAGAAGGATTCTGAGCATGCATACCACCCGAGCGTACTCCAACGTTGTTGCCACTGCTCCCAGAAGCAGCGGCTGCCATGTTTGCATAGGGCGAATTGACGCCTGGCTGCGATGATTGCGGAAAATCGAAACGACCTAATGGGATGGTGTTTTTCTTGTACTCTGCTGTCATCTTTTTCCATTCCTCCACCTTGGGAACGACACCGCTCTGGATGAGCTCCTGAACGTCTTCAATGGGTCGACCGGTGACAAGATCGCGAATCTCGACAAAGGCGACAGGAATGAGACCGGGACCACCTAGCCTACCGATTGGTTTGGCGACGAACCATTCAAAATTGGATTGAGCAATGACAATAATAGACTCGCCTGCTTTGGCTTCGAGTTCATCAGCTCGCTCTGCTAGGAAATCGTATTTGACGACGGCATAGAGACCTCCACCACCTTTGGCAGTCATAGCAGCACCAGCAGCACGTCCACCATAAGCCTTGGAGGACGATGCACCCTCGCCGCCGCCGACAGATGTGGGCGCTGGCGGTGCTGCTGATGTGGAGGAGGTACTTGCTGGAGGAGACATGCTACCGATCTGGGGCGAAGTTGCGCCTGGACCTGCGAGGGTAGCTGGATTGGCGCGATTGCTTTTGGAAAGAACATCAAAGTGACTGGCGGGAACAAGACCACGTGCATTGGTCATAGGGTTGCTAGCTTCAAACCATTCTGCGTTAGGAGCAGGATCGGTGATGACATGAAAGAAGTCGCCCTTGTGGAAACTGAGTTCGTGTGGTGAAGCGGATCGATAGTCGCGGATAGCTCGAATAACGAGCTTGGGAGGTTGAATGGTAACGGCACTCTTGACATTGGTGAATGTGCCAGGAGCAACATTAGAAGCGGAAGGCTTGCCTCCCGAATTGCGATCCTTATTAAGGGACCTACGAAAGTCCTTGAGACCCTTCATGATTGCAAATTCGATCGTCTCTACACTCTGGCAAGGATTGTGTGAGAGATGCGAAGGGGATGTTGCGTGCCGATAGAGATGTGGGAGCGACTCTTGGTCGTGGTGGTGGTCGTCGTCGTAGTGGAGGTCGTGATGTTCGTAAAGTGCAGGATGCGTGTGATGTGGTGTGGTGTAATCCGAGAGTGAGGACTCGAGAAAGCGAGCTGCAGCGAAGTCCTTCGAATGGAATGATAAGGTGAGGAGGTAATGCAAGTAATGAGGATGGAAGTGAGAAAGAGATGAAATTGGGTTGACAGGAGCGGAGAGACAGACGGACAGTCGGTCAAAGCGGCAGTAACCGCAACCGCGCCTGGGCAAAGTCACAGCCAAGTCAAAATCAATCAATAATCGGCGGCTCATGGAGAGAGAGAAGCGAGACAAGCGCAACTGCAACTGCAACTGCAACTGCAACTTAACGCGAAAAGAAAAAAGGCGCGAAATTCGACATGACAAGTGAGAGACAGCCGCTTCAAAGGTTGTGCCGAACGCGGACACAATCAAGGCCAGAGAGACCGTGACACTATAGGGTCTAGGCAACCAACCATCCATCCACTCATCTTTGTCCATTCAGCCATGCGACAATATCACAGTTCTCTTAGAACAGCTCTCACGCCTAGATTTGCTCAGCGTCGGTCCAATCCGAGAAAAGAGTGTCAAAAGGAGCCGTGCTCTCAGATCGGCAATTGCACCGATCAAACGAAAAGAACAAGACTATCCTGCACATTCAGGGCCAAGCGAGAATAGAAGATGCAGCACCAGATCTGGTTGGATCTTCTCCTCTACACCTCGCTTCAAAAACAGAGCGGCTAGCTTATCTCTTATTCAAACAGCCGAGGTGCAACAGTATTCCTTCATTATGCCTAGGTAATTGACTGTAGTTGTGTCTGTGCGTGGAAAAAACAATAGGGACAGACTCCTCATTCGGAAAGAGGTGAATGTGTGAATGTCGATCCTTTGCTTGGCGAGCTCTAACTGACTGTTCAAAGAAGAGATGGCAATTCGAAAGAAAGGCCATGAGGCACATGCGGGCGCTTGGACGCCATCTCATGCAAGTTGGACGCAGCGTAGAAGTTGCTCTTTGTTGATCATTTTCCTTCTTCTGCATTTTGCCATTTTTGATTTTCAGTCCACTCTCTTCTTTTCTCTCTTTCTCTTTCTTTCTCTCTTTTGACCCGCGGCTCAGCTTCAGAGCGCCACGCTTGAGCCTCTTCATGAGGCATCGGCACCATCCGACGCATCACTTGTGGAATCGTTTACGCTGTCGGCCCTGACCCGAATCGAGGGGACAGGGCACGGACCCTTGTTTTATCAGAAACAACTGTGAGACCGTGCGTGCTCACAACTCTTTCGTTGACCCCGCAAATGCGCGTTGCGCTAAATCGCTGAGTTCCGTTTTCCGATGCGAATCGAGTCGTTTCGCTCCACGAACGCTTTCTTCCTTTCTTCTTCTTGCACTCGACCTTCTTGGCCATCTCCTCATACACACATACACACACACACATTGCGCAACATGTCGACTCGTGTCTACATTGGCAAGCTTCCCGCTGACGTCCGTCGCGGCGACCTCGAGGATCTCTTCCGCGACTATGGCGTAAGTCTCCTCCTCTTCCCACCACCATGCCTTTGCATCATTGCCTTTCATCGCTTTTGCTGACTTTGACACACCCAACTTATAAACCCTTCTTCAGCGCCTCTACGATGTTCGTATCATGGGCACGTTCGGCTTTATCGAATTCGAACACCCACGCGACGCTGAAGATGCCGTCAAGGATTTTGATGGCAAGAACTTTATGGGCGAGCGAATCGTAGTCCAGCATGCAAAGAGCAGTGAGCGTCGTCGTGAGCCTGCTCGTGATAGCGCTTACAGCTCTGACCCTTACGATCGTCGCAATGGTGGTAGCGGAAGGGACGCTCCTTCCTCTCGTTACGGTGCAGCTGCTCCTCCTTCATCTCGTCGTGAGCCACGCGTCCGTCGTGGTCAATTCCGCTGCATCATCTCCGGTCTTCCCCCCAACACTAGTTGGCAAGACCTCAAGGACATTGGTCGCGAACATGGTGCCATTTCGTTCGCCGACGTCGACGCCAACCGTCCTGACGAAGGTGTCATCGAGTACGACAACCGTCAAGATTATGAGCGTGCTCTCGACAAGATTGAGGGCACCGAGCTTAGAGGATACAAGCTTCGCATCGACCCTGCCCGTCCTCCTCGCGATGATCGTGACCGAAGCCCACCTCCTTCTCGTCGTCGTGACGACAGCCCTCCCCCTCGTCGTCGTGATGATAGTCGCGAACCTCGTGATCGTGACGATAGCCGCGAGCCCGCTCCTGAGCGTAACGGTCGATACGATAGTCGCAGTCCGTTGCCTCCTCGTGACGACGATGATGTTCCCCGTCCTCGCGAAGACTAGATGATGATCTTGGTACAAAATCTTCCCATCAAAACGGTGCATTTCGCTCTACCCTTACTTGGCCCGCCATTTCCTCAAAAACATGTATTCTCTGTTTCCTGTCTCGTTCTCAGTCTTTGGTCTATCAACTATCTCGCGATCGATTTGGTCTATGCTTTCTATCCACAAGCCTTACTACTCTCCTATTCGTTTTTGATCATGGTCGACTGCTTCTTTTTTTCCCCCTCGTGACGAGCGCTTCCCACACGCCCCGATGCAAGCAATGCCATTTCTCGAACCTTCTGAACTTCTCAAATCACGGTCTTAATCAAACCTATTTGGCTGCGCAACATCCGTCTACTGACTCCGATTCAATCTTGACCGCCTTCCTATTGGCAATCCTCATACACCGCGTGAAAAGACAACCATCCTCCTCCTCCTTCCTGCTCTTCTGGACGAATCGATCCCTTTTCTACTGGATCTATCGGTCGATGCTCGCTCCAGCATCCCTCACGCGAGTCACCCAAACTTTGAGTGATCCGGTCGACGACAAGGAAAAACCCACGCTTTCGCTCCCAAAATAAAGCCTAGGAGTCGGTGGCCTCGTTGGATTTGCAAATGTGTTCAGGTCTGTCTACACGATATGGCTATCGACGCACAGGTGGAGAATCGCGTTGAGTTTTCGTTCTTGCTTCACCTGCTGATCCCAAGCTGCATCGCTGATCTCTTTTTCTTTGTCGTTTTCTTGTGGTTGCATATGCTCTCTCATTCAACAAATCGCATCTCGAACACGATCTCGCAGCAACAGCCAGCGCCACCCTTTCCTTAGATTATCAGAACACACGAGAAGCACTTTCGGCAGAGATGCATCTGAACATTGTCGATGCCTCAAGTCCAAACCAGCACCGTCAGAGAGAGCTTAGACACTGCTTCTTCAAGCTCTCTTTCACTCTTTTGCGCGCGCCTTTCACATCTATGCTTTGACTCTTTGTCACCAAGGCTCATTGTCATTGTGACTTTTTACATTCTTGAACCCATCAGCCGTGAAGGTAGGGGTAATGTTGCATCGCGATCATTACCCCAACGCAAAGGTAAGTTTTTGATAATCAACAGCAAATCGTTTCTTTGTTACCTTTTTGAGTCAGAGAGATCTTTGCGGTTCTTCAAAAGCCCGTTTGCTATTTAATTCAAGTAATGGCATTCCGGGATAGTCAGACAATCTCTCACTTTTTTTAAAATGTTTTCGCCATCTTGTCGGATTAAGAAACTCCATCTAGTATTGGCATTATGGAATCTTATATTATTGAATCGCTGCTCATCACTCAAGATAGTTTGTGAACGCAATTTGATTCTTCTAGCACATCCTACATCAAAAGTTCTGTGTTCACACATCATATCACTTAAAACTTTATCATCCATTCATAAGAATTTCAATTGTCCTTTGAGCTCAATCTATTTACATTAAGAACGGATCATTATTTCTGTTTCTACTTTGTGATATTGTTTCCGTAGTGGAAGTTAAATCGACGTTTCTTCTTGCACCGAAAAAATCCATCACCTTCGTTTCCTTCAATTCTTTTTTCCATAAATCCAACCTCACCCCTGGATTACTTTCAATTTTTTCTATATCAAAACTATCAAATAATTCTTTTAAATTCTTATCACTATTTTTATTTTTAACTTCTTCCTCCATCCAATCTAGCGCACTTTTGGTGAAACGATCAATCATAGCTATACCTAAATCTTGATCTGATGGATAACTATATGAATTTTCACCTTTACGAGAAGAACCAATTGCAATAACATTGGGACTATAAAGGGATGAGTAAAGAGTGTTAGCTTGACAAGTGTCTATCATTAGGAAGATTTCATGGTATCGTGAAGATTGATACATTTGTTCGATTGAATCAGCTATATCTTGGGATGAAATTTCTTGATAATCTTGAAATTTAAGGAATGAATCTCCACCATGTCCTGTCATATAGATAAATATGTTACTAAATGCATCTGTATTAAGTCTTTTATTTTTAGGTGTATTGGAAGGTAATCGATTAGTAAGGAGACGAATAAAATTTTCAACTGAAACTTCATATCCTCGATAATCAACTTCAATATTAACTCCATATAGATCTAATCGAGATAAAGTGGAAGCCCAAACTTGTCCAGGAAATTTATTTCGTGAATTACATGCTGCATCATCTGCTAACATTAAGATAATATTTGAATCAGGTATACCAAGTCGTTTAACTGTTCGATACATTCCGAGAGTATTGGCAATATGTCGATAGTTGAACCAAAATTTAGATGTACAGACTAAAACTGCCCAATTATTCGTATGTCCCCCTCCCCCTCCCCCTGCCATACCATTATTTCGATCTGTTGAATTTGAATGAATATCATTAAGGGAAGAAGAAGAAGATAAACCAGAAGATTGCAAGAATTCTTCAACTTGTTGAATTTGAGTCGAAGTTAAAAAGTATTCTGGATAAATTAAAGGTGCAAGTATTGCTAAGGATAGTAGTGAGATTGTAAGAAGAATGATTCGAAGTATATTTCGTCGTGGTGGTGATTTTGAGATGGTAATGCGAGTTGTAGATGGGTTTCGTCTAGTGAGCTTCTTATCGTTGTTGATAGGAGAAGATGTGACTGTTGTCATTGTTGAGATTGTTGCAAAGTTGCTCGTTTGTGAAAAGGACTACCAGCTGAGGCCGCGTGTGAGAGTTAGAAGATCTTCTATGATCGATACATGGAGTATGAGAATCCCAATGGGAAACGGGTGTTGAAAAGGGAAGGGGGAAGAATGATGAAAGAAGTAGTTGGAGAAAGAAGAGGTGTAATTGGTTGAGGTTGCTAGTTAGGAAGAATGATGTATGAAGCGACCACGGAACCCTTTGGGTTGGCGTGTGTGTTGGTGTGGAGAAAACAAAAAAGCCGACATCCGAAAAAGATTCGGCACACACACTTGTAACTCTCAACTTTGCCAGACCATCTCCCATCCTCACGATACACTGTGCCAGCAACACCATACCAAGAGTGAAGTGAGCCAATCCTTCTTAGGCCCCAATCTCGACTTTTGTTCGTCAACCAGCTTGAGATTGGCCCCCGTTTTCGCACTCCAAAGCTAAAATTCACGATTCCACCACATAATGAACCGCTCAAAGACTGCACTATTGTTCGTTCGCCTTACCCTTCTTATTTTGTGAGAAATGCCCGCTCATGTCCACTGAACCCTCTACTCTGATGTTCTATCTCCCAAGCCAAGCCAGGTTTGCTTCATGCAGATTCGACCCCGACGATTCCTCATTAATCAAAGTCCGTGCTTCAGATTCATGCTTCCACACTATCTCGCCGGATATATCTTGAATAGTACTCGTGCAGAACTGGATGAGAATAGACACTCCGGCGAAACATATTCACTCAACACAATCAAAGGAAGGTCTTCTTGTTAAGAGCAAAAGAAAAGACTGGATTGCAAGGTGGGGTCGAATCGCGTTCGACCCGACAATAAGATGGTGTGCAGAATACAACGAGAACGAGAGCAACGAGATGGAGAAGAACAGAAAAGACTGTGTTGTGTATTGATGTGCGATGGCAAGGCTGCTTGCTAACGCAGGTTGAAAGAGAAAGAACTTTATGGCACGGCCGCAAAGCTCTTATAAAATTGGTGTTGTTGTTCACGTGCATCTACTTCTGAACTGCCCGTGACAAGTGTTATAGAGAGAAAGAGGTGCGTATCTATGATGAAGCGAGAATGCAAAGAGCGATCATGCAATGGCAACAACGCCGACGAAGGAAACAATCTACAGTTTAGGCCTCAACGGGTTTGGACTGACGCTTCTTGTAAACCCACTGACGAGGGTCATAGCCGTAATCGGCAGCGGGAGCATCGGTGCGCTTCTTGTAGGCCCACTGACGGGGGTCGTAGCCGTAATCGGCGGAAGGAGCACCGTTCTCGCGCTTGTAAACCCACTGACGAGGATCATATCCGTAATCAGCAGAGGGAGCACCGTTGTCACGCTTGTATACCCACTGACGAGGGTCGTAACCGTAGTCAGCAGAGGGAGCGCCATTATCACGCTTGTAAGCCCACTGACGAGGGTCGTAGCCGTAGTCAGCAGAAGGGGCACCATTGTCACGCTTGTAGACCCACTGGTTGGGGTCGTAACCGTAGTCGCTGGAAGCGGCTTCGGCACCATCGCGCTTGTAGACCCACTGACGAGGATCATATCCGTAATCAGCAGAGGGAGCACCGTTGTCACGCTTGTATACCCACTGACGAGGGTCGTAACCGTAGTCAGCAGCAGGAGCACCAGCGCCATCACGCTTGTAGACCCACTGACGAGGATCATAACCGTAGTCAGCAGAAGGAGCGCCATTGTCGCGCTTCTTGTAGACCCAGTGGTTAGGATCGTAACCATAGTCTCCCGAAGCAGCCTCAGCAGAGTCGCGCTTCTTGTAGACCCACTGGTTAGGGTCGTAACCATAGTCACCAGAGGCGGCCTGGGCATCCTCACGCTTGTAGACCCATTGACGAGGGTCGTAGCCGTAATCGGCAGCGGGGGCACCAGTGTTGTCGCGCTCGACGTTGTTGTTGGTGGCGGGCTCGGAACGCTCAACAGCGGCAGGAGCAGCGGCAGCGTCGGTGGTGGCGGGGGCGGCGGAGGCAATGCCAACGGCGACGGCGCCCATCAAGAGAATGGAAGCTTTAAGCTGCATGTTGGGCGATAGCAGCTATAGACGACCGGTTGTCGAGATGTGAGGTGGAGAAAGTGTTGTTGGTGGTGTTGGTGGTGGTAAAGATCAAGGGAGGGATGGAGGGTGTAGACCTCAAACACTGTTGGTGAGGGAGTGAGGAATTGGATCGACGGATGGGTAAGGAGACGTCAGGGCAGAGATGTGGAACCTGGACTGGACCGTCTTTAAAGGAAAACGCGATGGCTGATTGGATCTGTTACAGCCGAGACGAGCGAGCGCGCACCATACAAGGGAGAAGAGGAGAGAAGAGCTCTGCTGATGTGCCCTGGTTCCTTGATGTGCTCGGACAGCAATGGAATGGAAGCCTGTTGGAGAAGCGAGAGAAGCGAGGTGCATCAATTTTGCTCTTGCTCTTGCTATGCTTTGATGGAGGATGATGATGGGAACGGCGGACAACATCCCGAGTCGAACCAAAGAACAAAAGGGAAAGAGACGGGTCAAGTGCAGAAGGCAGACAGAACAACCCGAGGAAAGAGGACGAGCGCTTAGCACAGCTGCGCAGGTACAGGGACGGTACGGCACTCCCGCCAGTGAAAAAGAGGAACGCGGCGAGCGCCAAAGCAGGGCAAAGCAGCAGCTACAGCAGCTACTGTACAGCAAAGTTGCGGAGGAAGGCGAGGCGAGAGGCGAGCAAAGGGAAAAGCGGATAGGCGTATCGTAGGTGTAATGCAGATGGTTTGTCTCAAAAGATGCTTGCTCAGCAGAGCCGAAGTGCGAAAGCAAGAGCAAGAGCAAGAGCGAAAGCAAAAGTGGCGGGCGAACATTGCCGGTGGTTGTTGACAACGAGAGAATGCTGAGAACTGGGATCGCCGAGAGTGTGTGTAGAGAATGCGGAAGCAAGGGACTCGAGGGCGTAGGAGAAAGCGGCAGAAACACGGAGCGTGGACAGCATGGCGTAGAGAGAGAGAGCGACGATCTCCAGAACAGAGCTCAACTTGGAGCTCACAGGAAGAGTGTGGCAATCTCAATAATACATGATGCAAGGACCTCGCTAAACAGGAGTCGAAACAACAGAGAGTCGATCAGAGCGGCAGCACATCATTCGGAAAGGCCGTTCCTTTTTTTCGTCTTTAGCAGCAGCATCGAATGAATGGAGGATGCACGCAAGGGGCATGAACAGTGCCAGCGCCAATCCAATTCGAAGCAGGAAACAAATTAAAAATAAAACTTGGTCGCCCTAAGTTGAGCAGAAACAAGGCGCAACGGGACAGAGGCGTCAAAATGTTGCGGGCCGGTTCAAAGGAAAAGAAAAGGAAATTGACCGGACTCAGGCGGTGGAGCGGAGCTGGAGTTGAACTTTGTGTGTGTCTTTGAGGGCTGAGTGTGAGTAAATCAAAAGAGAGCAGCTGACAACGGCAACCAGCCATCCGACGGATCAAAGTGATTGACTCGAATTATGCCGTTTAAACAATTGTGACAGAGAAGTGACAGGCGCCGAGTGTCAGGTGTGTGACTTGTTGCATTCTCTGAGCTGCGTTTCACATTTCTGGCATGCCGCGTTCGCACAATCGCCTAAAGAATTGCGTCGACAAAGAAATTCGGGTCGAAACTGCCGCTCTTGTGCCTTGAGAGGCGTTTCATCTGTGCAGAAACACTTTTGCACCTCGCTTAACCTCTGTTTGAATTTCCAACATGAGGAAGAAAAAGATGTGCCGGTCGTGGGAGAAAGCAGCAACAACAACAAGCTTAGCGTGAGAAGTGTCTGAGAAGAGAGAATCCCGAAGCAATACTGTAATCTCAATCAAGATAGGCGCAAGTCAATAGCCATCGCTTCGCATCGCCTAAGCGCGTCAGCTAGGGTAACTATCGCACACAAGATGCTTGGCAGCTACGACTATGCCAACCACTTTCCATGCCAACCTTGCTGGTCAACTGGCGGACCGACCAGGGCGAGAACCATCAGCATGCGTGCGAACGGTGCTTGTATGTGATTAACGATGAGCTAGCAATTCAAAAGCAAAGCAGAAGCTTAAGCAAGTCGACAAAGCGTCTCAGAGTTGGCAGGATCGACAGACCGCAGTTCAAGCTCCGGCCATGAGAAGCGCGGAGAAGAGAAGGCCACACAAGCAAAGAAAGAACGCCTCACTCAACTTGGGATTCCTCTCGGCGAGTGTGTGACTTTCGATGGGCGGCATACAGGGCTGTCAGTAGAGAGCGAATGGTGTTCAGCTATCGAACGTGACCACATGATGACAGCGAGAGCGGAGCTGGGAATAGACAGACGCCCAAGACTGCATCTTAAATCTCATTTTGCACGTCACTCCCTACCCCGGCCAGCAATCAAAGGAGAGCAATCGCATGAAAGGGACACACAAAAGGCCAGGCGCAGGCAAGGAGGTTCCAACTCCCCTTCCTGCTTTCGCAGCACAGCATCCATCGGCGGTTGCTTGAAAGCGCAGCATGATCACAGGGCGGAGTTGCAATCCACAACACATGCAGGAAAAGAAGGCTAAAGCAGGCGGACATTGAACCTGCTTGGGAAATTAACGTCGGAGGCTCAACTCTCTTGCAGACACAACAATGCGAAGCTGAGAGGAGTTTCAATCAGACGGCGGCAAAGCGGTACCAGCCCAAGACCCTATTCATCTCTTCGCTCTTTCCATGACGGTTTCCATTCATGTCGTCGGACTCGGACGGTTGTCGCCTTGTCAAATGACTATCATGGCTTTTAGATGCCGGCCGATGCCATTGTCTTCTTTTCTTGTTTCATTGTGCTATCCTATCTCTGACCCTCTCTGCCAATGACCGACAAGATAGATTGAGACGGCGCTGCTTGATCCGCGCAAGATTGTAAGGCCGCCAAGCGCGTGTTTCAGCAAGTGGGAACGGAAGAGCTATCCGATACAATCGACGCCTATTTCATTCGTGTCAGTACAATATCACGTCTTGGACATCGGAGTACAATCGAATGGGCGAAGAATGCATCTTCGGCGCTTAAGCTGACCCATCGCAGCCTGCCGAAGGAAGGAGGCTGTTACTGCAGCAATATGCGTCAGGACGGCATTGCGATGCTGCTACAATGCATTGCCGGGGTCCACGTCTTGAAGTGTCTACAACGTCACCTTTCGAAGCCATGCCTCGCAAGTCTATTCTACCGCATGCTCTGTTTGATGACCGGTCTATAGAATGATGCTAGTGTATGATGAGGAGTGAGGTACAAGCGAGCCAAAGAGGCTTGCTTCCACAACTAACAAAGAGAGGCGCTAGAACACAGTACGAGGCTTCTTTTGGACCTGCATCGCCCTGAAAGATGCGGGAGCGAGCATCACAAGGTGCAACGCGGATTTCTCCAGCCGGTGTCATCTAGCAACAAAGCTTTGTTAGCGGCGTTCCTTTTGCTGACTCGTTTAACACTCTTAGCGTCAAAAGCCACATTCGACTAGCAAGATGAGGTCAGAGAAAGGACAAAAACCGATGGGTTAGGAACGCGAGCTGGCAATGTGGTATCAAGCTCGCCAAATAGCGAACCGCGTTGCAGGCGAACCTCGTTAAACCATTCACACTTCGGCAATGCCTCTCTGCACAAGAGGGTTGAGGGGGGGGGGTGACCACAGTATGCGACGCATTGCCTCGGGTTTAGCGTGGTTCCTTAGCACACCACAGAAGCTACATGTGTTCCTTTCTCTCCGAGTCGATTCAACCGCGCTTCTGGAAAGAGAGGCTGTCCTGTCCGTTCTCACATTCAGAGGGTCAAATGCTGCATTCACCACGGGCGATTGGGACCAAATCCGCCGTTGACAACAACAAGCATGAGCAAAACAAATGAAAGCGCAAAATGACACCATCTCACCTCGGGCGTTGTCACACGGTGTTGTGTCGAAAGGGGTCGGACTTTCACGCGTGGGCGCGGCGGCAAATGAGAAAGAGGAGTCTGAACCTTGACAGCTCATTCTCTCATTCATCATCCCCACTCTGAACACCGAAGCATCTCGGTCAAGTTCATCAGAACTCAGAATCCGGAAACTAGCGTCCGGCTCTGCTTTGCTTGCGAGCGATGTAGAGCGTGACACTGACCACGGAGAGTCTTCGGTCTTGACAAGAAGCGAGCGAGGTACAGTTGGAGCCATTTTCCGTGGGTCAAATGTCTAGCTACAGTGTGTGTGTCAGAGAGAGTGATGTTCTCCACACCTCAACAGGCCGGTTGAACAAAGGGACGACACACAGCCAGCCATGCTTGGATTGTCTGGTCTAGCTTGAATCACTTTGCGTGCTTTGCATTGGATCTTGCGCTAACTTGACTTGACGGATAGGATCAAGACGAAGGTTGTTGTTTGAGCCTATTCCATCGGAGGACAGTATCGCACACAGCCGAAAACACTGAAGTTAGAGTATCTGTACGACATTCGATACCCTACCGCCTTTTACGAAAGAGACCTTCTATGAGACATCGCCCCGGCTTCGACCTCACTCCGACCTACAGTACAGTATGGCGAATAGCAATCGATCGACACATGCATCTTCTATTTGAATGATTAGGCGAATGAAAGAAAGTGTCCACAAGTCTGAGTGTCAAGTCTCTGAAATGAATCGCCATTTCAACTTGATCTCGCGTGGCGTTGGATTCCGTACTCAGCTCTGCCTTGGATGCAATAGCTCCATTTTGACAATCCCATCTCCGAACCTGCAATTTTGACTTCCGAAAATGCTGCAGAACCAGCAACAGCAACGGCATCACGGATCACGGAGAATCAAGTGCGGTCGCAAAGACCGAGAAGGGATTGAGAGATTGGTCGGGGTGGTTGAGGAAGAGGTCTGTGCAGAGAGATGAGCCCCGACGACAAGATATCCCCGATAGCGATCACCGATTAACCATCCCACGTAGCTACTCACATGCGATCGCTCTTCGAACCTTCTCATCCTGCCCTTTCTTCTCGTTCAGAGTCTTGACACTGAGCAACGAGCCGTTCATCCTACGTTCTATGGCTGGCACAGATCTTTTACAGTCCACTTAAAGAGCATATGATCGAACGATCAGCAGAAGCTTTTCACTTTGTGGGGAGAGTTAGAAATTGCCACGTGTTATCCATCTTCACTTTCGCCGACTCCTTACATTCAACACCACGCCCGCCTTCGTTGTTGCAGTACCCTCACGACTCGCCCTGGCCCTGACTCTGATTCTCTTGCCCTGGCCCTGATTCTGACCCTTACAGTACCTTTGCATCGTTCTTTGAGAAGTCTGCGCAGGTACATATTGCATCAAGCTATTGTTACCAATAAGCGAGTCTGGGAGTCAAAGGTGAGGAGATGAAAAGAATGAGTAAGCTTTGTGAGACTCGTTCACTCGTTTCATCCCTCCGCTCTTTGATTTCCATTTGCGGATGGCGTTCTGAAGTGCAGGCACAGACACCTGACGAAGTACACCGATTTCAAAGCCGTCGGGATGACTGCGGTCAAACAGGATGTGATATACCACGCATATCAGTCTCTGTCTCACAACGTGTCTACTCGCCAACTTTATTCTGCTTGTCCAACCAAAACTAGCTTTGGAATGTAAAAACGCCACCTTTGTCATCGGTGATCTCACACTCCAACCTTCCGTCGGCGTGATGGCCATCAAGCTAAGAAGTTAGTCTACCTTTGAATCGGGAAAGAGTCTAAATTGTTTGAACACGATCGACGGTCATTTATGTCGAAAAAGATGGTGGAAATAGAGGCCTCAAAAACATCGAGGTTAATCGTCACCATGTTGATGCTCTCAATGCTAACACAGACAACGCAGGCTGGTCGATCTTGCATGTCAGCTTCTCATCCGCTTCGCACGCACAGAATACACAATCTGTCACCAAGGCTGTTGTCGCATATGTACATTTCAGTAATGCAGATCCGAACGAGACTATGAACAATTAGATATCTGAAAGAGAGTGTGACGCAAAAGAGAGTAGAGAGTGTATTCAAAGTCCGTAGTGATCCTGAGTCCAAAGCAATCTGCAAGCTGATATCAAAATGAATGTATTATATTTGCTCTAACGAGCGAGAGCGCTCGAAACTGCCTCGCGGAACGACTTCCTAAACCTATCCAATCCAGGCGCCTTTCTCGCTGGCCTAGGCTCCCTTGGCAAGTAAGGATCAGTCCTAGTCCTACCTCTTCCATCACCCTGAACCTGAATAGGATGATGTTCTTCCGTATCACCTGCAGCCCATCGACAAGCGATCTCCATCTGACGGTTCCTCTTTCTCCTTCCGTATTCTGCGAGAGAGTTGATCTCGCGCATAGTGGCTGGGTCAAGTGCGCCATCATAAGCAGGCATGTGATCAGGGTTGACTGATTGACGGTCGCCCTCTGATCCCTCGTCCTCGTCTGGCAAAGGTGCAGCCGGAGGATTGGTCCATATTTGAGCCAAGTCTTCCGATCCAGCACCAACAGTCATCGCCAAGTGTCTGAACCAAGCGAAGAAGCTGAACACCGTCGGAGTTGCATCCGCTGCAGCACGCAGGAATTGGTACCAGTGAGGAGCTGCGTCGTCAAGCATTTCTGCAATTCCGTTGACTGCGTGAAGTGGATCCATAACGCGAGCGCGCAGACCTGCAAGATGGTCCAGCAGACGTCCAATGAATGCCTGCAAGTCCATAATGTCATTACCGATTCCCTTGATCTTGTGCAATCGTCGAAGTTCCTCCATGAGAGGCTCGAAGACGTTGGCGAGCGCATCTGCAATGATCGGGTCCTGCAGCATGCCTCGAACCTGTGCACCGTCACGTTGCAGCGAAAGCAGACGTAAGGCACGCTGAAGGTTGGTGATGAGAAGATAGCCTGGCTCCTTGTGGTTGTTCTTCTTGGTGATGGAAGGAACAGTCTTCATGAAATCTTGATAAGCCTGAGTAGCGTCCATAACGCGCTGCACTTCGACCTTGTTGAGCTTAGGCTGCTCGGAACCACGAACAATCGCAGCTACAAGAGGCACCTCTGCCTTTTCTGCATGCTGTCGAATGAGACGCTTGAGATCGCCAGGAGAGTCAACAAAGACGCGCAGCTTTTGGAACATGACCTCGGATCCAATGGCTCTCCTCAGCTCGACCAAATCCTCCTCAATCGTCTCAGGTTCGTCTTCCAGCATGACATGCAGCATCGCCTGCAAGAATCCTCTTCGCAAGAACTGGTCTCTCCAGGCTCTCATCATCTGAGCAACTGGCGACTTCATCGCGAAGGCGAGCTTCTTCCACGGGATCGACTCGTACACGTCCTGCACCCTTGCCAAGTTGGCGCGTGATTCGTCACCAGACACGAACACGCCATACAGCCATCTCGCCATCTGAAGGTTGCCCCACGAAACCATTTTCTGGTAGCCCAATGGCAGTCGTGCATAGTCTGAAGTCTCCCGAAGCGCGTCGTACATCTTGAGGAACCCATCACCCTCGACGCAGTCGAACCAGATCTCGTCGCGCACCTCACGCAGATCGTGAACGTCGTCACCTGCCTCGGCGGCATCACGTTCATGCTCTTGACGACGGTGACGGTCTTCGCGGCGACGTTCTTGAATGTCATCGTAGTCGGTTCGGCGAAGGCCACGTTCGGGGAAGCCACCGATGGTGAGGAAGTTTTGCGTCTCGGCAGCGTGGCCAGACTCGCGAATGGAGAGAGCATCACGGAGCCAAGTGCGGAGCTTCTGTCGGCGTGCTTCAAAGTCCATAGATCCAGCAGCGGGCGGGCGACGAAGAGAGCCACCACCACGGTCAAGCTTGTTGGCAGCAGCGGCGGGAGGAGGGGGAGGAACAGGGGGTCGTCGCTGAGATCCACCGCTTCCGTCCTTGCGATGGAGCGAGGTGCTTTGTCGCTTGGGAGGCGTGTCCATGCCTGTGAGACGACGCAGAGAACCTTTGCCACGAGACAGCAGAGACTGGCCCTTCTTCTCCTCTTGAGGAGGAGCGCGTCTTCCAGCACGAGAAGGTCCTCGTCTGGGCTGCAAAGTAGCCTCGGAGCGGTCATCGTCCTCCGCGAACTCATCAGCAGTGTCCTCGAAGGCCTCGCTATCGTCCTCGGTTGGAGCGTCTCGGCCCAAGACAGGGCGGCCGTTCTGGACGCCTGAACTGTAACGTCGGCGACCGTCACGTCCACCTCCACGCAGACGGCGACTGCTGTCCATACTGTCTCGAGCTCGTCCATCCGCGGGCGACTTGTACAACTGTGCTCCAGATCCAAGACCAGCAGCGTTGAAGTTGTCGGAACGCACCGAGCCGTACGGGCTGCCATCCTCGACGTCGCTCTCGCCCTCATCGGGTCGACCACGAGTGCGAGGAAGAGACTTGACAAAGGCGAAGGGGTTGAGGTCCTTGGCAAGGTTGCGTCGGAACTCCTCGAAGTCGTTGTCGTTGCGCACGACATATTGATCAGGAGCGTTAGGGCGACGAAGACGGATGATGTAATCCCGCTCGCTGGAGCTGTGTTTGCGAATACCGACAAGGTCCACTTCGTAGCCTCCGTACTTGAGGCGGTCCAAAGGTTTGCGGAAAGCGTAGTAGGCCTCAGGTGGCAGAAGGTTGGATGCAGGCCAAGGCCAAGACTCCTTCTCGACTGGCTCGTCATCCTCGAAGTAAGGGTCACCAGGTCCGACGCGAAGAACCGCCGTGATGTAGCGAGATGCCCACTTGGTCAGCAGCTTTCTGACCGAGCCGGTGGTCGAGACAGCACTGAAAGGCGTTCCGTCGCCCTCACCGTGTCGGTCGACCCATTCGCTCAAGGAACGGCTCTGCACGGCACGAAGGAGTGGCAAGACACCAGTGAAGAAGTAGGTGCGTGCCAGCGTGGCCTTGTCAGGCGGTCCACCGACATACTGATCGACCTTGTCCTCTGGCGCGACAAAGAGCGGGAAGGTGCAGAAAGCGTTCTTGAAGAGGAAGCGCAAGAGCGGCAAGTCGGGAATGCTGCCCTGGTTGTACAGAACACCAAGCTGCTGAGGTCCGCGTCGGAAGACAGCCTCCTCGTCCTCATCTTCGTCCATATCTAGCAAATCTTCGTCGGACGACTCGTCAAAGTCGTTGATGCGCGAGTCGTCCTCGACGTCAGAGAAATCCTTTCGGACTCGCTTGGTGGGCTTTTGTGGCTTCTCGAAGCTGGTGAGCAGCCAAGCTCGGTCAAGCTCCCAACGAAGCTCGCGCACAGAAAGTTCGCGAAGGAAGTAGTGCGTCTGTTGAGGTGACAGATCCTTGGAGAGCCAGTCGCCCTTGGTACTGGCAAGCTTGCTTTGACCCGCGTCGAGTGGGTCAGCAACACTGGGCGCGATGCTGGGCGTGAGGAGGTATCCACCCTTCTCAGGAGCGGGGATGTTGCGTCGAAGACCGGCATCATCTTCGTCGACAGCAGGGAGCTTCTCGACGACGCGGCTTCCCTTGGCCGGCTTCGAGGCCCGTGACTTTCGACCATTGGCAACTGCGAGAACAGCCACAGGTGCGGCGGCGGCCATGCCAAGCTGACTGTATCCGCTCTTTTCGCCGATGGGAGCAACAGTCGAAGGCGGACCAGCTTCATCATCGGCCAAGCCAGCGTCCGAAGCAAAGTCCCTGACTTGCACAGAATCGCCAACCACAGGCACCACTGCTGCCGTTGTCACGGGGACAGTGCGACTTTGTGGACTTGGGTCGACTTCAGTCATCTCGATAGGAGCAGCTTCGTCTGCCGCAGGTGCGACATTAGCAGCAACTATAGCGGGCTGCTCGTCGACATCGGCAGCCAAGCCCTTCTTCTTGTTCTTCTTGCTCTTCTTTCGCTTCTTCTTGCCGTCCGTTTGTACCTCCACGTCTTCTGCAGAGACGCCAGTGGCGAGGTTGGCAGCGGCTACGCCACCGAGGCCAGCGCCAATTGCTGCCACAGGCAGAGCAGGTGCAAGGCCGGTCTTGTGCTCGGTAGCGTCATCATCGACGATGTAGGGCAGCTCCGAAGGACCACCCGTGGTCGGAGAGACAGCTTCCTCCTTAGTGCCGCCAGTGAGAATGGAAGCCTGGCTGCTCTTCCTTCTGTTCCGTCTGGGCAAAAGAGTGCCTCCTGGGCTGGAAGGCGAGCCGGGGGTGACGACCTCAGCCCTGGTCGCGGGTGTTGCCGTGTTGAGCGAAGTAGTGGACGCAGCTGCGTTGCGTGTGGTAGACTCGTCAGCAGTGAGCCCAAGAGCTGAAGAGATGGGCTCATCCTTTGGCGGCAAGCCGTTTTTGTTCTCGCGCAGTGCATCGAAGCCAATCATGGCAGCGAGACCGCCCAGAGCACCACCAGCAGCGGCACGAAGGTCCATGCTTGGCTTGCGAGATCTTGACATGGTCTCTTCGTCGATTTCGTTGTCACGCATTGACTGCATAGACGCACGCTGGCTCGGGACGACAGCATCGTTGTGGCTGAGCGGACCAGAGAGAGGAATCAACGGGGAAGAAGGAGGGATGACGGAAGCGGCATCGCTAGCGTCCAGTACACTGGGCTGCACACTTTCGGCGAGCGACTTGGAGCGGCCATGAGGTTCGGCAATGACTGAAGGATCGACGAGTTGAGGCGAGCGGGCATTCTCGGCCTCGCGAAGAGCGATAGGCGTGGGGACTCGAGGCGGAAGATCCGAGACAACGACAGTGCCGTCTTTGTTACGGACCACATCAGTGCCATCATCGCTAGCAATGACGGATGGCGGCTGACGTGCTCGCAGTCGAGAGCTCTGTCTAGCGGTGCCAAGCTCGCTGTCAAAGTCATCACTGAAGCCACCACGACCGGAGCTGCTAAGAGCGCTACCACGACCAGATGATCGGGCTGCACTACCGGCGACACCGGAAGAGACAGCAGTAGCGGCAGCTCCTCTCCTGAACAAGGCACGATCGCGAGTGCGGCTGGAGACTTCTGACTCAGGTCGTCGAATGAAGCTCTTACGGCTTCGAAGTTCGCGAACAGCTCCATAAGAGCGGCCCAGAACAACATCGGCATTGGCGCCCTCACGAGATTTGCCCACGTCCTCGCCCGAGTCCTTCGGCTTGCGCCCGAGACGCTTGAGCCTTCCGAAGACACCTCCTTTGCGACGCTTATCCTCGTCCTTCAGCGCCCAATCTTCTTCCTCCGGGGCAAGCTTGTTGGAGCGCGAGTAGGCGCGGGGACGGTTGCTACGAGGGGTTGCAGCGAGGTTGCTCCTGCTCTGATTGCGGGGTGTTCGCAAACCGCGTTCGTCGTCGTCGTCATCACCGTCGTCATCATCGTCCTGGTCATTGATGCGGGCATCGCGAAGTGCCGGTGCAGGTCGTCCTACTGAGCGGTTTGAACGGGCAGAGCGAGCCTCTGCGACTTGGTCTTCGTCATCGTCTAGGAGATCATCATCTTCTTCGCCGTCAATGTCTTCGTTTGCAGTGACCGCGTTCTCGTCGGTCTGAGTGACGAATCCTTGCTCTTCGTTGTCACTGTAGAAGTCGTCCTGATCGGTCTCACCTTCGCTGGCGAGTCGTGCGGGGCGACGGGAGTCGGCTGCAAGTGTGTTTGGGTCGCGGCCTTTGCGGTCAGGACCGTTGGATCTGGAACGGTGCCTGATGCCTGGGCGGGCCGAGCGGTGCCCTGGCTCTACGTATGGTCTGCGCATGTTTGGCTGTGAGGCAGGAGGAGTTGCCCGTGTTGTCTCTTTGGTTTTAGGGGTATATAGTCTGTCTATGTGCTGTTGCAGAGTTGGTGATAGATTCCGTTTGGATGCTTCAGCGTTCCTCTGAGCTCGAAGTAGACCAAGGGATGGGTATAGGGAAGGTAGGTAGCTTTACAGTCACTGTTGACGAACTCTTCAATCGACAGCGATCGCTGAACAGATGGATGGGTGTGAAGGAGTGTCGAGAAGCGAGCCAAGCTGAGCAGTGACCGCAGTGAGTTTGGATCTTTGGTGGATGGAGGTAGCGTTCAGAGACCGAACGAGCTATCTGATAGATCTGGTATCAAGGAAGGTGAATGAGATGGAGGAGTGATTCGAAAGCGTGTTCGGATGGAAGAGCAGGCGGTAAGCAAGGCAGCAATGCAGAAGTCAGCGATCGAGCCACATGCGATAGAGAGAGGAAGAGGAAGGTGAAGCGGACTTGGTGAGTTCCATGGTTCGTGTGGATCGATGGGAGCGGAATAGCAGCAGCGGAAACCATTCTGAAAATTCACCGCAACCGCTACTGCGACGGTATGCCAAAACGGGAAATATGAATTCAAGGTCCGCAAGTAGACATGCAGCTATCGAAGTGTTCGACATTGGAATGAGTTCCAGGAAGAGGCAAAACCGAAGTCTTGACGCTCAAGATCGCTTACAGACTCTGCAAAAGGGACGGTTTCACACACAGCAGCGATGTACCAGAGAGGCCGTCCATAGGTGATCTGTCCTATTGAGCGCCGATCAGGACGAGCGTAACAGCGGTAACTTGCCCGCAATCGAGACGGTTCCGAGACTAGCAATACAATGGTTGCTGCGTCCAACGTAAAGCGCAGTCAGCTCACTACACAGACAGGCAGCAGCCAACTATTGCTAGCAGAGAGTATCATTAACAATGAGCAGTCAAGTGTCCGGATGGATCATGAGCGGATGAGCCGATGAAAGCAGCATCGCGAAATTCCAGTCTTCTTTCTTTCTTTGCTCGCTTGACTGTGACCGAGGAAGCGGGGGTTGCTACCGATGCAGCGTAAGCAGTTGCTGCTGCAGCATAAGCAGCCAAAAAGAAGTCTCAAGCCGCATCGGATGTTCCGCCTTGGAACCTGACTTGACTGCGTATGTGCGGAGAACACCCTGCAGATCATCGAACGCAACCTTGGTCCGCCAATGTTCTGCTTCTATGATTGCAATACCGTCAAGACTCGGTCAGCGATACCTATATTCTAGGGTAGAGCAGTCGGACACCTTCAGTAGAAAGACCATAATGGCGCGATCGGATCGACAGGCTAAGCGAAGGACCCTTGTTGATCGACGGCAACCCTTTCAAACCGTTTCTTCTTCCCTTGCCCTGTTTCCGTCTATGCTTGGCAAATCTCTGTCGTCTATGCTTCGGCATACCTGTACAGTACAAGTTCAGCTCGGTAGCATGGCTCAGGCTAGATGATGATGAGACCGGAATGTAGGAACACTGTGACTGATCGACAGAGAGATGCTTCAAATGCGGAACATAAAGTCGTTGACGGAAAAGGCAGCTGCCGAGTGACGTTGACGCGACAGATGGATTGGAACTCAATGGGAAATCATGTGAAATTCGACCTTTGTTCTTGGCTTGCAGGAAGGATCGCCGCTCTCCATGTGATGCAAAGCGGTCTGCTGCCTCATCGTCGAGTTAAAAAAAGTAGACTGCGGGGCGCGGCCAATCAGCTGCAAGCCGAATTTTCTCGTCGGATTTTCAGATGTTTGTGAGTACGGTCTCACACCTTCTCCGTATCGGACGACCCGGAACTGCCCTCGTCATTTTATGCACCGGTTCTAGCCGACATTCACGCCTCTTCCGTCTCACTGACTCATCCTTGTGATGAATAGCTGAAGCAGACGTTCCCATCGTGCCCAATCAGACGAGACACAAGCAGGCGAACGGTTTGTGAAGAAGAGACTGCTGGTATTGGTGTTCCTCAAATATGAAGCCCGTGACAAAACTAAAAATACATGGCGCTCGATGTAACAACAATGAGCTTGAGACAGCCAAGCACATCAGCTTGATGCTGTCATGCCGCTCAAAGCTGGGGAGCTAAGAGCATGAAGAGGCAGAAGTGGAAAAGTGAGTGCGTGTTCATACATCATGCTGAGTTCGTGAGAAGTGAAATCCGTGAACGAAGACAATCCATGAGAAGAGAGCTGGGGTATCAAGAGATGAAAAATCTGGTATGCTGATTTCCGAACGGTAGTGCAAGGAAGAGTAAAGAGTGAGAGTGAATGCTAGAAGCGCAGGTTCACCTCAGCGGCTGAAGATGCGAGGCAAAGATCGATTGGCTCGAGAGAGTGGTTTCGACTCGGTGTTGCCCTGAGCATTCGATTCGATCTTGGAGTTGGCAGTAGAAGGCCTCTTCTTGCCGAAGCGCGAGCCAGCTCTCGTGAGGAACGACTTGCGTGGCTTGGTAAAGTAGATGCCACCTACATCCTTGTCAGCGACTGCGTGTAGGACTGCGGCACCATGAGAGTCGGACGATCCGGAGAGTTCAGAGCCTGAACTCGAGTCTCGCTTTGCAAGGTACGGCATTGATGCGAGAACGCTGTCGCCTGCGTATGCATGTTCGAGCGCCTTGAGGCCAGCTGCTTTCTCTTCAGCGTAGACAGCTGCCATGTTGCTGGGAACCATTCGGACTGCCTGCGGTGGTTGCGGCACCGGGACGATTTCGACGCATACTTGCTGATCCTGTTCAGAAGGTTGGCGAATATCGAACGACGTGCGACCAATGGTATCACGGCCATCGATCCAGCAACACGAGGTGCCTTCCGACTTGTGACGCACATTGTTGATGCGCTTCAAACGCCAATCGAGGTAGGAGAGCTTTTCGCTAGTGAGCGAGCCACGAGGCGGCGGTGGCCCGGACTTGTCATCGAAACGATGGCGGCGAGAGGTACGTGAGGACTGTGCTGTGGCGATGCTGCTGTTTCTGGATCTGTTGGACTTGGTGAAGTCTGTGGGAGGGACCTTGTCGCTGCGAGATCGACCCGCAAGTGCTGAGAGCAGCGACTTGGCCATTGTGAATTCTCGATCTTGCATCGTGGGCTTGATCGTGAGTGCAACGTTGAGCACCCGAGTGAAGGAGGTCGGTGTAGTTCGACGCTTTATTGGGAGATGACGGTGGAGAGGAGATTGCTGATGGGAGTCTGAGGAACAGGAAGTGGTGGAATCCTTGGTTGTATATATCTTTGTGGGGTTTGAACGGTATATCTCCCCTCTCTAGCCTACTGTGACTGCTGTGGCTGCTGCATGAGAGACAGGCCAAGACATTCAACAACGGATGGTGAACAGCATCTGGTGGCTTGCCTCTTGCCACTTGCTTGGGAAGCGTGCTGTAGGTATTCAGTTGAATGATTGATTGGTCGAGGTTGACCGGGGAAGGGCCAGACGAGAGTCTATTTTTTCATCGTTGGATTGACAAAGGCATGAGAGCTGTGTTCGCTTGTGTGTCGGGGAACAAGTTCTGGCAAAGCGGAGTTGAATTGCAGTCGAACAACCGACTTTTGAAGTGTGCGACCCTTGTCTCTCATGTGCAAGCATCAGGTGTTGTCTCTCCTCCTCTTCTCCGCTTGCCTTTGTCCTTGTAAGACTTGTTTCTTGTCTCGACTGCATAGTAGCGTCTCTTCTAGCTCTTTGTGATGGCTGACTTGTTGGTCTCACTAACGACCGAATAGACCAGATCACGGCGATGGCATCTATGGTTAGTGTCTCGAGGCAAGGCATAGCGCCGCCACGCCACGCGAACTCGGCTGCTTCTCATTGGCTGAAGATGGCGTGGGGACACACAGTCTGCAGTGCAGCAATTTGAGTGGAAACAACAGATGGGACGGACAGCCGTCAACGCATTGCAGAGCAGCGCAGGAAGAGCCAAGCGAAAATTTTGCTACGCCCATTCGCCTTGCGAGGGAGACACGGGAGACACAAGCGAGTCAACTCTAAAAAGAGTGCAGGACGCGAGCACACGAGCGTGGGAACAGAGCGACACAGGAGAAAGAGACACGGACGGATGGACAGACAGACAAACAGGAACCATCTTGCAGCATTTGGGCCTCGGCAGTTGGTCGCCCAGTCTAGATCTTGGCTTCTGAATACAAGAGTCGAATACAAGCTGGCAGCCATATTCAAGTCTCATTTCAAATTTCTGAAAAGCGAGTTGACTGGAATCATGCATGCAATTTTGGCGGGGATGTGAGAATGTTCAAGAGGGACAGGGTCTGGCCAATCAAAAGTTCCGTTTCGACAGACTCCAACCCCAGATCCTGCTCTCCCGTCTTCGTTTGTGTCGAGCAATGGCGAACAAAAGGTAAAAAGGCGCAAATTCGAAATTGACAAGAGACAGAGACACACACACACACAAAGGCGGACAGACAGGCGACAGAGAGACCTCCGCAAGACACGAATGCTTGGAGACATCCTTCGGACTGGATCTTCGTAAGGCGGGGTTCTATACTACTGACCCTTGTTCTTGCAAGATTCGTGGTTGGACCCCGACTAGCCGCGGCCGGCCGGCCGGCTGGGTGGCTGGCTATGTGAGTGGCTTGCGGCTCTTCCATCGAAGCATGACCGTCAACGTCCGTCGTCGTTTTGAGGAACACTGCAAGCTCACGGGAACGCTAACAAACTGACAGAACCCTGGTGATCTTCAAATTCGTCTTCCCCGCTTCACCGAAAGCAAACCGGATGACAGTGTCTGCTATCCATTTCGCCACGAGGCTCAAAGTATCCCGCCATTGGTTATCAAAGGATCAAGTCAAGAGGCTGAACAGGCTTTCGTTCCTTCCAGTTAGCGGTCCCGGCGCAAAAGGGCTTTGGCATTTAGGTCAGGATAACGAGCGACGACACCGAACTCCCAACCATTCCAATAATGTTCACCGACTCTCAGACATTCTCTTTACTCATCGATTCACCGTTGGCGTTCTGGCGTCATTGTTGCAATGGTGCAAATGTTTGTAGAGACATTTGAGATCCTACCCTCGGCGCCACAAAGGGCTTTGTCCGTATTTGTTGGCTGAGACGGTATCTCAGAGCGGGAACGATCCGCGCAACGGTTTCCAGCGGAATAAATGATCATCGAAGTTGACACTTTAATTAGTGCAAGACTCTTCCGCAAGGCATTCAGTCGATGGAGAGTGTGTCTCTGGGATCGCCGTTGAGCAGGAATAATATTTGTAGTTTGGTGTGGATTACGCTGTTATGGACGCGAGCTGTCCGTGCCTGTCGGTGCCTGAAACTTTGAGTCAATTGGGCGTAACTATACTGAACTCAATTTCTCACGCCGATTCACATCGCTTCTATGGCGATGACACTCTTCTGCGCTGGAAGCTGTGGACGATGGCTCTCGAAGGTGCTGTGATCTGGCCTCAGTCTCACCTTCGTTCAAATCCACATACATGTGAGCAGCACGATGTCGGCGTTGAGACCCTGATGCTAACTACCATTGTTCATCCACATGCTCAACCACTCCGATCAAGCGAGACAGTCTCTGATCGGGCAACGAGCATGACCGATACACGCTGGCGTTCTCCTTACTTCTTCCTGGTCCATACCGCGGAATGAGAGGCAGGGCGTAGCGATCGATTGCTTGGCGATCAGTTGATGGCTGCTCCTCGGCAAATCGGAATAACGAATCGTATTGAATGGGATCGACAGCATCGGGTCACGATTCATCACGTTGCACGAAATGTACATTTGCACTACCCTAACAGAAGTCAAATAATATCAGGCACACAGCAGCTCTCGCATCTGAACACGGTGAGAGATCAGGCTTGCTTCACTGCACCCGGTCAGTGAAGAGGAACATGCCGTTGACCTGATTGAAGGGTGGGTGCAAGGAGATGAGATGTGGGTTACATTCTTGATGACCCCAAATTCATACAGACCCTTAACCGAGGCTTTTAGCGAGTCTTTCTTTCTTCTTCAACACAAGGTCACTTCTGCCGGCACAAGACTATTTGACCGCGTCTGAACCCTTCTTGAAGCCGCCGGATTGTGCGGCAACGAGACACTCGAACATGCCAGGGATTAACATGATCGACAAAGCCACTCCTTGTTGTGCTGTTCACCTCAAGCTTGAAAGCACGAGACAGTGCCTCGTCGTGTAAACAAAGCGAGCCTTTTGTCATATTTCAGAGAGAACCTCGAACGGGAGAAGCGTTCGGCTGTTGGTCTCAGACTGTCTTGTCGAAAGACGCGCGCGACTCAATTCGAGGGTGCTTTCGTGCAGATTCGCCAGCAAAGCATCTGTTGGTCTCAAGCTTCCTTCCTGCGGTGTTGAGAACCGACGATCGTCTTTAGCAAATGTCAAGTGCTCTTGCTCAGGTCCTTTTGTCTTGTTGCATGCCCTCCAAACAATGAGCGCAGGCTGCGATCACAATTCGAGCCGAAGGCAACACATCTACTTGCCGAACTAAAGCTTTGACACGGATAGCGGCGGTCAAGCTCGCGCCCCGTGCCTTCCAAGACTGCCAAAAGGCGTCTCTGGTTCGTAGCTCGACTACGCCTGCCGTTTTGTCTGCGCATTGCCGTGCTGTGCTTCGTCGCAATGCAAAGCATCTCTTGCATCCTGCGCAACCTTTCCAAAGAAGCTCGCACCTAATTGTCTGCGCCCTTTCCTTGCTGCTGGCCATGCAAAGCTTTTTGATGCCATCTAGGGGGTACTGACAAGCGGAGCGTGAAGCCGGCCGTGCTGCTACGACGGAAATGGTGCCGTCTTAGCCATGACGACGAGCTCAAGCTCAAACTCGATTGGCGCAGCTGAGCACCGCCAATCATTAGTGAAACGACATTCTGAGATCGTCTGTTTGTGTGTGCGCATGTGTGTCAGTGTGCTGATCATGTTCCGTAGGCTCGCAAGAGAGGATCGTCGCTTTGCCGCTGACCCCTTGCGCCGTGCCACCCGCAAAGCTCTTTTGTTTGAGTCTGACACCTTCTCGTGCCAGTCGTCTATTCTGAGCTACTTTTACATATCCCTTCCTTTGAGCCTCTCCCCCCTTCCACCCTTCATCCTCCTCATACCAGCTCGATCTTACCCTCCTCTCTTCTCCACTCTCCACTCTTCATCTCCACCCTACCCACAACAGCATCTCGAAGAACACAAGCTGGCCTTGTGAATTTAGAGCTCTCTCCACTACCAACGTATCGACCACCATCAAACGACCTTTTCTCTCCACCTCAATTCAATCTCAGCACCGACGTTCGCAAACACTGTCTCTCTTTGACCTCTGTAACTTCCTCTACAACATACACCCTCTGTCTGTATTCACCATCTCCTACACACAATGAAGTCCTTCACCACCGCCCTCGCCCTTGCTGCGGTTGTCGCCAGCACCACCATGGTCTCTGCTTCGACTATGGAGCAGCCTGACGTCCCTGCTGTTGTTCGTCGTCACAACCACATGCGACGTGCCCATAACAACGGCAGCTGCTCATCAAAGCACCACCACAAGACCAAGAAGGTCGACAACCACTGGAAGGCCTCGTCCGCTTCCAAAGCCCAGTCCAACTCTCAGTCCAAGGCTCAATCTCAGTCCAAGTCCGACTCGCAGTCTAGCTCTCAGGCTAGCTCGCAGTCCGATGCCAAGTCAAACTCTTCGTCCTCTTCCTCGTCTTCGTCTTCTTCGTCCAGCAGCTCTTCTGCCGCCGACATCTCTTCGAGCAACAAGATGGGTCTCTGCTGGGCCAACGCCAACGGTATGCCCATCAACAACTTTGACTTTGGTTCCGTCTCCTGGTTCTACTCTTGGGATGCTACCCCTGGCTGGGACAATGCTCCTGTTGACAAGCTCATGTACTGCCCAATGCTCTGGGGTTGGAAGAACACCGACTCGTTCCAGAAGAACGTTTTGGACAACCTCGGCTCCAAGAACAATCAGCATAAGTGCGCTATGGCCATGAATGAAGTTAACCAGCAGGGTCAGGCCGACATGAGCCCTCAAGATGGTTGCAAGCTTATCGAGCAGTACCTTATGCCGCTTAAGAACGACCACGATTGGTATCTCATGGGTCCTTCAGTCACAAACGCCCCCGACGGTCTCACTTGGTACCAGAACTTCCAGAAGACCTGTCCCGACACCTTCAACAAGCTCGACTCCATCGCCCTTCACTACTACGGCACTTCGGCTGATGACTTCAAGCAATACCTTCAGAAGTGGCACCAGACCTTCGGCAAGGACATCTGGGTAACGGAGTTCGCTTGTACATCATTTAGTGGCGGATCGCAGTGTGACAAAGCTCAGACGAACGCCTTTGCCAACGAGGTTGCCGCCTTCATGAACCAGCAAAGCTGGGTGAAGGGCTGGGCTCCTTTCGCTGTCATTCAGAACTTGCAGGGTGTCTCCGAGACTCAGCGCTTGTCCAACGGCAACAACCCTACTGCTCTCTTCAACACCTACGCTTACGCTAGCTAGACGTGATTGATGAATGTCGGTATCTGTCGTGGTAACTTCATATTGACCATGCTGTCCTCCTCGTCAATTTTCCGCGCTTCCGAGCATCTCGCTGTTTCGCCGTGTCGCGTTTCCGCATACACCTGTCTTGTAGTGCCGCGCGGTCTGGTTACCCGGCATTGCTTTCGTCTTCATCTTCACACACCCACACACTCTTTCATTCTTCCTTGCTTCCGGCATTCGGATCATCTGGTTTCCGATATTCGGCTGTCTCGGCTTTCTTGGTTCCGGTCTTCATGTCATCACTCTTCAGTCTTGTCTTTTTTTCTCTCAATGTTAAGCAGGTGTTGGGGCTGCTGAGCGGTCCTCGCCTCTTTATCACAAACCTTGATGGTCTGTTTGAATGACTGTCTTGCAATGAGTATGCTACAATCTTGACTGAACGTTGCCCTGTGTTCCAACATGTTTGTCAACCAAGTCAGCAACTTCCTTCGCAATGCCAAACGATGCCTGATACCCAGCCGGACCAATACCGTAACTGTGCACGACTGTCAACTCGTTCAACTGCTCCAACTCGACTCTAGCTCCATCTTCTCTCGCAGGCCTCAATCCGATATTGTGCGAGATCACTGGAATATCTCTCCATGTTTTGCCTTCAGGTACGATCTCGGGTACCAACTTCGAACACTCTTCCATGATTTTTTCGGCTAAGACCTTATCTGGTGTTGTAGTTGATTGACGAATGTCAAATGAGCCTCCAAGAATGACTTGACCAGAACGAGCACGAGGGATAACATAGTTAGCCGGACTACCGAGCTTCATAACACACCTAGCGCCTTGGCTTGGAGCTCTGAACGATGGGACGGAGACCAACACAGTCTGAC
The DNA here is from genome assembly GCA_928856705.1 of Ustilago xerochloae. Classification (NCBI taxonomy): domain Eukaryota; kingdom Fungi; phylum Basidiomycota; class Ustilaginomycetes; order Ustilaginales; family Ustilaginaceae; genus Ustilago; species Ustilago xerochloae. The sequence continues at coordinate 158,240 of CAKMXT010000017.1, forward strand.
CACGGATTGGGTAGACCTTGGGATCGCGAACATCCGTCAAATCTCCAGCACCGACGCCGGTAGCGTTAACGACGATATCACAGCTAGGAACGAGAGACTTGACCGCTGAGAGAGATGACAAAGTAGAGCAGCGGAGAATGCTGACCGGTGGTCCAGCCCGAGTTGCATCGAGTAAGACTGGCTTAGGAGAAGTGAGTTCCGAGACGAGCCATTTGGTGTAGAGCGGAACGCTGATTGTGAAAGACTTGTATTTGATGGCATGGGATCCGTTGCCATCACCGTTGGGAAGAACAGCAAAGTCGGGCGTAAGACTGCTGAACCAGACATCTTTTGCTTCTCGTTTGTGTGGAGAGATGTCGGTGAAGTCAACCATAGTCATGATCTCGGGTGGAAGCTGTTGGTGAAGCTTGAGCCATTTTCGGAAGGTGATCTCGTCGCGACGTTGGGCCGGCTTGTCTTCGAGGGTTGCGAAGGAGCACCAGTTCGCTCCGGCCCACGGGCTTGCAAAGGTTTGTGAGAAAGAGTCTTGTGGCAGGTCTCGAGCTAAGATGGTTACTCTGTAGCCGCGCTCTCGCAGCTCGAAAGCATCAGTGAGACCGAGCACTCCTGCTCCAAGCACCACTACGTGCGGACTGCCGTTCATCTTCGTCTTCGTCTTTGTTTGTTGTTCAAGGTGAATGAGGTCTTGCTCGAGCAAGGTGAAAGATCGGATGATGGCGATAAAGACAATTCGATGAAGTTCAGTGCGGGGTTGAATTGCTGCCATGTGACTCGGCGACAGGTGTTCTTCTTGAGTTGAGCCGACTTTTTTACCGCTCAATTCGCCGACGAAAATTAAAGCTCGACTCTCAGGGTCTCTTCTCTCACAACGCGAGTGTCTGTCTCTACAATCATCATCCTCTCCTCGTCGACGCTTGACCCGAAGACAGAAAGTGTTCGCAAAAGATGTCGAGTTCAACGCCAATTCCGGTCATCTCTCTCAGCAGCCGGGACGAGACTGAGCTTGGCTCCAGGATTCTCGAAGCCGTGGTTCGGACCGGCTTCTTTTATTTAGCTGACCATGGCATCTCACAAGACGAATTCGATAATCTCTTCCGTCAAAGTGCGGAACTATTTCTCAAAGAGGAGGAGGAAGAAAAGCTGAAATGCCAAGACCGAGCCAATAACACTGGATACACACCTATGAAGCAAGAAAGTCTGGACCCTAGCAGCAAGTCAGACGGTGACCTCAAGGAGTCATTCTATCTGGCTGGCCTTGCAAGAGCGAAAGGCGGTCCCAAGGAAGCCGAAGAGCAGTATCGACCCCCAGCACAGCAATTGCCACCGACACTTTCTTCCCATCGAGCAGAGCTTGCGGAATTTATCGAAAAGTGCAAGGATGTCTGCGACACCGTCTTGTCTGGCTTCGCCGAAGCTATCGATCTTCCACCAAGATACTTTGCAGACTCTCATCACGGCCAACACGACCGGTTGCGGTTGATTCATTACCCTCCAACACCAGTATCACACCAAGACACGAGCGGCAACGCCTCCGGCCTAAGCATCCGAGCGGGCTCGCATTCGGATTACGGCTCATGTACCCTCTTGTTTCAAAAAGATGTTGGAGGTCTGCAAGTCGAGACGGAGCCTGGGAAATGGGTTGACATCCCACCACAGAAAGGCTGTATTGTTGTCAATGTTGGAGATGCAATGGAATTCTGGAGCGGAGGCTTGTTCCGATCAACCCAACACCGTGTCGTGCTTCCACGCAATGATGCGGAAAGCGGATCAAGGTTCTCGGTAGCATATTTCTGTCAGCCTGACGAAGATGCTCGACTCTTACCGCTAGAGGTATCGGATGCAGTGCGGCAAAAGTGTCAGGGTAAGATCATGGACAGAAACGAGTTCAGGAGACGATGTGAGGCTAAGGGTGTTGCAGACGTATCGGAACTGACTGGTGGACAACATCTTCGTGCTCGTCTTGGGGCCACATATCCCTAATGTAAAGTCTCAGTTGACCATCCCGTTGTGGTGTGTGATACGTCTATCGTTTGTGAGCATAGCAGTCTGATCTGCGGAGCGAGCTGAGATATGTGTAACAGCGAAGGAGGCTCTTCTTTAGACGACGACGGTGAAGAACGGGCCATAATCGGGAGAGTGTGTTGTGCGATCGGCGATACGGTCAGAGTTTCTGAACTTTTCCGCATGGTCCAAAGCATCTCAAGCCTCAAAAAAGAATCAGCGGTCTTCCGCGGTCTTGCGTGTCGATTGAAGCAAGAAGCAGTCTACAGCGGCCGTGCTCCTTGCTGAACACACACAGATTGCGAGATCACAGCGTGTGAAGAGCTTGTGATTAGCGAGATGTAGCAGGAATCGGACGCTTTTGCCGATGTCAGCCTTTCGCACTTGGTCGGATGTTCCGATCTTGGCGGTTGCCGTCAAAAAGTCAGATACTAAATACGTTGTCGCATTGATAGCTCTAGGAGTGTTAACTATTGAATAGCATACAGTAAGCTCAGATAGATAAGGGTTCATGCTATCGCTTGTATGTTTGCGATGTTTGCTTCTAGACTCCGCTCATGTTGTTGATTGCGATTGCGATCTGGAGAGGATGAGCAAAAGATGCCGTGATTGCAGAAAAATCACAAGCTCGATGCGGACTGATGCTCGATTGCAGAGACGTGCATGAATCTTTTTTTCCGATCGCAGCGCAGAAAATAGGGGAATTCTTAGACAGGTGCTCTTTTGATGAGACTCAACAACAGTATGGCAACAACAGCATCGCAACCGATGAGGATGATGGCGGATGCGATGCTGACAGCTAACTGCATCGCGGGCCTTTGATGTGAGTGAGCGAGCAACACTCCGCCTTGCAACCGGGAGAGGCAGCGGCTCATCCGATTTCGAGTGACCCAAGAGATTTTCGTGCTAATCAATTGTCGAGGTTTTTCCGCTTGCTGAGCGTGTTGAATTCTTTGACGATACATGGTCTCCTGCTAGTCTGCTACAGCAAGTGTGATGGTATTACGAACTTCAAGACGGCCAGCGAAGAGGCAGACGCAGAAGCGAGGAGCAGCAAGCATGAAGCGGTGCTGCCCGGAAAACCGGCGAAGAGCTGCAATTTTATTTTTATCCTTCATCTGCAGGTGAGCAGCCGCCTTGTGGTCCAAAAACGAATTTCATCTCAGCTGCCAAACTCACAGGCGGAACGGGACTTGAGATTGTGCCTAAGGTTGCCGTGTGCTGTGCTGCGCCCTGGACTTGGCCGGTCTCTCCTCGCTTCAGTGAACGCCTTCTGTCTTTCCAGCCTCCCTCCCTCTTCTTCCACCGGAAATCAGCTCGATGCCTCCACCACGTTGATCTTGTTGTGTGATCTTGGAGTGCTTTTTCAGCCTTTTTAGACTTTTGGCAACCGCCGTGATCCGCGAAGATGAAGAGCTTGTCGATTTTTGCGCGCAGACACACACAGCATTCCGTGAGAGGCGGCATGGAAGCGCCCATCGAAAACCTAGACAACGTGACAAGACCAAGCTTAGTGTTCTTTCCCACCCTCCATCATCACACGCCGCATTGCCGCACCTCACATTCCTCTTTCTTCATCTTTCCTTTCCCCAGATCTTCCTCTCCCTAGTCATTGCTGCTGCTGCATAAGCTTCTTGGCTGGTTCACGCCTTGTCATACTTCGGCTTCTCTTCCGATCAGGAACAGCTCGGCAGCTTGCGCACATCCGCACACTTCTCACGCCTTAGCTACAACAACAACAACAAGGTTCACCTCCTCTCTCCCCTCTGAATCTCGCCCCTCTCTGACCGTTCGCTTCTCCTTGGACAAACTTAGACAAGATGGGTGAGTGACGACACTATGTTTCCTTCTCAGAGCGCTTCAGACCAGACACCAGCAGCTTTTCCTATCAGCACATCCGTAGGCAACATGAAGTCTAGGCCTTCCGCAAATCACCTTACCGGCGATTCCATCTCTTCGCTTGCACACCGCTGTTGAGTGAATGCCGCCCTCATCTTCTTCAACAATAGACAAAGGAAGAGAACGTCGGTAGGCAGTCTAGGTGCGATGCAGTGCTTGACTACAAACAAGTCAACTCGATGACGATGGTATCGTTGTCGTTGTTCTCATGCCAAGTTCAACAAGTGCTTTTGCCCGCATTCTACTATCGCCGCAGACATGTGGCGGGTAGCGACTCTTGTCATCGTTGCTCCTGCTTGGCTGGTCTGCGGAGGCAGTAGCAGTCTTCATCGTTCATTGCTTCTTTGTAGCATCGATGCTGGATCCAGGATGTTGTGATTAAGGTTGACATGGCTGGTTCGAAGTCGCTTTTCCCTTTATCCTCGTTACTTTGGTCGTCTTGGCGGTTGAGACTCTTCTTCTGTGAGCACATGAAGATCAGTCGCAAGACACACTGTAGGCCAAATAGAGGGCTCGTTGATGGCGTCTTGGCTCGATGCGATGCTGCTTCGAGTCAAGGTTGCCATCTCGGGTTCATATTCTTGAATCCAATAAAAGAAAGATCGACAGCAATGATGTTGACAAAGACGATTCTCTTCGCCTTTTTCTTTTTCCTTGCGCGTCCCTTCTTCCCCTATCGCACCCTCTCTTGGCCTCTGCCTTTTCTTTGCTGTTTCGTGATCCCATTGTTCTCGGAACTGGCTTGAATCGGCTCTTCCGTTGGTTTTCCTTCGGTTGCGACCCTGAAAACCTCTTTCGGTATTCCATTGTACCTGAAAAACTCGGCTTTCGATCCGAACCGTCGATGTGCGGTCATGGATTCGATGGCGGTGTGCAATTGGCCGGCTCGCTTGTTGCTTTTTTCTTTTACGCCAAAAATTGTGGCACTTGTTACCTTTGCTCTGCTCTTTCGCTGCGCCGTGACTTACACTTGCAGCGGGCATTCTTGGTGACTTGATTCCTATCATCTCTTCCATCCTTCTCCCGGATGGCGAATACCGTGAGTATACCGTACCTCCCTTGTCGCCGCCCCTTCTGTGATGTGTTCCTTCCCTTGGGTTTCCTGTTCCTCTCGCCGGGCCCAAGCGCCCCTTTTTTCTTTTCTTAGTTTCCCTCCACCGCCATCGGCTCGCTTCCTTTTTCTCTTTTCCACTGTCACAATTTCTACTTCCGACGCTCTCACTGTTGTCGGCTTCTGCTTGTCACATTGTTCGGAAGCGTCCCTCTTTTGCCTTCCCCTTCCTTGCTCTATCTTCCCATCCCTCCTTATCTCCATCATCGCCATCATCCTGTTCGCCACCATCCGCCTTTAAGCTGTCACCACTACCTCCCACTTTCACATCGTCGCGTTGCTCTCGCCACCGGTCTCGAACACGAAGGTTGCTAAAAGCGCTGCTTGCCACTGTTGTCGGAGCATCTACGTTTTCTGATACTTGGTCGTCGTCATTCACTTGTCGTTCGACTAGCACTCAACGTTCACCGCTAAGCATAGCTCTTGGCTGGCAAGAGACCAGCCCTCGTCGTCAGCGTGAGCTCTAGTAACGCTTCGAGTTCCGGCCTGTCTACGACCGCAACGTCGGCTTCGGGGCAGGCACCTTCTTCCTCACGGGATCCCAATTCCTCTTCCTCTTCCACCTCCATCTCCTCACCATCGCCGTCGTCCTCTTCTGCTTCTAGCTTTGACTCGTCCACACAAAATACGGCCACTATGTCTGACACATCACGATCCTCTACCTCCGTCCCTACGTCGACCTCTGACGATGCGGTCTCTACTTCCAACACTGCTGTTTCGACCTCAGAAACAACCACTATTGGCTTCTCCACACGAACAACAGACGCTCCCACTTCAACATCCTCGTCGTAAGTAGACATTCAAGATGAATTTTGAAAGCAAGCCTCAACGCCGAAACTGACATTTCGATCTGCATTGTGCTCATGCCTTCCTCGATACTCACAGATCAACGACGCCGACTTCGACTAGCGTAAGTTCGACTTCGACTCAGGCGCCGGCGACGACATCGTCTAGCTCCTCTGCACCCGCTCCCACATCCACTGTAAGCTCCACGCTCCATCCCTGCATCAGCATGGCCTTTGCTCTGCCAGCTTCCTTGCCAGGCAGGGTCAGATGCAAATGGTCCAGCGAGCTTTCCTTCTTCGCCTGAACAGTTTGTTCAGCGAAGCATGGTCACACCTTGGCAGCGGCCCCATGCCGGATCTCAGCAAGCTGACTCATTTCTCCTATGCATTCCATTCTAACAGTCTACGTCAACAACACCAACATCGTCGAGCACATCTAGCACATCTAGCTCGACCTCCACAACATCATCTTCCACGAGCACAACTTCATCGAGTACAACATCGTCAACGTCCACAACTCCCACCTCGACATCCACAAGCACTACGGAAACTCCAAGCTCAACCAGCACAAGTGAGACACCAACGTCAACGTAAGTACACACACGCTTCTTTCACACCACTCTACATCTTGAGATGATAGTGCGTTCGCATGCATTCAGATCCAATGTGCCCGGCGGCGTACAAACGGCCAATACACATTTCCGGCCTCTCTCCTCTTGTCTCATTCATCCCTCCCCTCCTGTGGTCGTCGCCTTGCTGCGGGGACATGTCATGTTGATGATTTGTGATTTTGTACGCTGCCATCTGGGCTCCTCGATGTATCTCGCCCTATTTCCTTACTCGCTGTTCTCAGCTCAACTTCCAGCTCAACTGTTCTGACACCTTCTACCACTTCTACGCCATATACGCCACCATCTTCATCGTCTCCTTCACAATATACGCCACCTACTTCTTCCACTCGCGAACCTGAACGTCCTACCAGTACGGAAGCCGCTGTTTCCACCTCAACATCCCGAACACCTTCGGTCATCACCACCCAGACATCCTTAACCACCATCACTCTTCCTAATGGCCAAACTTCCACTTCCACCGCCTACGCCGTCACCACTGCCAACGGTCAGCTGAGTGGCAGCTCCGCTAACAACAGTGGTTCCAACAATGGTTTCTTCAGCAACTCAGGTGCTGTCGGTGGTACCTTCGCCGTCGTCGGTCTGGTCGTTGCGGCACTCATTGCTGCTCTCTTCTACATGCTCTGGAGACGTCGTAAGGCACAGAAGATGGATGCTGATGTCGTAGCTGCTGCTTCCGCCGCCGCTGCTACCAAGCGTACTCCCTTCGACGATGACGATCCCGAGATGATTGAAGATCCCAGCTACGGCACTGGTGCAGCCGCTCTCGGTGGCGCCGCTGCCGGCGCTGGAGCTTACGGTGCATCCAACGCAATGATGCAACAGTACTACAACAACTACGGTCCCTCCGCAAGTGAAGGTTACGAGCCTAGCCACATGTCTGGTGGTACCGCACCTGGTTACGCTGGCATGGGAGCCTACGGTCCTATGGCTGCTGGCGGTGCTGCTGCTGGTGGCGCTGCTGCTTACTATGCTGGAGGTGCTGGTACTGAAGGATCGCACTATTACGAGAGCGTTCCTAACGAAGGTGCTTACGGCGGAATGGGTTCGATGGGTCATGAGAACGGATTCTCGCAGTCCGCTCACGATGATCCTTACGGTACCGGTTCAGGTGGTCACGCAGGATACAGCCATACTGGTGCACCACAGCTCAACTGGGCTCCAGGTGCTTCTCCCCCTCTTGACTCGGATGTTTATGCTGCTCACGCAGGACAGCAGGGTGGCAACGTGTTCGCTGATCCAAGCAGCAGCAGTAACGAGACCGACGGAAGGATCGATATGACAGCTCACGAGGCTGGCTCGGCAGTCAGCCTCAGAGATGACCAAGACTACGGTCGCCGTCTGGCTGTTCGCAACGATTAATCGTCCCTCTCCTCTCGTCTTGTCTGTTCCTACTTCCTCTTGCATCCTCCCGTCGTCCTGACAATCAAAAACAAGCTGTAGCATCAAATGCTCGTCCTCCTTCATCGCATCTCTTTCATCGCATTATAGTAATCTTCCACCTCGCTAGTGCTAGGCCTCGCCCTTATCGGCTGCTGCAGGCCTCTCATTTCCTCCCTTTCCCCCTCCATTTTCAGTTTGTAACATAACCCTTTGCAATTCCTTTCTCTCAAAACTCAACTTTCTCGCTATTGTTGATCGCAATCCGAACAATCCCTGCAACCACTGCTCTTGATATGTTTCCTCTGCTTGCTTCAGAATAGGCGTGTTGTGTTTTCAAAAAGTCTCATGAAAAGTCCTGCGCTCATGAGCAATCGTGCAAAGGGCGCTAGTTTATTGTCGGATGCGAAGAAATGCTAGATTGGTATTTGATGATGAGCATGACCGTGTGTGCGTGTGCTGTGTTTGCTGGCGAAGCAGCGTGAGATGATGTTGTGTTATAGTACAAATGCAGGGATCAAACGGAAGCAAGAATAGCCTATATACATGTTTGGGTAGGTGTTGCTGAGGGCTCAACGACGGAATGGAGCGGGAGACAAGTTGGTCAATGGATTTCTGGTCGGACTGTCGATGTTACGGAAGAGACCAGCGTCGGGGTTGACAGCCAGCCCGTTGTCGATTCTTCGTCGTGCGGAAAGAGGCACATCGCCATCATCGGAGTCGCTCTCGTCCATGGCATCATTGCGAGGGCGTTTGTGTCTCGTTGTGCCATTGGCGTCTGTCGAGCTACCTTCCACAACAAAATTAGACCTAGCCAGGTTGATGTAACGACGGATGACACCGGCAATGTTCGTGTTGAAGAGAACATCCTTGAATTGGGATCGGACTTCGTGCTTGAGTCCTTGCACCAAATCATAGAGCTGCGCGATGGAGGCCTCAGGGAACTTGTAGATCATGAGGGCAACGTAGACGAATTCGGTGGGAGAGAGAGGCTTGCTGAGTTGTCTGCCGACCCGATTGAGTACGATCTCAGGCTTGATACACTTGCCATACCTCTTGTGGTTAGCAAGCGCAACGTATCGTTCCAAGGTGGTCTGCAAGCTCCTGCGCAGAACAGGGGTGGGTCTCTCCTTGGCGTTCGACTTGAGGAAGGTATCGATGACGTGGGCAGTAGGGACGTACGAATCGTTGTGCGAGTTGAGGACGAGCAAAGCGATCTGTGCCATGTAGAGGTAGTCTCTTCCTCGAGAGACGAGTAGCATGCTGTTTCCTTCACTGTCGTGAACGAGCGAAGGAGTGGGGTCAATAAACCTCTTGACCATTTGGCGGATGAAGTCGGGCCATTCTCCAAGATGGGCAGCAAGCTTCTCTGCGTTGGAGAGAGTGACACCCATCTGGACACGACTGAACATGTCGCGCTCGACTTCCTCCGAGAGACCCTCGAACTCGACAACGGTGAGCTGCTCGTTGTCGAACTTGCGACGCTGGGCTGCGTTGAGTGCGGGAGTCTTGCCCATGGACGGATCTTCCTTGTACCAGAACCTTCGTCCCGTTGACGGCTCCCTGACCGGGATCTTGTTATCGAGGAAGGCGCAGATTGAGGAGATACGCTGCTTGCCATCGATGCAGACGTACGTGAGTTCGTCGCCGGGATTCTCTTGCTTTTGGACAGAGAGAAGGATGGGCGGAACGTAGTAATGTCGCATGATGGATTCGATGACAGCTGATTGCTTGTCGGCAGTCCAGACTACACCTCGCTGGTATTCAGGTTCGAGATCGACAATGTCGTCCTTGATCAGGGTGTAGATGGTTCGTGTCGAGTATGATGTGGCTCGCGGAGCCTTGAGAATGCTACCGAGGTCGAGCACTTTGGTCGAAGGCTTCCTAGCGCGCGGCTTTGACGCAGTAGCGGGATCCTTCGCATCGTCTTCGCTCATGTCGGACTCGGATTCGACCCTGGGCTGGTAGTCGAAAAGCTCATCGAGCTCGTCGCCTGGATTAATTCGAGACCAAAACATTTTGTCGAGGAAGTCGGTCATGGTCGGGAGACGATTGGCGATCGTAGTCGCAGGCATGTTTGTCAACAGTGGATGAGGAGCGGACAACAGAGTAGAGGTGTTGATGATGGTGTTGGAGAGCGGAGAGGATGGAAGAGACGGTGGAGATATGTAGTGTTACAGAGCGGGTCGTGGTCGCAGTGAGAGGTGCGGAAGCAGAAGGTAAGCGGAAGAAGCCAAATGTCATAGCAACAAGGTTTAAGTTGTGACAACAGGGAGTTGACGAAGGGTAAGACGGTGATCAAAAAGAAGAGATGTGACTGTCAGAGAGGAGCTCTTCAGTGACGACGAGGCGGAGGACCGTCGCATGACGGGACGGTCCAAAATGTCAAGATACATACCGTTCTCTGGCTTGATAGGCATGGCCATTCTTGTTCAATCGAGACGCTCGTTGCCGAAGATGCAGTGTTGTATGATAGATCGAGATGCTTGAGCGCTTGGAGAGAGTGTCCAACGGGATGCAAGCTTGTGACGATTGAGACAAGATAAGTTGATGCGACTGATGGGGTTGCAGGTAGAAGTCGGGACTTGCTGGCCAACGTTCCCACTTATCGCAGACCTGAACGATGCTGACCGCGTGCTTGCTGATCTTTGTATCCGTTGCGAGGCGGGAAAGCGATGAGCTTCGGATCAAGAGCTTTGCCGGTGCTTGACGGAGGATGCTTGAACGACGAGAAGAAAGTTTCAAGGTTCCTGAAAAAAGTGGAGTATGAAACGCGTTGATGCGGAGCGTGTGTTGATGTGAAACCAACGCGCGAGGCTCGACGCGGTAATTGCTGTTGATGTCAAGGCGGTTTACAATGAGAGGCAAGGTAGCAAGGAGGGTCAGAGATTAGAAGGTCAAAAAAAAATTCTGGAAATTGTGCAGAAGGTCCAGGGTCCTACCTTGATCAGAGAGGAGCTTGAGATAGGAGAAGAAGAATCAAGGAATAGAGAGATGAAGTAAGATGACAAGAGAAGAAGAGGGGGAGAGAGAAGGAAGAAAGGAAGTTAGGAAGGAGGCAGGCTTATAACTGGAAGAGGTCTGTGTTGGAGAAAGGCTGAGTTCAGCTCTCAACCCTTTGAGAAAGAGAGGGGAGACCGAAAATAGGAGCCAGGTGCAAATTTGACACTGCATCAGTGCTGGTCAAAGGAAGGCTGAGGCGGCTCAGTAAGCCCACTTCTGATTGGCACAAACCCGCCAAAATTTGAGACAAAATTCCGCCTCCTTGCGCTAGAGACTCTAGCGAAAATGGAGCAATGAACCTAGCAAACTCTTTCAAACTCAGCTCAACTTCAGCTCAACCTCATCCAATCAAAGCTTCAACTTCAGGGAACCTCAGTTCAACCTCAATTGAAGCTTCCCCAACCTCAATGAAGCTTCCCCCAACCTCAATGAAACCTCTCTCAACCTCAATGAACCTCCTCCCAGCCTCAGTGAGCCTTCCCTGACCTTAGTGAACCTCAGCAAACCTCTGAAATTGGACCTCATATACTTAAAAAAGTTTGCAGATTCTGGATTTGAACTTTAGTCCTTGAGATTGTTGAAAAAATGTAAAATCTAACATTAAAAAATCTAACATCACAGCAGAAAAGTTTTAATCTAACACAAAATAAAATAACGGCTCCTCCGCTATTGCGCATGCCCGCCTCTCATCGTGAATCCTGACATGCCCTTGAACCAAAGATGAGCGCTGGCTTGGAGTCGTGGAACTTGCTTCGATGTCAGCATGCTTCAACTTCCGATACCATTTGGGAGCTCGTAGTGCTGTCGAAACGGCGTCAAGGACTCTGAGGTGGAAGTGTCGGCGAGACTGTTGCTGAGCCGGCTCGTGTGGGCATGCGCGCGCGTGTGGTTTTGAGCTCTCTTTTTCTGATGGAGCTTGAACCCTGCGTTTGGGCCCGCTGCACGCTTATCGAACCCTGTCAAGCGCTCATCATCGTTGTCCTCTGTCACCCTCGCCACCATCGCATTGCGCCCTGATCTTCCGACGACGATCTCATCAGCATCACCGGTGCCTTTCGTCAAGCCATCAGTCATCGCAAGAAGCTATCGACATCTAACGCAGCTCTTTGCAGTAAAACGAAGCACCCTTCATCGCAAGAACCCGCCTCGGCCATCCCGCACCTCCTTCTACCCTCGTTGAAATTCAAGAAGACTACTGAACCTCAACACAGCTTGATTCGTTGATCAACGCTCACGCTCGAAACTCTAGCAAACATGTTCGGTCGCCTCTTTCATCTTCTCGTAGACGCCATGCTGGTTAGCGTGGCTCTTTCTGGTATCAAGCGAAGCACCGGGTTAACACCTGCCGTGTCACGCATGCCTAACAAGGATCTTCGCAACTTGATGCGCATCTATTTGGAAGCAGGAGAATGGGTAGGTAATATTGCGATCTGGCTGGCACTGGCAGCATCTATATATGTAGTCGACGTATCGATACTGACGTATGCTTCCTCTTTCACGGTTGACGCTCTGCAACAACAGATCATGGACTTCTCGGTTGTCATTCTGGGTCGATCGAGCTCCTTCGAGCGGGTTCGCTGATCAGCCGGGTCCGTCAATCTTCTCACATCGCCCTTGTCTCTTGCGCACGACAGATACCCTGTCAAAACATCAGTCTTTCCATTGCAATCTTGTTCCGGTTCTTGCAGCCATTGACAAGCTCGTCTAGCGGCGCTTCGTGACTCTTGGCCTCAAGCAGCAGTTTCGCTTCTTGACGCACAAATCATCGCTGACGATGACTTGACTGGGCTTGTAGCATTGCATCTCTCCTTGCCATTTGTATTATACTCCGTTCCGATACCGTATCGCTCACCTTCGTCGTTCATTCCCCGTAACTGAATCTGTGGACGTTTCTCTGCAGGACCTGCCAATCTTGCTCAGTACGCATTTTCGATGAGCCTCTTTTGAAGCATGGCTGTTTTGTTGTCAGCAAGACCTGCTGCAGTAGGAAACAGCAAAGGCATTAAAATGAGAGGTGCCCGCAAGAGAATGATGTTAGACTCGACGTTGCTACCACCCGATCCGGAAACCATAATCCGGCTTTGCATTCGGAGATTCGGATCGGCGTAGTGCGAGAGGCTTGTCTGCCAAGGAGAGATGTGCGTCGTGCATATCACGGCTTCCAGACAGCCGTTTTCGAGGGCAAGCAGTGGCCCTTGCGCTTCGCTCGTGCCTGACATGAGGACCTTCGAAGAACACTCGAGAGCATGAATTGGTGCTTTCTGCCTATGGACATGTGCGTTCATCGAGAAGAACCTGAAGAGATGCAGATCAGCTGCTTAAGAGGAGGCAACTGTCTCACTGCCGCTCCGTCGTTCCGGCCGTCTGTGGACTTCTGACGTGATGGCAGACCGGAGCGACATGACCTTGACAAAGGTGAAGAAGAATAGATTCTTGCACCGTTGCCGAATGCAACGCAGTCAGGCACACAGAATACCCACGCTTGCAGACTCGCCAAAGCTCTCCACGATGCAGTTGTCTTCGGAAGCGATTGCAATTGTTCTTCTCTTTGATGATGGCAGCTGGACAGTCTAAAACCGTGCTGGTGCCCCGAAAACCTCAACAAGAGCCGAGATGGAAAAGCACGGCCCCGTTGTTGAGACAGGGAAAAGCAGCCACCCTCGAATTTGTTCTTGCTTTTTGTCTCGGTTGTCGAAGTGGGCGATGCATCGGGCCTTGGTCTTCTCAGACACATTTGTTGGTAAGAATGATCAACTCCAAGCCACTGTGCGATTCAATTTGTCATTCTATACTGTTCAATTGTGCTTGGCAGATCACAAGAAGGTACACAGCTATATCGAATGAGGCTATCAGCTACAGTCGGATAGCATCCGTGCGAATGGACTTGCGTGGGAAAGAGATTCGTCTGTGAGGAAAGAAGAGGCAGCAGCTGGCGACAGAGCTTCGACGAGCAGAGGTGCAGCCGCGTCAGCTTGAGAGCGGCTTTGAAATTGTGCTTTTCTCGTCGGCAAATCGGTGAACCATGTGCCACGAGCCCAGTCTCTTTCTGCCTTGCCTTGCCTTTTTTTTCGCTTCTCGCTCCCCACTTTTGCGGCCTCTGCTGGTGCCTCACTGTCTGATGCTTTGCTGGCTCGCCGCCTCAAGCCTAAAGGATCAAATTCTGTCTGGTGTCTCTCTCTTTAGGCGCCGTGTTCGCACGCTCTCTTGCCTCGCGCCTCCGCTTCTCTTTTGCAGCAGCAGAAGCACAGTGAGACTCTTTTCCGGCTGCCAACGCAAGCTGACTGACTTTTGCTGCTTGCCTGCCGCTCACTCTTTCTCTCGCACACACACGTCTCGCACTCTCTCTCTGTCAATTCGTCAATCACAGAATCATTCTCTCGGTAGCCAACCATACGCTCGCCTCACCTTTCCTCACCTTCCCCGCCATCCCGCAACTTCTCAACGGCTACTGTCCTGGACTCTCCTTCGCAATACCGTCACTTTCATCGTCGTCATCATCATCTTCCGTATTGTCAACGCCACCCTCACCTTCCGGTCGTCTTCTTCACGGCATCTGACGACGTTGCTCATCTCGAATCCCTGAGGAATACTCGACGGCTGTGCCTGCAGTGGCCGCATACTTGGTCTCGTTTTTCACATTCACGACCAGGTCGTTGCTCACTACCACCCAACATTGCTCCGCTCGACGTCGTTCATTGATCTTGACCAGGCCCAGCCTCTCGGAGACCGCCGCTGAGCACTTTCATCGGATCAAAGCGAAGACCCTCAACGAACTTCCCACGTCTTAACTCCGGACTACGTCAATCACTTCGGCAGTCCCGAGTGATCACTTGAGTAGATTGCCTCATAGCATCGCGTCCACCCGAACATCTCAGCATGCCCTCTGTTGTCGCCTCTTCAGGACCCAGCACAATGCAGACCACACCGCTTCACGAAAATGGCGCTTACGCCACGCCCCCCACCCAATCCACCTCCAGTTTCGCTAGCGGATCCAACATTCCTTCCCACCTCTCTCGTATGCAAGGCCAGAGCTCTGGCATTGGTGAATCGCCCGCACCCCATGCCTCGCGTCCATATCACCAATCTAACGGAGGAAGCAGCTCCAACGGCGGAGGAAAGGACAAAAAGTGGAAGCAAATGTTCAAATTTGGTTCCATCGGCAGAAAGGCCAGCGGAAATGCCAACAGCGCGCATGATCGCAGCTGGCAAACGGATTCCGCAGAGTCAAGCATCAACAAGAACGGTGACTACTTTGAGCACCACCAGCAAAACGGCTCGCATGCCGGCTCTTCCACTTTCCAGCCGATGAACGGCAGCACCGTTGTCACCGATCCTAGCTCCTTTTCAAACGACAGCTACTCTTCCGAAGATCGCAATGCTTCCGGCTCCATCGGAGATGCTATGACTGCTTCAGCATCTGGCAAGCTTCAGCCACCAGCTGACATTAGCGACAACGATTCGTCTCACCAAGGCTTTGCTTCTCGTCTCATGAGACGTGTTTCCAGCGCTCCTGATACCAACAAGCTTTTCAAGAATGGTCAGAACGGCGCAAATAAGTCCAACGATCCTTCTACCAATACAAAGAACGGCTATCTCTCCCCTGACGCTTCGGGCGGTCAGCACGGCCAATTTGTCTCTGAGGGTGGCGCACCAGTCACCCCTTCCAAAGACCAGGCCAACTCGACGTACTTCACCAACTCACCCGTTCGCATGGACAGCACCGCCACTTCTTTCAGCTACAAGGACTTCGAGAAAGGTCGATCGGTCAGCGCAAAGGGATCTTCCACACCCAAGTCCGGTCGCATCGCTTTCCCGGGATCTGGTCGTTCCAAGAGCTCCAACGGCAAGGACAAGAAGTCGCAGCTGCCACCGCCCAGCAGCTCTGCCAACCTCGCCGCTCTTGCCGGCAGTGCTGGCGCAAATCGCGGGCCCGGCAGCTTCCGAAGAACCTACTCTAGCAACAGTATCAAAGTCAAGGAAGTTGAAGTCGGCCCGAACAGCTTCAGCAAAGTCAAGATGCTCGGTAAAGGTGATGTCGGCAAAGTCTACTTGGTACGAGAAAAGAAGACGGATAAGCTCTTTGCTATGAAGGTGCTTTCCAAGAAGGAGATGATCAAGCGAAACAAGATCAAACGTGTCATGGCCGAGCAGGAGATTCTGGCTGCCTCGAATCATCCTTTCATCGTGACACTGTACCACTCGTTCCAGTCAGAGGACTATCTGTACTTGTGTATGGAGTATTGCATGGGCGGAGAGTTCTTCCGTGCTCTGCAGACACGTCCAGGCAAGTGCTTGCCGGAGGAGGATGCCAAGTTCTACGCTGCCGAAGTTATCGCTGCTCTGGAGTACTTGCATTTGATGGGTTTCATTTACCGCGATCTTAAGCCAGAGAACATTCTGCTGCACCAGAGCGGACACGTCATGCTTTCCGATTTCGATTTGTCGGCGAGAGCAACTCAGCGTGGAGGTGCGCCTGCCATGATCCGTCAAGCTACCCCCAACAGCGCTCCTCTTGTCGACACAAGAAGTTGTATCGCTGATCTCCGTACCAACTCTTTTGTGGGAACGGAAGAGTACATCGCACCCGAAGTGATCAAGGGATGCGGTCATACATCTGCTGTCGATTGGTGGACTCTTGGTATTCTCATCTACGAGATGATCTTCGCCACAACGCCGTTCAAGGGAAGCACGAGGAACGAGACATTCTCCAATGTGTTGAGGAACGAGGTGCAATTCCCTGATTCGATTCCGATTTCTTCTTTCGGTAAGAGTTTGATCAGGAAGCTGTTGATCAAGGACGAGCTCAAGAGAATGGGAAGTCAATCCGGAGCATCGGAAGTGAAACAGCACAAATGGTTCTCCAATATTTCCTGGGGTCTGTTGAGGAACTCTACTCCACCCATTGTTCCGGCTTACTCTAACGGTGTCGACGCAGTCAACTTCAGGAATGTCAGGGAGAGCAGGAGTCTGGATCTGGATCATCAGGGCGGCAATGGCAGTAAGGCGAGTGCTAAGCCGGTCGAAATGAAGGCTGTAGCAGGACAGAAAGGTGTAGGTGATGAGGAAGGAGATGCGGTCGTAGCTAATCCTTTCAGTGGTTTCAGTAGTGTTACGCTCAAGCATGATGATTATTGATCGTTCGTTTCGATGGTGATTTTTCTGCAGTCTTTTTTGCATGATGCAATTCTTTTTGTTTCGTTCTTCTTTGTCTTGTTAGCACACTCTCATATACAAACATACTTGTCGTACTGCAATCAGGTTTTCTTTCAATTCAAACAATAGCATGTCTTATTTCTGGTGAGATGTAGGGTGAATATTTGAGGGCCGAGTAAGAATGGTGCTTGGACGTATTTGAGCTGGTCCTTTTCGGGCCAGAATTTTGGAGGTGAATTTTGCGGGAGCTGTCAAAATCTGCGCACGGACGCGAGTTTTGATGTGTTCATGAAGGTTACGTTCCTCTATCTCTTACTTCCACCATCACAAACCCAATCGTATCCAGCAACACTACTTTCCGAACGCAAACAGCGACAAACTCACGAGGCTACTTTCATCGATCGAAGTCGAACAGCAGCTCAATCCGAATCTACGTCTGCTTCCTTCTCACCTGCACTTTGACTGCAACTTTTTCTTTACCACCTTTGGAGGAAACGGCTTCACGATGTCATACTATCTCACACTAATAGGTACAAGAGATAATCCTCTTTATGAGATTGAAATTACACCTAAAACCATCTCCTCCTCTTCATCTACATCGAACTCCAATTCTACATCTAATGCTATTGGATCTGAAACAACTTCATCATCAAGTAGTGGAAGTAGTATGTTTGGTGGATTATTATCAAGAATTCCCACCACCACCACATCAACAACTCTCAACCCTTCTTCCACTTCTACTTCTGCAGTAGTATCCGGAGGAAAAAGAAAACAAAGATATGAATTACAAATGATTGCACATTCTTCTTTAGATACTATTGAAGATGCTTTAATTACAAGTCCTTATTTGTATGTTTTTTTTTCTTCCTTTCTCCTTACCTTTTTTTCTCCCCTGCAATTTTACTAAACTATCCTTTCGATTTTAAAGGTATCTAAAAAGTATTGATAGAATACATGAATTAACTACAAGTGCTTTTGTCGTTCCTGGAAGTAAGTTTATCCCCCCCTCCCCTTTTCTCCCATCATTTACCTAAAAAAATACTAATATATCCACTTCGTACTTTCCGGGAAAGATATCAAAATGATCTTACTTCATGAACATAAATTAGAAGAAGGTATTAAAAATTTCTTTTTAGATGTTTGGGAAAATTATCTTAAAGTACGTTTTTTTTTTTTTACTCAATTACCCCTCCATCTAGAGAATATTCTTATTAACTTTTTCTTCTTTCTTTCTTTCTTTCTCTACGATGCTGATGACAGGTATCTTTAAATCCATTTCAAGATCCAAATTCACCAATAGATAATCCTAGTTTTGATGCAAAAGTTAGATCGGCTGCAAAAAAGTTTTTGTAATTGAAAATATCAATCTCATATAAAACAACTTAAGCAAGCAATTGTAGTTTCTCAAGTTTTGAATTCAATAGCTATATTTTTGTTGCTTGTTTAAAGAAGGAAAGCGTCTTTCGTGAATTTAGATTCGCTTTTGTTATTAAGTTTCTAGGAAAGTTAGGTATACATAAAAAGAGAAGAGCCATTACAGAGAGATAAATTTTCACAACCATTGATGTTGAGTTGAAATAAGAGGAGGTAGTATCCCCGAAGTAGCGGTGTGATTTGCTGAAAGAGGATCAATTTTAATTCTTGGTAAAATATTTCCAATCATTGTCTCGGTTGTTGATGATGAAGGGTTTGAGTTTGAGTATAAATGAGTAGGACGAATTTGATAATTTGCTGTTGATGATGGTAAAGAGGTATTTGTACTCGTTGATCTTGAACGAGTAGTATCAGGACTTAAAAAAGATGGACTTCTAGGTGTTGCTATTGATGAAGATGAAGATGAAGAAATTGTTGATTCACTTTCAGTTGAAAGTCCAAGAGCATTATTATCACTACTATTGTTATTGTTGCTAGTGATAGTGTTGGAATCTGAATTTTTTCTTCTAGAAAGTAATGGAGCTAAACGAGTTGATTCGAAGGAAGACCATTCATGTGATTCAATAGGAACATTGATTCCTACTGATTCTAGCTTACGAGTAAGATCTGATTGACGTTCAAGTAAACGTCGAATCATTTCTTCTAAACCTTGAACTTCAGATCGATGTTGTTCACCTTGTCGTCTTAATTGTGCTACTTCACCTTCCAACTGTCAATAACCACAAGGAGGGAAATCTCAAGGTCAGCGAGAATGAAAGGAGAGTGATTAGAGAAATATAAAGTGAGAAAAAACAAACTCACCTTGAAGATATGTTCTTCCTTCCTATCTCTCAATCTTCTCTGAGCGTTACGATTCTGTTCTCGACGACGTGCTTTTTGAAGCATTTTAGCTGCTTGACGTGCTTCTTCAGAAGGATACATTTTTTGACGTGTACGTTTTTTGACGGGAAGTTGTGAGGTGTAGAGTCCTTCGATGGGATGGTGGGAGGTGCGAATGTCTTCGGCGCGAGATGTCATATATGAATCGTATCCACCGTTGCGATGAGAGACAGTGGTGTCAAAGGCAAGTCGGGGAGCTTCGATACGATAGGATGGCATAGCCGAAGGTGCAGGAAGAGCAGCAGCAGAAGAGGTGATGGAAGGATGGTGGTAGTACTGCTGGCGATGGGGAGAAGCAGGTTGAGTGTGATGAGAAGGTTGAGCGTAAGAACAGTGTTGCGTGGTGGAGGCAGCGAGGCCGGGCATGGAAGACCAGGCCATGTTCTGGGTTGAAAGTGTGGCCATCTCGGGCAACAAAGGCAGCAGTGTGGCTCGAGGGCTGCGGTAGATGGTGATGAGAGGGGCTGCAAGATGGAGGTGTTGTTGAGAAGCGGCTACGAGTATTGGCGTTCTCAAGACTATCAGCCTTCAAAAGCTTGCTGCTATTGCGATGTGATGGAAGGGAAGTGATGGCAGCAAGGTTGAGTCAAAGGGAAGCGGCGGGAGCGAAGGTAGACAAAGACGATAATATAGGATTGTGACATGTGTTGCCACGAGGAAAGAGAGCCACGAGGGCGACTCACGCACAAGACTACATCTGTACAATAGACAGATGGACGCTAATGCGAGATGAAGAAGCGGACTCCGGACAGAATCTCAGTGGTCCTGGTGCAGTGCAGTGCAGAGCGTTGCTGCAGCATGACTGTCCGGATGCGAGGGTCAAACGCTCACAGTGACAGGTGCTTTACCACCTCCTTAGAAGGGTCAGGCGAACTCTTTGTTTTGTGTCAAAGAATGATGCTAGAAGCCAATAAAAGATACCGCCGATTGAAGGATCCAGTGGTAAATTCAAACGCCGCGATACGGAATGTCGGTCAAGGTGAAGAGGCAGAGACATGTCTGATAGCATCACCAGCCAGGGAGATGGTCGGTCAAGTTACGGAAAGGGAGCGGAGGGAGAGTAGAGCCGAATTAGCGAAAGAATCCCGAAGAGGGCTCATGCATCGGAAAATCCATTTTGAGCAGAGGAAGACGTCAAAGAGAAAGGGTGACCGGTAAATGCAGTCAGCAAGTTATGGAAGTTGCGCCATGAAGGGAGCGGAAGAAGCACGGTAGAGGCGGTCGAGCTGTCTACACAAGAGTATGGTGTTCAAGTTAGCCGGTGGAATTGCGTTAATGCCCGAGACGGATGAGAGCTTCAACTCCGTTGTCTGGGAGCCACCAAGGGTAAAGAGCTAGAGATTGAGACGAAGAGAGCTGAAGTCCGAAGTGCGAAGAGCCGAACAACGAGAGGGGACGACATTCGACGGCGGAAGGCGGAGAGTGGAATGATGAAGGAGCCGCAAAAGTGGAAGAAGCAGCGAGCGAGAATGAACTATCTTGGCCGATGCGAGATCGAGGACGATGGTTGGCAGGTGCAGCGAAAGAAACGACATGGGGATCGGATGTTGGTATTGTGGGCTGTTTGAAAAGATGCTTTGCGCTGATTTAGCTCTCCGAACGTGCGGCTGAGCAAGAGAAAAGGCTACAAAGCGCACGTTGGTTGAGTGAGTGTGCAGGTCAGCACGACAGAGCATGTGGCAGCAAGACTCGGTTTTGCAGACTGAGACGGGCAGCAGGACAGAAACACATGTCGAGATTTAGCACGATTTGCGGGATTTGGTCGAATCCATGACATGCTAGTTCAGCCACGAACACTGTTCTCTACAAACAGAAGCAAGCGAATCGAAAGGAGGGGGAATAAATCGGCGGATGTGCTCGCTGGTAGTGACGACGATGGGAAAGAGAAACAAATGGCTTCCGCAGAGCCACGCGAGGGCGGGGGATTGGTTGGCAACCAATGAACGCAACAGCAACAATGCAAGCGAGAGAGGGGATGGCCATTATGTATGCATGCATGCAGGCACACAGAATTAGATGAGTGGGATTCGAGTGAACCGCTGTTCTGTGGTAAAAAGAAGGCATTGTAGGCGAAAAGCGGAGTTTGTGTGGTTGAGATATGCAGTCAAGCGAAACACAGAAAGACGGAAAGCAAAAGTGAAAGAAGGCGCTCTGTACCGTGGTGTCCAAATATACTTAATTGTCGACCGAAATGTGTCCGTTACGATTCTGATTGGCAATGCGAGCTGAGCTGAGCTGAGCTGAGCTGAGCCAGGACATGCAACATACAGAGAGAATGCTCGCTGACGAACAAAGACAAGGTCAACTTGACATCGGCAATTGAATTTACGATCGAAAAACTGCCCGAATCAAACAAAGTCAGTGCAGATTTACGGTACAGAATCGTGTTGTCTCATCTTGAACGATGCTTCCATTTCGCTCTTCAGAATGCAGTACAGCTCGGATTGGCAAAGAAACGGTGATGTTTGGCCTGTTCAAATGACTACGCCTCCGTATCTAAGCCGTGATGAAGGTGCGGCGTGGCGTGGGATTTGTGACGAAAGAGAAAGAAGAGCGATGGATAGGTGGATGCAACTCGGAACAGCCGAGTCGTGTCGAGGAGTGCAAGAAAGAACAAAATGGCAAAAAGGCGTGAGTGACTGATGTTGAGCCCAAACCTATTTTCAGGTCGGCGTTGTTCTGCGATCGTAGCACTTTTGACAACCCTGATCAAGTTGTGCATCGATACCCTCTTGATCTTCTTTCTACATCATTTGGATCATCGGATGCTCCGCAAATTCGGGTCGCTTTCCGACTTGATCAGTGTCTGTTCTTTCATCCTAGACGCTTTGAGTTGCGTTCGATACAGTAGTCTTGATCATTGACAAAAAGTCGGCTTGCATCCGATACGCAACTTTGGTAGGAAGATTGGTGTCCACTTTGCTCGACGCGGGCGTGCCAATGTACTGGAACAGCTTTATCATCCCAATGTCGTTGTATGCTTACACCCTGTGCCCACGTTCAGCGGGAGCGAGGGGAGCGAATCCATCTATTTCGGGAGACCCCGTTGCCTTGATTTGCTTGCCTCTCACCATCATTTGCGTTCGGATTGATCCACGATGTCTTTGAGGTGTCTGCTCGCTTGAACTCCATTTCTCCAGCCGAACCTACACGCTACGATACAGCTAGGAACGCGAGCCATCGGTAACACTTTGCATACAGTATTCTCACTCAACATCAGTATCTCTCCACCCTTCTCCATGCATCAACTTGATATGGGGTTTGCATTGCGTCCCATGACTACATTCATGCCAATGCCTCTCCTTAAGGCATCGTTTTGGCCATTGACCGTATCGTCGGTTCAGCCGAGGCATCTTACTCGTCATTCCTTCAAACTTAACTTGACCGGTCGGAGTCTTATTTTTCCCACGTGTGAAAAGCCATCTCGATTCCCGCTAACAGAAGCAGAAGCGGCACCTCACTCTCCCCGTTCTCATTCTAATCCCGTTCCCACTTCCGTTCCTTGACTCGTCTCTTAAACAAAGAAACGAGCTGATGAAGCATATCTGTACCGTCCCAATACTGGCTTCTCTTTACATTTCCGATCCTGCAGAAGGGTGACATCATCATCCGTTCCCCTTTCTTTTTTCCTGTCTCCTTACTCTGTACCTCTCTTTAGCGACAACTCCTGTGCCCCGCAAACCGCATGCCGACGGAATCCGTTTGCTCACACACTCAACTTGTCCAAGCGAGCCCATCATCCTGGTTCGATAAGGTGATTTCTCGGTCCAATCGGTGCTCGGTCATTGTGTTGACCGAGCAACCTTATGCTCATCTGAAACGCACCAAATCCTTTATCCGTCTCTCCATCCTGCTAGACAGTACAACACCGTATTGCTCATGATTTCTTCGTCGTCGGTCAAGTTTCGTTCTCATCAACAACGATATTGATGAGAGATTACCGACACGAGACTCCCGGGATTTCACAACTGAATGCTTACGGCTAAGGGAACCGCTACTCCCAAGCGAAATGCACGAAGATCATCCGCTCACTGTTCCTCTTCCAACCCACGGCCGGAAGCGGTCTCCTCTTTCATCTTGTCAATGTGAGCATGTCTTTTTGACGAGACAACTTGGTGCCCCGCATCCAAACACCGTTCCTAGCAACTCAGATGATTTGCCAAGCGAACCGGTCAACTCACTTTGCTAGACGTCAGCTTCCAAGTCATCAAACGCATTCACGAAACAAACAGGAAAAGAGGTATTCACACTCGAATATACAGTAGCATGAAGAAGTGCCAGTATTTTATGATATCTACATGGGCGGCACTACCTCAAATCGAGATCGCGTCAAGTCGATCAGCTCCCGATTCTTCATCGACCAACTCTTAGCTCTTGGCCCACTTCTTAGTTGGTAGCAGCAGCAGCACTAGCAGCGTCCGTCACACTGAGTTTGGCAACGTCTGGCAACTCATCCGCCGATGTGATCAACTTGGTCACCTTGCCGATGGCCACCGTCCTGCCCTCATCTCTCAACGTGAACCTGCCCAATTGAGGATAATCCTTAAACCTTTCCACACAAATAGGTCCAGCCAACTCTACAAGTGCAATGATCTTCATACCCTTCTTGGCAAATTGAGGTCCACGTCGACTCTTCTTACCCGTCTTCTTATCATAGTAATGCAAAAGTGCTGCCAAATTAGCCTCCTGCGAAACAGTGTGACAATGAACCACCGCACTGTATCCAGCACAGATGATGTTGCGGTGCTCCAAGATGGCCAACTGAGCCTCAAAGTGCGTAGCCACATGAACAGGGTGGTTCGGGTCCGAAAGAACATGTCCAACACTAACCTCTTCGTGATCAACACCCTTCAACTTGACACGAACATTGTCACCCGAGATGGCTGCCGGCACCTCCTCTTCCTGCTCGTTGAAAATAGCCACTGCTTCCACCGAAACCTTGTTGGGCATGAGCAACAATGTATCACCCTTCTTGATCTTACCTGCCTCCAGCTTGCCCACCACCACTGTACCCATGTCGTTGTACTTTTCCGAGATAGGCATCTTGAGCGGTGCCGAGATTTTACGATCTCCCAACTCGAGGTTGTCGAGATACTCGAGAAGTGCAGGACCATCATACCAATCACAAACGCTCTTGGGCACGCGCTCCTTCAGATTCTGACCAGCAAATGCCGAAACAGGAATGTAAGTGATGTCCGTCTTGGGGTTGAAGCCAGCCGAGCGCAAGAAAGGTGTAAGCTTGCCCTGAATCTCCTCGTATCTCGACTTCTGCCACTGCACCGTCGACTCGTCCATCTTGTTAACCACAACAATCAAGCGCTGCACACCGGCAGTCTTGACAAGCACAGCGTGCTCACGCGTCTGTCCACCACGCTCGAATCCAGTTTCAAACTCACCCTTACGCGCCGAGATGACCAGCACAGCAACGTCAGCCTGTGCAGCACCACTGATCATGCTAGGCACGAAAGACTTGTGTCCAGGTGCATCCAAAATGGTGTAACGACGCTTACCAGTCTCAAAGTAAGCACGACCCACCTCGACGGTCTTACCCTTCTCACGCTCCTGTGCTGTAGAGTCCAGTGCCCACGAGAGGTACCACGATTCACGACCAGCTTCCTTGGCCTCTCTCTCATATTTTTCGAGGGTTCGCTTGTCGACCATTCCTGTGAGGTAGAGAAGGTTTCCACCCATGGTTGATTTGCCGGCGTCGACGTGTCCAATGAAGACAATGTTCAAGTGCGACTTCATGTCGTCACTCTTATCACCGAAGAGGTCCTTGAGTGTCTCCTCGTCGGTGGCCTTGGAAGCCTCGGCAAGAATCTGGTCGGCGTTGGTGGCGGATCTTTCAGTAGCAACAGCCTTGCCAGAGAGCGAAGCAACCTTGGACTCGGTTTTGGGTTCGGCGGCGGCAGCGGTGGAGGCGGCAGGTGCTGGCGACTCGGCGCGGGAGGAAGGTGCGGAAACAGCAGTGGAAGAGGGAGCCTCTGTGGCCTTGACAGCCGCGACGGCTGCTGGTTGTGCGGAAGTCTCATCAGCGGCAGTGGAAGCAGCTGCAGTAGGAGCAGCCTTCTCGGCCTCGGGCTTCTTGGCACCACCAATGGAGATGCTGACGGGTTTGCGAGGAGCATCGCTCTTGTCGGCAGCAGCAGCGGCAGGAGCAGCAGGCTTGGCTCCACCACCGATGGAGATGCTTACAGGCTTGCGAGGAGCGGCATCAGCAGCAGGCTTGGCACCACCGCCAATCGAAATACTGACTGGTTTGCGGGGAGCAGCATCAGCGGTAGAAGCGGCTGCGGCTGCTGGTGCACGAGCGGTGGGCTGGTTAGAACTCGAAGCTGCGGCGGGACGAGGTGGAAGACCGCTAAAACCCTGCTGAGCGTATTGGTTGGAGAAGCCTTGCTGGTTGAAACCTTGCTGAGCGTAGCCACCGGCACCGTATGGCTGCTGCTGGTATTGCTGATACTGTTGATACTGTTGGTTAGGGTAGCCGCCGTTGAAGCCCTGCTGCTGACCGAAACCCTGCTGGTAGTATCCACCTTGCTGTCCGTAAGGGTTGCCGCCCTGCTGTTGGCCTTGCTGTTGCTGCTGACCGCCAGGGACGAAGCCGGATGCGTTGGGGTTGAAACCGCCGAAGCTGGGAGCGTTGGGGTTCATTTTGAGTGTGGTCCTATACTTGTACGCGAAGAAAGCCTAGCGTTGTGAAAGTGACGTCGTTCTCGAGATCGGAAGAGAATGAGTGGAAGAATGTCCTAAATCGCGTGTCTGAGGAGCGGTTGTTTGGATTGCGCTGTACCAAAACGAGTCGTCTCGTTGATCTGTCACCGATGCTATGGGTTGAGCAAGGGATGCGGATTTGGTTGGTGGTCAGAAGGAGCGGAAAGGCCGAGTTGATTGAAGAGAGAGAGAGCAACTCTTCGCATGTGCAACTGAGCTGCGTGCGTCGATGATGCGAAAGAGCGTTTTTGGCCTTTGTACTTTCCTCAAAAAATCCAAGGCGACAGCTCAGCCACTATCTGACTTGGAAGCAAGAGAAAGCTCAAGGCAAACGAGCTCAGGTCTTCCAAAAATTTTCGATTTCTGCGAAGATGAAGTTGCGCTTTTTTCAGAATTACGGCCGACTGAGAATGCCGGTTTAACAGCCTCGAAAATTTAGACCGCCACGTTGAATTTGAGGAAGAATGCAACGGCACGGCACAGCAACAGCAGCAGCGACGTTCGGGCCAAGTCACAAGAGTGTCACGTTGAATCCTTCTTGGCCTTCAGAAAGCATCTCGACACCATTATCCAGATAGCAACAACTCGTTTCTGCAGCGACCTTGACCTCTCCAGCCACTCATTCTCGCCTGTACCGACGAGGATTATCTAGAGCGCGGACTTTTCACTCAATACATATCTGCTCGCCATGCCGCCAAAGGGATCAAAAGCGCCAGCCTCGGTTGCATCAAGAGCGCATGCTTCTGCAGCATCATCCACATCCTCTTCCTCTTCTTCGTCGCCGCTGTCCACACTATACAACTCATATGTTGAGAACACACCAAAGAGGCTCAAGATTATTGATGCATTCCTCGTCTTCTTGATGCTGTCGGGCGTCATTCAGTTCGTGTACTGTGCTCTTATCACCAACTTTCCATTCAACTCTTTTATTGCAGGGTGAGCAGCGACCGTCATCGCCGTCCATTCGCCTCTATCGCGCAGCATCGATAGGTGCCTGTCAGAAAAGACGCTGACATTGAATCGTTTCCATTCTCCATTCACTCTTGAACACGACAGCTTTGCATCAACCGTCGGCCAATTCGTCCTCGCAGCATCACTCCGTATTCAGGCAAATCCTGAGAACGGCAAGATTTTCCCCAAGGTGTCACCAGAACGAGCTTTCGGCGACTTTCTGTTTGGCTCAGTAATACTTCACTTCTTCGTCTTCAACTTTCTGGGTTAGATGCATCAGCAGCAATCAAAAGTTCAAAGTCTGCCCTGACGTCGCATCCTCGGTCCACTCTGCAGATGAATCAAGATAAGATTGTGTGCATTGCGATTGCGACGGGATAAGACTGACAAAGGTGATAGTGAAGGAAGCGAGCAGCGGGTGTGAAGACAGAATGAGCAATCGGATGCTTCTACCAGTCCTTGGCAATCTGTAGGTGACAACGGGATGATGATGACAGATAGAGGATTGAGCTTAGCCATTTGCAGATGAGTAGCAATAGCATTGGTATTGCTTGAAACAGCAAACCTCGAGAGACGACTTACCTTAAAAGCCCATTCCCAATCGGCGAATACGTTGCCGTCATCATCGACCACACGGCTGCGAACGCTGTAGTTGCCACGTGCCAACATGCCACTTGGTGCTTCGCTGGAAGCAAATGTCTTTTCGTATGGCTCGGCACGGGGTCCATACGATCCAATCATCTCCTCCATCTTGTCAACTGTCAATTTGATGCAAGCACAAGTGTCAGGTTAGAGATCCGTCTGTCGATCAAAGCAGTGGTACATGCAATGCAAAGCCACTCACCTTTGATACCGCCACGCTTGACCACTTGAACATATTTGAGACCGGAAAGGATATCACTTCCCACTGCAAAACGGATCTTGACGCTGTATTCAACGCCCTCCTTGACGTTGACGGGATTCTGCTTGATCTGTGCGAGCTGCTCCTTGGACTGCTGAAGGTTGATGGAGACGCTACCGCCAGGCGCTGTTGGTGACATGAGCGAGAGGCTGTGAAGGGAGAGCTGAGATGTGATAAGGATGAAGCGAGGACCACATGTCAGCAGATGTCGAAGCAGTGCTAGTGTGGAGCGAGAGAGGAGGCAGACTCACCTTGGGTGCGCTGGGGTCAACAGCGCCGGTGGAAGCACCGATACCGAGACTAGCCTTCCACCTTGCTAACGATTCATCTTCGGCGTCGAGTTGCGTATATTCTGCGAGC
Organism: Ustilago xerochloae; assembly: GCA_928856705.1. Lineage (NCBI taxonomy): Eukaryota > Fungi > Basidiomycota > Ustilaginomycetes > Ustilaginales > Ustilaginaceae > Ustilago > Ustilago xerochloae. The sequence goes on from CAKMXT010000017.1 coordinate 186,440, forward strand.
GACTTCTTCTCACCGACCTTGTATCCGGCGGTAGCTGCAATTGCGTGTGGTGACGAGCGTTGGTGATATCGGAACGGCGTCAGAGCATGTGCATGAGCTGTCCTCAGTATACTTGCATCTACTTACCGGTGGTAGCCAGCTCGTCGTCCCCGATGGTTGGTTCTTGTGCGTGCGACATGATGTATACTTTGACGGTGGAGTGATATCGAACGGAAAACGCTGATGTTGCTTTCACAAGAGAAGAGCGGAGCCAAGGCCGACGAGATGAATGAAGTGTTGTGCATCTCAAAATGTCGCAGGGGCCAGCATGCAACACACACACACACGCACACTCTCTCACACACGCGTTGTTGCTGTGCTGTGCTGTTGCTGTCTCACCGAGCTGCCAAAATCCTTAGCGCAAACGTGTCAGACACTTGGCACAGACTTGCTCAGTCTCAACACCTAACCTATTCCATACTTGATCTCGATTTTGACTCGTTCAATTTCTTCTCGACAGGAGATTCGGGTACTACGCAGGCACTTGTCCTTGTTCTCTCTTGAGCGTCAAGACAGAAAATGCAAAGGCGATGAGCTGACTTGAGGAATATTGTCGGCGCTCGGCGTATGCGGGATCCGTTGTCAGTTGAGACCAACACAAAAAGCACACTTTGGTCGCATCTTTTCGAAAGATGAGCTTGTGAGATTGTACATCTAACAGTCTGGTGATTTTTCAACTGTGAGCGTGCCTGTGTGAAATCGGTTCTCGGCTCACCGCGGTCGGGCTCGGATCGGACCAAAATCTGACGGAAGATCAAAGTTGCACGCTCCAAATGCTTAATCGAGCAAAGGTAACTCCCCCTCTTCTCATCCTCATCCTCACTCTCATTCTCATCCTCATCCCAAGACCCGTGCCCCGCTTTCCTCACTTCAAGTGATCAACGACACACCAAGAGGTCAGAGAAGGCAGCGCTTGCAGCAGCGACATCATCTCACCCCAGCTACATTGTCCACGATGTCCTCATAGGTGCACCATCTTTGCACGACTACTTCTTCCGGATATCTCTGCAGCTGCCGAGCCCAGTTGGCCAGCCGACTCCTGTCACGCCAAGCAAGTATGAGCTGGAACGGTGTACGCTCAAAGGCCTCTTCATGCCTGGCGAGGCAGGCCTTGCCTGACATGGCACCTCGCCAAGCTGCCTTGCATCGACACTCGCTTCCGCGTCACCTCTTCCACCATCCGCGTCGTTCTAGGCTTCTCGCTCCTGTTCAGCAGCTCAGCATCTCGACATCATCAACTACCGAAGCAGCCGCGAACTCGAAGGCCAAGCCCTCCAAAGAGACAGCCGATACAGATGCTAAGACCGCATCAACCGTCAGAATCACCGACAAAAGGAGCGCTCAGTCAATTACCAAGGAAAGCGAACCCACCTCGCGCACGCCTGAACCTGAAACTGTCCTCAATGTCGATGCAGAAAGCCAAGGCTCCAAAGCAGCATCACCGAGCTCGGATCCGCCTTCCTCTCAGCAGCAACAGCTACAGCAACAGCAACAGCAGCAGGACACATCGAAAGACACTCAGCAACACCAACAGGACCAGCAAAACCAGCAGACCATCAATGCGACAGCAGCTGGCACAGGGCCCATTACAAGCGAAGACCTCCTCAAACAACGCTTCTTTCATGCTCAAGAGCAGAACAAGAGAGTCTATTCTGGCCTGACACCTCCGCCAAATCCAGCCGCCAATCTCTATCCATCTTTCACCACTCCACAGTCGGATCAGACTATTTTTCCACCCGAAGCATCTTCTTCGTCCTCCTTTGGAGCTGCGGCTGGCTCATCCGCACAAGCCTCGGAATCTTCACAGCAGACATCGGGCTCAACAGGTACATCATCAGAGGGCACAGCCACTCCTCAGGCTGCTGCTGCACCTGAACATGCTGACATCGAGATCGATCCAAGACTGCATCGCCACGCCTCATCACAGTCTCTTCAGAGTCTGCAAGTGCCATTTGACACCCACGGATTCGTCAAGAGGCTCGAAACAGGCGGCTGGATCTCTACTGCTGCCAAAGCACAGCGCCTCGCAGCAGCTAGCTCCAAATCTGGCAAAGGCAAACAAGCCCAGTCCGACTCCAACTCTCAGGAGATGGGCTTGCAAATCGCACGTAGACACGATCCGGCCGAAGCCATCATGGAAGGTGTCCGTCATCTTATCACCACACGAGGTCGCCAGCTCGCTCACGCCTGTCTCAATAAAAGCGACGTTGAGAACCAAGCTTACCTCTTCAAAGCAGCACTCTCCGAAATCCGTACTGAGGTTCAAGTGCGCGGCAGAAATGACGCCGCTGGCCTGCGGAGCATCACAACTCTACTCCAACGTGAAGTAGATGCCCTCGAGCAAAAGATGAAGGAGGACGTCGAACGTCTTAAGCATGACATTCAGGTGGACATGAACAACCGCAAAGCCGAGTCAAAAGAAGAGCAGAACAACCTCGAGCAGGAAATTCAGGATCTGAACAACCGCTTCACAATCAGCCTTTCAGATCTCAAGACAGAGATCGAGCAAAACGTCAAATGGGATGCTACTCGACGCAGTCTCTTCCTTGTGTTTGGTATCGCTGCCATCGTTGCAGCCAACCTTGCTATTGCTGATTACTTGACCAGGGACGACGAAGCGGCAAAAGCAGCCGCTGCAAAGGAGACCCTCACTGCAGGACACCCGCCAGCCTCAACAAACGCAGGTGCACCAGCATCGTTGGGATGGGCGACCGAAGGCCGCATCTTGTCGGTGCTGCCCATCATGTTGCTCAGTCCAAACAGTCGTCTCACTGCCGTTGGTCGCAGGATATTCCACCAATGGCGTCGTCAGCTCTCTAATCACGTTCCAGCTGTCGCGACTGCCGGTCTCTACACCGCAACATCAAGCAGGCGGATGGCCACTCGGAGACCCTTCCCTATGATGGTTGTACAGAACGCTGCTGTGCGTTCTTACAGCTCCTCGAGTCAAAATAACACCGAACTACGTGTGCCCAACTCGGACGTGGTAATTCGACCAGAATCAGATGGTATCACGATAGAATCGCGTCAGCTTGGCCTTCAACCCTATCGCTTTGATCATGTATGGCTCCGCGATGCTTGTCAAGCCCCTCAATCTGTCCATCCTAGCAACCGTCAGAAGCTTTTCCACACCAGCGACGTGCCACTCGATGTTGCCCTTCTTGACCCCAACCATCCACCAACATTGGTCACTTCCGGCGACGAGCCAGCTCTGAGACTCACCTATGCCAAGGAGCACGCGGTTGTCAACGCCTTCACTGCCGCTTTTGGTCAAGTCAAGGCAGCAGAAGCACCCCACGTCTCTGATTTGCCCATCTCGTTCCTGCTCCGCCACGCCATCCCCGAATTCTACGCTGACACACATATGGACATCATGGCAGTGCCACAGGGTTGGGCTGCTAAGGATCTGACTCATTTCATGACCGAACCATGGACACCCGATGCCCCTTTGCCTGCTCGTGCGCTTGAGGAAGGCTCCACTGCTCGGCCTGCTCGCGTTCCCTGGGACGCTATTCGTCCGGATGACACCTCCGACGCAAGGACCAGGTCGCTCTACTTGCTCACAGAAGCAGTACTCCGCGATGGCTTTGCCTTCGTCACGCGCCTCCCCACCGACAAAACCGCTACCGAAGCAGGTGCAGAATCCGCACGACTTCGCGATCTCGCCGAAACAATGGGGGAATTACGAAATACCTTCTATGGCCTTCTTTGGGATGTTCAGTCGAAAGCTGATGCGCGCAACATCGCCTACACTAATCTCGATCTCGGACTTCACATGGACCTAGTCTACTTTCAAAACCCACCCCGCTTTCAGTTTCTGCATATGTTGAGGAACAAGGTCAGGGGTGGAGCAAGTATCTTCGTTGACAGCTTCAAAGTTGCTGAACGCATGTGGGAGGAGGACAGAGAGTTGTGGGAGGTGCTCACAAAAGTTCCTGTCGGGTTTTATTATGTGAACGATGGAAGACACTATAGATTCACGCATCCTACTTTTGAGCTGGCACATGCTACAGAAGGTCATGCAGGAGAGCCATTGACTGGGACGACAATGCCCAGGCTCAGTGCAGTTAATTATTCCCCACCGTTTCAGTCGCCGATCCCATTGCATCCGACCAAAGAACTGGAGACGAGAGAGCAGAGAGAGCTTTTCTACAGAGCACTCAAGAGATTCTCAGATCTGACGCTGGCGGAAGAGTTCAGGTACGAGAAGCAGATGGAAGAGGGAGAATGCGTGATCTTTGATAACAGGAGAGTGTTGCATTCCAGAAAGGGTTTCGAGTGGGATGAGGCCGAGAAAGGAGAAGTCAAGAGATGGTTGAAGGGTTGTTATGTGGATGGCGATGCAATCTGGAGCACCTACAGGACATTGAGGACAAAGGTAGTAGGTAGGACGCCATTGGTGGGAAGAAGGGAATTCAGCACGACTTCCCGCAATGCCGCTTCTGTTGCAGCTGCTCCTAACTCCTCTTCTCCTCCAATGCTTCAGGAATTGGACACATCAACCTTTGCACCTCTCTCAGATGATCCAACAGTAGTTGATCTTCGTTCTCATACCTCTCTCCGCTCACGAGATCCTTCCACGACATTCTCATCTTATCGTCCTGTTCCACCTCTCACAACTTCCACCATCCCCAAACTCTACAAACAGCTCTCCAAATCGCGTCTTACCTTCTTGGTCGTTCTAACAGGGATGGCAGGCTATGCTCTCTGTCCAGCTTCGCTCACCGTAGCCACCGCTGTCACATCTCCAGTTACCACTCTTCTTGCCCTTACTGCCGGAATGGCTTTATGTTCTGCTGCAGCAAACACACTCAACCAGCTGGTCGAGTCACCTTATGATGCGCAGATGCCACGTACCCGAAATCGACCTCTTCCATCTCGTGCTGTTACCCCTTTGCACGCATTCACCTTTGCCTCCACCGCAGCGGTAGGTGGAGTTGGAGTTCTAGCATCAATGGTCAACCCTCTCACCGCTGCTCTTGGAGCAGCTAACATCTTCCTCTACTCCTTCACATATACTCCTATGAAAAGAGTTAGCATTGTCAATACATGGGTAGGAGCAATTGTTGGAGCTTTACCTCCTTTAATGGGTTGGGCTGCATGTACATCAACTCTATCTCTCTCTACCGATTTAGGAGGTTGGTCTCTTGCTGCTTTATTGTTTGCTTGGCAATTTCCTCATTTCAACTCTCTCGCTCACACCTTGAGATCAGAATACGCAAGAGGTGGATATCGTATGATGGCTGTCACCGATCCAGCTTTAAACCGAAGAGTTTCCCTTCGTTACGCTGTAGCACTCCTACCCATATGCACAGTCATGATGCCATTTAGTGGAATCGTTAGCCCTATAGCTTACGCTGTTCTCAGCACACCACTCAACGCATTAATGGCCCATGCAGCTTGGAAATTTTACAAGGAAGGAACTATGAAGTCAGCAAGATGGTGCTTCTGGGTAAGTCTAATACATTTGCCTGCAGTAATGTTATTAGCGATGGGTTGTAAACCTGAGCTTTGGGATGGGCTGTACAGGTTCCTCGGTTGGCCCGGCGAAGAGGAGGAAACGGAAGAGGCCCAACAGCTCGTCTAATGTAAGCTTCCTCACACACAAACACAAACACAAACGCAATAGAACGATAGAAATTAACACATTGTAATCTACTCGTCTCAACTGAAACGCAACTTTCGCTTGGAGTTGAACTGAGGCAGTAGACCCAACAACTGCGGCTGATCAGGTCTCACCAATTCCCGTGCAGCATATTTTATCGCTTGTGATCGATCATGTCTCCCAACGGACGCTGGATCGTCTCGATGATGACGCATTGCTAACCAACCATTCGTCAAAGCGGCAGGGTTGCGATTGTAAAAGTTATCCAACAGCGCGCATGCCTCATTCTGCCCCTCTACTTGGGGATCCTTTGCTGTAGCCTCATTAGTTGGCTTGATTGGCATATCCAGACGATCCAGCCGCATCGATTTCATTAGGAGTCTCGCCTCGTGATGCATGAGATTCGAATGCACTGAATGCTCATCACTGTTCCAGCTGCTCTCCTCTTCGGACCCGTTCAGTGGGAAAGTGTTCGATCCCTCGACACCAGCTGTCGCATTTTCATCATCCCTAGCTCCGGAGTGCGTGGCTTCAGGGGCAATCTGGTGCAGTTGCGTGTCATTGCATTCTTCGCGATCTGCCACACGCCTAGTTGCGGTCGCCACGATTGAAGAAGGAAGTGCCAGCGTGATTCGACCCGGTCGAAGATGCGCGGCCCGGCCAAGTTTGCTTTCGCCTCGTCTTGCGTTCTCGTCTGTGCAGCGCCGTCTGAACGTCTTCGGCCTTGTTGAGTCGTTGCGGCCGGTTGTAGAACCTCCGAATGAGGCTGCCGGCAGAGGGCGATCAATGTGAGCGCCCGCCGGTCTGGGTAAGGAACGCCGGGCTTTGCGAAGGCCAAGCACTGTAAAAAATTCGCAAACCATCCAGACTTGAGTCAGTCGGTCTCATCATCTCTTTGACGAGAAGTCAGGGAAGAGGGAGTGACAAGGGCAATACAGGACGTACGTTCTTGCCTTTCACAATGGCGGCAGATGCAATCGAAGTCGTGTTCGAGCTGCGGCTCTGTGTGTTGACGCTGTTCGGTTAGGAAGCGGCGAACACGTTCGTTCCTGTCGAGGCTTCCGAGCTTCCGCAATGCGACATCCATGCCTATGATTCCCGGAGTGTCGTGATGGGACTACGTGTGGCGTCGAAGGAAAAGTTGGTGTGACGTCGAGGGAAGTGGTGGTGTGACAATACCTCCATCCATTGCTTGTGATCCTTGATTGCATTGCCATATGTGTAGAAGTTCCTCGATACGCCTGTCGGATTTGTCGCCAAGCGTGGCAGTGATAGCCGAACACAAGCGTAGTTCCATTCATCCCGTGAAAAGGGTTAGGAAGCGTGACTCAAAATCCTGGCTAGACCCTCTTACGCTCCGGAATTGTCCTTGACAGTTACGAAGCTGACTATACTGGTCAAGCTGGCTATGACGAAGCTGACTATACTAGTCAAGCTGGCCAGTCCTGGACCGTTAATCCACTATGACGACCAAAGCGATGAGAGGACTCTGTGAATGCTCATTGATGGGAGGCAGCGGCTCGGTAGCAAGTGCACAAGACTTTTGCAGAAAACTTTATCACTTTGCTGAAGCGGTGTCGTGGCGAGAACAACGTGATTGACCGATGCGGACGTGTGAGACGAAGGACCAAAACCAAGCCAAAGCTCTTCAGGCCCTCATCGACTAATCAAGATACGATCATCATTCTTCATTCATAGTGGTGTGCAGTTTCCGGCCCTCGATTGTTCAGTGCGATATCAGCCCTACAAACGATGCTTCAGCAATGCTCGAGTCAGCAATGAGAGGATGCTGTCGTATGTCGATGTGTGAGAGCCGACCGGAGGCGATCTGTCCCTTCTTGGCCTGGTAGAAAAATGCGCATGATCAAAAAGAGAGAGCATCTCGATTCTGAAGGAGAGGGCCTGGGCTTTAGCATTCAATTCTGCAGTGGGCCACCCGGCAATTGGAGTATCATGATAGCCTCCGCCCTTGTATCGTCCCTCCCTAGCGTCCAGGCTTGCAGGAAGAAGGAGTTCCCGCGCTAGGATTCCATCGGAGTGATTGGATTTGCTGTCTTGGCCCTCGTCTCTGAGAAGTAGGGTCTCCACAATCGATAGCGGCTCCCATTCGACCTTGACGGAGAGTGAACAAAGGATTGTTTCGATACATGGTCAAGCACCTAAGATTCAGACTGGGGGACGAAAGCAGACAATGTGGCTCCCTGAGAATCGCCTCTCGAGCATCTCCAGAGCCGTTTTATTGGCCTTCAGACAGCTGTGTGACAACCCAGATTGAGCAACACGAGGCTCATGCTCAGAGACTTGATCATACGTTTTGCTGCGCATTCGGCGAAGCCGACAGTGAAGGCACAAGAATGCGTGATCACTTGAGGTGAAGCTGTGAAGAATCGCCGAGTAGCTCAGCAGTTTCGGCTGTTCCGTTCGGCTTAGCCGATGATGGTTACAAGGGTATGATATTGACTTGATAAGGGACGCCTGCCTTACTTGACAGGCAGCGAGCAAGACCAAGGCATACAGCCAAGTCAAGCCTCGCCTGCCCCCCGAAGCTGTGATCCGATTCAATGCTGCCAGATTCGCACTAAATGGCTCAAATCGGCGTTCATCAGAAGAAGAGAGGGTCACTTTGGTTTGCATGCCTCGCTACACGATTCGATTGAGACAGCCGTATCAGAATCCGGAAGAGGCAATGTTGACCTGTCGATTCTGGCCATTACTCAAGAAGCGAAACAGAACCGAAATGCTATTCACAATGTCGAGGGGAGAAGGCTCTGTGCTACTGCAGGTTGCGTACCAGCGACGAAGCTTGTTCTGAATCAAAATCTGAGACATATGGCACTTGCAATTCGGCCGCGGTGAAAGCGGGCACAAGATCACAGTCTCAACGTCTCGGTTAGACTTTGGCTTTCCCACGGTGCGGCATCGAAATCGAAATTGAATGCTTCAACTGCGAGCTCTTCCCCGGATTTCTCAGTTTGGCTGTGTTGAACCAGAGATGGTACTGTAATTGACTGTCTGCAGATCATCGACACAGCGGCGTCTGAAAACACTATTGTATGGCTGACCTTTGCTTCTCACATGGAAGTTGCTCGTGATGGTGGTCACCGTTTCATTGACCGAACCTGTCGACAAACGAGTAAAAGCTTTGGCTGGTCTTGGTATCTGCAATGGGTGCAGAAGCGAGAGTGTCAAGAGTGTGAGCTCGCTTGACGCTTCCGGCATGGCCGAATGACTTTCCATCTTTTTGTGCTGTGTAGAAGAAACGCGCCTGTGGAAGAGAGAGGTCTCAGTTGCGAACGGAAGAGGGTCCAGGCACTTTACGCGCGAACCAAGCCACCGTCGTGCAACTCTCAACTCCAAGGATACATATGCGAGGCACAAGGTGACGGAGAGGCGCGCTCTTTTTGATCTTGGTGTTCTCTTTCTTCTTGCATCGAACACAACGACTGCCGAACGCAAGAGCACCAATAACTCAAGTCATTGACGACCAATGTGCTTCACAGGATTGCACGAGCTGTGCCCAGTACTGGAGCTGCGTCGGCTGTCAAGCAGACTTGAACTCTCAGACAAGACGATCATAGCGCGAGCGCATTCCATTCGATGGCAACAAGTTCACACGGTGAATGGAGTCCGGAGGCCCCGAACCGCCAGTCACGAGATGATGAGAGAGAACGATGGAAGAGATCCCGCCTTTCGAGAATGGGTCGACGGTGCCTGGGCCGCGAACATGGCGGGGTTCACGGTTCCAGAGCCTGAATTGCAGCAAAAAGCGGGAAGCAGAATGCGAACCGTGATGAGCAGCACAAGCACAAGCACAAGGCAGAGCGGCAAAGCTGAGAAAAAGAGAGACTGGTTCGGTGCTGTTGCTGCTCGTGATGGCCCGCTCAATGCGACAGGTTCATTCTCCGATGCTCGTAGGATTTCCTTTGTCCTTCCTCGTGATACTCACGCTATGCATCCATTTCAAACCCTTCTCCACGCTTTCCACCTGTCAAAACTCTGTTTTTTTTTCTCTCTTTTTGCTGGAAATTTCTCGGCGGCTCTGAGCTGGGAATACAGTATCATTTCAATGGCCGTTGATTGTGATTCGTTCTTTCTCACGCTTGGCTCTGCACTTCTTCATGCTCTGGCGCTCTCCGTCTTTCTATCCGTCTTTCAGCCTTTCTCAGCCCAAACAGTCTGGCGCATTCGAGTTCGAGCTCAGCGCTGGGTCCCATTGTGATGTGGCGAATGTGTTATTTGTCAGTTGTGATGCCGATTCGTATCAGGACTTCGCCGAATGGTAGATTGTTATATGGTCACTGAGCCTTTCGTGTTTGATGCCCAAGGTTCGACGTTGTGTACGTACAACAGAAGCAGTCAACTTTGCCTGGACCTCTTCCCTGAATGTATGGAATCGTTGCCGTCCAACTCCGCCCTGTTTCATTTTCAGGGCATCAATCTTCTTGTTTTCTCCGCTTTGCCGTCGTCGCCATTGCCGCCTCTGTCACAACTCAGGCCATTCCTACCCAAAAGACTTGCTCGAGACCCTCATCTCGTCGACATCGTTGCTCGAACCTTCCAGCTGGCGACAACCCCACTTTTCGTCGTTAACATGTATCTCGAGCGCAGTCCTTCTCCTCATTCTGTGCTGAAAGACGCTTTCGGGTTTGCACTGCTTTGACCCTTGGATGCAGTGACCCAAGCACTCGTTCAAGCTTCTATACATCTTCTGAGACACGTCCTGCATGCTTTGCAGCAGAGGTGGCAGCATCGTTAAACCAAAGCAGCTGACAATACTTCGCCCTGCCTGGCACCCACCGGCTGCACCCTGAGCCGTCACTGAATGTCTCAGAACTTCTTTCCTCCTCATTGTCTGGAATCTTGTTCAGCCACCTTTCCATCCGGTCGCTTGGTTCATCTCGACTTCGGCTACAGTGCTTTCCTGCCTCCACTGTCCGTCCTTCATTCCGCATCTAGCAACTTTCGGATCCTATTCCCTCCTCCGGCGTCCAATGCCCCATCTCCCCACGCCTTTCCCTTCCTATTGCCCTACATCTTCCATCACTTCCGCCACCTCCTTGTTCCATTCTCGTCAGGACTGAATCTCTTGCTTCCTCTCCAGCCACTGCTCTAGACACTGCGCCACGCCATCTTGGCACCTTCCGTGTCTTGTCTTTTCTAAGCTTCGTACCTGATTCGGCTTCAAGCGGGCTGTAACCTCGACCTTCTGGCCGCTACACATCGCCATTCGACCCATTGCTTGGGCATCTCATCCGACTGCGCTCTCGACGTGGCCGGTGTAGCCATCCTACAGCTTCACACAAGCTTTCAAAGGATCCCGCAACTCCGATCTTCATCACGGGACGGCTGTGTCGTCCTTCTCTTCATCTCGTCACTCTTCCACCCACCGTCTTTCGACTCCGAGTAGACTTCAGCTTCAGCTTCCAACGCCCAGCTTGTCTCATCCATCTTCGGAGTCCAGCGACGCATTAGCATTCTTTGCATTGCCTCCGGCTTCGTCCTCGCAGTCCTGTGGTACTCTGATCTGCACTCTATGCTTTCACCAACCATCACTACCATCCCACATTCAATTTGAGAGGCTTTGCCCGTACGTCGCCGCCATACCTCGACAAACGACCAGAAAGAGTCTTTACTCTAGACTAGCATCACCTCTTGTCGTCATCCCAGACGCCTTCACGAACTTACGACTCTCAATCTCAACTTGCTCCCTCACTTGCTCAACTACCATCGACCAATATCAGCAACACAGGGAACGCAGGTCTCGTAGCCACACGCCATCAACACCCTCAACCTTTTCCTTTACCGCTCAATACCATGCTTGGGTAATACAATCCTGAGCTAGGGCTTCAAGCTACTTCTCACATCACCTTAACGGCTTCAAGACTTACTGAAAGCGCTTGCTTCAGGAAGCATTGAACGCGTTTTCGACATGCCTGGCATCCCAGCTGCCTCAGCGGCGGTGGTCCCGACGCAGAGCCAAGCTTCGGCGATGGCAAGTCGTCTCCATTTGCTCTTCCGAGGCCCCACCAAGCCGGTTGACTTTCCAGCTTCGATCGTCTCCGGCCTCTCCTCGAGTGATCCCAGCATTCAGAGAACCGCCATTGCCGAGCTGCGTGCCTATGTGCGTCGTCTCTTTTTCCTCGACGTTGACTCGTACTTCATGGTGTCCAGCATCATCACTGCCGGCATCATTTCTTTGCTCATTGTCATCGGCATCCCCGTCGTTCTCCATCGCCTCTATCACAAACGTCTCGACATTTTCCGCCTTGAGAGGCGAATGCAAGGCTCATACATCATTCCCAACGCCATCAATTGCTTCCTTTTGCTCGAAGGTCTTTATGGCATTCTCACCGTTGCCTTTAACTTCGCTGTCTGGGAGCTCTTCAACAACCACAAGCAAGGCTGGATTAAGCTCTTCCAAGCCTTTCGATCTCTTATCTGGATTCCTCTTTACATTGGTGCTTTTTTGACGGGATGGGGAAGTTTCTACACTGCTCCTGGCGCTCTCGACAAGCCAACAGCTTCGCGTCACAAGACGAGTGCAAAGGGACATCTGCCATGGCCGCTCATTGTCAATCTCAGCTGCCTCGGAACTCCAGTAGCCCTCATCGTCTCCCTTCTTCCACCCGTCATTCTGTCATCCGTAAAGATGAGCACCACGTACGAAGCCTACAAGGACTGGGACAGAGCATTCCAGAGCTTGGTCGATGCAACTGCGGCCGGAAGCCTCGTGAACCAGGCAGCTGTGGACAGCTTCCGTTCTCAAGGCTACAGCATCTTCACGAATTGGACCAAGTCATATTACTACGTCGACATCGGTTACGTTCTCTGGGGATTCTGGGCGTTGCTCTTCCTCGTCTTCTACGTTCCCGCAGGTGGTGTTCTCGTCTATTTGCTCTATCGCCAGGTACGCAAGCAGAAGGCCATTTTGCTCAGTTATCAACGCAAGCTCGAGATTCAACTCGCTCAGGAGCAAAGAGGAACCCAGGTCAGCGTTTTGACAGATGATCATGTCGACGAGCGAGGCGCCGATACAGCCGATCGCAAAAGGGTGGCGCATGACTCTGGTGTTTGGTCTGCTGTGCCCCCGAATACACGCCTCGGCGCACCTCTGGATGACATCTACGAAGATCGAGGTGTGTCTGATGGCAGCGAAGGCACTGGACACACTTCTTTCAAGGGTGATCACGATCTCGTCGGCCTCGAGTCGGCGTTACGGCAAGAGCCTCCAGCATCGCATCAGGTGCATGGTGCGTTGACACCGGGACTCGCCTCCCGTTTGGGACAGGTAGCGAGTCTGGCTGACGAAGGCGAAAACTCGAGCAATCTCAACGGTCCAGGAACGGGCTCAACTCCTGTCACACCCACCACACCTAGGCCACCTTCAGCCTTCCGAAAGCTCATTCGCATGGAGACCGGATCGAGCCAACGCGGCGGCAACCCATCACAAAAGTCCTCGATGAAGCGCAACAAGCGCATCTCAATCACTGGCGGACCCATGTCGCGGTACAAGTATCTGCGACGCTGTTTGGTCAACCTGCTCATCCTATACTTCGGCATCATTTCTGCGGCGGTCTGTTTCGGTGCCGTTACGATTTATTTAGCAGCTCACGAATATGAACACGCATTGCAAGGACCCGACGCAGTTGCTCACTCGATTGCGATCGCGGGTACCACAGCAGCCTGGGTCTCTGCTGTGTTCGGTTGTCTCACGATTGGCTCGATCATCTTCCGCAACTTTGACAATCCTCAACCCGAAGCCAGTCAGAACAGCAATGAGGGGGCCGGAGGAGGAGCGGGAGGGTTGCGACGTCGATTCCATCGCAATGCCTCTCGAACGCTCGACTCGGGCTCAGGAGGCGCGGAGCAGAATGCTCAGGGACGGAATGCTCCAATGATCATGCAGGAGAAGACACGCACGCTACCCGCGGTGCCTGAAAGTGTCGACATGGAAGCATCAATGATGTCGATGTCGCGATCAAGACCACACATGGCACCGGAGACGTCGATGAAGTTCGCCATGGCAGAACAATCGGAACGACCTGGTGGATTTGTCATTCGACCGGATGATCAGTTGGCGTCGATGATGTCTGTCGGCAATACGCCCGATATGGAAGAGGCGCCTCGTGGTGTTAGTGCAGGTGAATATGGTTTCAAGCCGCAATCTCAAGCATTGCGACCTCCACAAAAGACAAGAGCATGGCTTAGCAGAGAACGCGAGGCTACCATGTCGATCCCACAGGATGTGACCGAGTCATTCGGCCTCGCCTCTTTGCCTATGGTGATTGGTAGATCGCATCAAGGCTCGGTTGATCGCGAAGCTCTTGATGACCCAAATGGGCATTTTAAAACAACTGACTCGACCTTGGCAGAGTACCCCTCTTTCGACCCTCGTGTTCTCAACAATACACCGCGGGAGCCGCTCGCATCGCATGATACTGCTGTACGCACAAGGGATACAAAGCCCCTGTCCGCAGATGTGACGCCTTCGTCACCCGTGCTCAAACGTCAGTCAAGGCTGAGCGACACCGTTGGCAGCGAAACACCGGCGTCCAAGATCGCAAGAGAGTGGGCTCAGTCACAGTACCTCGCTACACCATTGCCAGAGACTCCTTCTGTGGGCGGTGCAAGCACGTTAGATACGGCGGAAGCAATCAAGAGCAGCAAAAAGATGAGCGGAGGCAACTGGATTGGTCAGCTCGAGGGCTCACCTCCAGCTTCTCCTCCCTCTTCACCGCCAAGACCTACTCGCGATCTGAGGAGATTGTTGAGGGAAACCGAGTCGCCTCGATACGGCGCTACCAGCCCAGATACCAGATTCTAAGGCAGATGCGCACACGATTTAAACCATATACCACATAGCATGTACTAGCTCATAGTCATTCCTCACCATCTTTTTTAGCAATTGCATTCTTCTAACTGTTTCATGTTGAGTTTGCCGTCTGACATAAGTGAAGATGTCTACCGTGCTGATTACTGCGAGGGGATAAACAAGGGAGAAAAGAAGGACGACAGAGCGAGAGGGAAAGAGAGCGAGCAAGGTCATATTAGCATTCAGACGAGCAGAGCTGTCATTCGGGCGACAAAAGTACAAAACTCGGGCGGAAGAGATTGCACAAGCCGACGTGTCAAAGTAGGGGATCAACTTTCTTCCGCATTTTCACTCTTTCATCTTTGCTCGAGCAACTCTTGCTCGACCCAGCGTAGCATGGCATAGACTGAGCTTGACTTGTCTGACCATGCTGCTTGCTGGCTTATCAGATCCGTGGAGATGACATTCTTACCCTTTGCCGATGCAAAGTCACGCGGTTCCAGCCTTGCATACATGCCTAGAGCTGCGCAAAGTTTCGACGTCCGTTCAATCAGCGCCGAAGATTTAAGCTACTGTTTCCGAAGCGGCGCAGCTGCGCACTGTATGTACAGGATGACTCGAGATGCATGCAGAAGAGCGGCATGATTCGTTTCTGCGCTGAATGAGACACCGCCGAGTGTGACAACCACGCCGGAAAGTGCGCGGAGGTGTTTGATGAAAGCGTGGACCGACGGCACTTTTGCCGAGGCGATTCTCCAATGCTTTGTGATTGAGTTATCTGATAAAGTTCAACCACAAAATCCGAACCAACACGAACCGAACATTCTTCCCTCTGTGCGCACAAAGTGTTGATTGGTTCACGACCCTTAACCCCACTTCAGCCGAAACACTCCTTCTCCTCCCTCCCGCCTCTCTCTCTCTCCGCGGACACTTTCATTGCTGGCTCGTCTCTCCTTCTTAAAAGCACAAGATTATCTGGCGCAGTCTCGTTGCGTCGACCTCGGCTTCTCTCCCTCGCCCTCTCAAGTGCGCAGTATCCCACCAGCTGAATGTATATAAGTCGTTGCTTCTGCATCCTTGCCTTCCTTCTTCCCCCCACCCTCTATCTCTTCCACTTATATTCCAACCATCAAGACACAATGGGATCCCTCGCAGCAGCTAAACCCACAACCATTGCCATCGTAGGCGGCTCCTACGTCGGGATGCGACTTGCCCAATCTCTAGCACCTACTCTTCCTCCCACTCACCGAGTGGTTGTAGTCGAGGCTAATTCACACTTCCACCATCTATTCACCTTTCCTCGATTTTCTGTCCTCCATCGTGGAGGTGAAGAAAAGGCACTGATTCCTTATAACTATGCTCTTCCTCCTGGTCCTTCTGGTGCCAACGCTATTGTTCACGCAAAGGCTCTCTCCATTCATCCTCATCCAAATGATTCTACCAAAGGATATCTCAAGCTTGATCGTGTTACGCCTTCTGAAGGTGATGAATTGGAATTCGATTATCTCGCAATCGCTACAGGCACACAGCTTCGCGAACCATGGAGTCTTCCCTCTACTGAGAAGGAAGGAAAAGCTGCTAAGGCTAAAGCGGTGGAAACGCTTCGATGGTATCAAGATGCAGTGAAAGAAGCCAAACATATCGTTGTTGTTGGAGGTGGTGCTGTTGGTGTACAGGTTGCTTGTGACATTTCCGAATTATACCCCCTCGGATCAGAGAAAACCGTAACAGTTCTACACAGCCGTGAGCAACTTATGAACAAGTTCCATCCCGAATTACATCAAATCATCTCGGATCGATTTTCATCTCGTAACATTCAAACGGTTTTAGGTTCTCGAGTTGTCATTCCTCCCTCTGGCTCATTCCCAACTTTCCAACCTGGCAAGATCTTCGAGGTAAAACTTCAAAACGGTCGCAAAATACCTGCAGATTTAGTCCTAATGTGCACTGGTCAAACACCTCGTTCAGACCTCCTAAAATCTTTTGCACCTTCTTCCATCACTAAAGATGGATTCATCGATGTTTTACCTACACTTCAAATTAAACCCTCTTCCTCTCCACTTCAAAAGAAAATCTTCGCTCTAGGAGATATCGCTAATTCAGGAGCAGCAAAAACCGTTCGTTCAGCTATGGGTCAAATTGAAATTATCAATAAAAACATTCTCTCCCTTCTTCAAGGAAAATCAGAAAAAGAATTAGAAAATTTCACTCCAGGTCCATCAGGTATTCATCTAAGTTTAGGTTTGTATGAGAGTATCAAATTTCGTAATCCAACAGAAGAAGGTGGTAAACCAGGTAATATGGGAATTGAAAAGGATTTAAAGTTGGATATGGGTATTGAAAACACTTGGAAAAATTGGAATGTTCCTAGTGGTACTCCTTGGCATCTGTAACCTTCCTCCTTTTCTCTCTCACACACATATAAAACACACACACTCACTTGCTTTGAATGTAATCGAGTAAATCTTGACATTGCGCAAGTATGTGTATCAGTGCTGAAGTGAAGCAATCCAATCCTTAAACTGAGTTAAACCACCACTAGAATCAATCTTTTCACCATCTTCCTCACCACTCCAATTCCTAATCTTCCCCACACTAGCTAAAGCAAAATTAACCTTTCCACCCCAAACTACATCCTCATCCAACTTTTCCAAACTGAAACTACCCACTCCCGCACTTTCACCATTACTCTCTTGTACACGTTGGGAAGCAGCCCAATCGATATAATCAACAATCTCATCTTCCTCTTCTTCATCTTCATCGCCCGCTTTTTCCGCTGAAACAATCCCACCTTTACCTCCCAAACCTAACGCACTCTTGATCCATCCAAACACTCCTCTCGCACTATCAGAACCCGAAAGAGCAGGATCAGCATCAGCAACCTTACCCAAACCGGCAATTTTAACATTACCTGTTCTTTTCCTGTTCAAACCCATATTTGCTCTTCTTTGACCCAATTCACTCTCCAGTGTTGTTTTACATCTTTGAAGTAATTGTGTTCTTCTCTTTTCGTCCTTGATTGCATCAGTTCCAGCTGCAGATCCTCCGAGCAAAGGACTGAGATCAGCTCGAGTGAATAAAATCAGCACCGATGGTGGAGCTACATTGTGATGGGAACGAGATCGTTGTTTGGCAAGAGTTGTTAGTGTATTGTGAACTAGATCAACTACGTTGGTGATGGTTTCTGCCTCTCCAGCTTGACGCGTTGAAGAGGAGGATTTGGAAGCCATGGTTGCATCTACGCAAATCACCAATCCATCTGCTTGGTTGATATGGTCATCAACGAGTGGACGTAATCGCGGATGTCCAGGAAGGTCGATGATCGTAACTGGTTTTAGATCTGTTTCTAAAGCAGAAGGTGTAATGATTCCTTGGGACAACTTTTGACTCGGCAAGGTTGCGGGTGTTGTTTGGTAAACCAGTGAGGAGAATAGAGAGGTTTTTCCAGTTTCACTGAGTCCGACAAGGACGACGGTGGACGAGCGATTATGCGAGCGCTTGGTGGTGAACTCAGAGTCGGAAGAGAGTATTGGTACGTTTTTGACGGCGGAAGAAGAAGCTTTGCTGAGTGTATACGTGAGAAGAACGGCGAGAAGAGTCGCGGGAACAATCACAAAGTATTGGGGTGGAATCCCAGACTCTTTGAGAGGTTGTGGAAGATGCGAAGCGACAGCATCCGGCCAGCGAACAGCTGGAGCTACGAATGCCATCTTGATGTTCTTATTGAGGTCTGCAACGGTTGCGAAGGGTGATGGTCTTGTTTCTGCAGAGAAGGAAGTTGAGAATAATGATGAGAGTTGGTTGGCTCGTGTCCAGCTAGCTGCGTGATTTTCGGAAGTCGGACAAAGGCTATATTGGTAAGCAGCTGTCATCCGGAAGGAACAGAGCAGAGCGATCACCATTTGTGCGAGCTGTTGTTGCTGCTGCTGCTGCTTCTGCTGAGCTGCGCTTGCGAATTGGGACGCGTTTCGTTTTTTTTTTCTGGGAGTGTTAGTTTCTGAGCACGGGCGCACACTTCTCCACCTTTGAGAGAAACGACGCATCATCAATTCACTCATTCACTCCATTCACTCATTCACTCACTCACTTACTCACATCATCTACAGCGAGAGCTCGCTTTCTTCTTCGCAGCTTTCTCTCCTCGTCTCCTCACCCTCTCCCTCATCCTATCTTTGCAGCAAAGAATAGTCGCAGAGAGTATCAGTCTCTCTACAGACATCTCATTTGCCAGCCATGTTTCGTAACACCTACGATAGCGACAATACTGTCTTCTCCCCACAAGGACGTCTCCATCAAGTCGAATATGCCTTAGAAGCCGTGAAACAAGGTTCTGCCGTCGTCGGCCTTCGTTCCAACACCCACGCTATCCTTGTAGCTCTTAAGCGAGCTCCATCCGAACTCGCGTCCTATCAGAAGAAAATGCTTCGAATTGATAATCACATGGGCATCGGTTTTGCTGGTCTCACCTCTGACGCTCGTGTCTTGTCCACTTATATGCGACAACTTGCTCTTTCCTCTCGTCTCGTCTATTCGCGTCCTCTTCCCATCTCGAGGGTCGTCGACTCCCTGGCAGACCGTGCACAATTCAATACGATGGATTACGGAAAACGTCCTTATGGTGTAGGATTCCTCATCATCGGTGTAGACTCCACCGGTCCACATCTTTACGAATTCTCACCTACTGCAAACTGCTTCGAGTACTATGCCATGTCCATCGGCGCTCGAAGCCAGTCAGCAAAGACATACCTAGAGAGAAAGTTTGAAGAGTTCCAGAATGCATCTCTGGAAGAACTTGTGCTTCACGGATTGTACGCACTAAGAGACACATTGCCACAGAACAAGGATTTGGAATTGGATCAGGTCAGTGTCGCTGTGGTTGGACCTGGTGCAGATGCAGACGTTAACTCGCCAGAGGCTAGGAGAGGTGAGAAGTTTAGGGTGGTGGAAGGTGAGGAGTTGAGACCATACATGGATCAGTTGGAACCAAAGACGCTGCCTGGTGCTAGAGCGACTACTCAAGCCAGTACGGAGGGTGCAGAGGATGGTGCAGGTGCCGGAGCTGCTGCAGGTGCAGGTGCGGAAGGAGGAGAGGCACCGATGGAGGATTGAAAACCGAGGTTGAATGTGTCATTGAACATCTTGTACAGTCTTGAATCTTCTGCACCTATGCATTTCAAAAACATGAAACGAGCTCAAGCAGTGGTGTTCTTTCTTCTTCTGTGATTGATGTTTCCCTTTGACAAAGAACGATCCTTAGCAGACCAGAATAACCAAGCATACGAGCATGACTTGGTAGAGTAGCAGAAGCTCAATCCGACGCGTGCTTGAAGCTGTTTGAAAAACGACTCTGCTATCAATCGAATTGCAATCACAAGATGTTTTGCGAGTGGTGAGAGATCTTATTTCTGTCATGAACAAGCGAAAGCGAACTGGAATGATCGTTCGGCTAGCAAAGCATACAAATCCTTTACATGGTGATGAAAGTTAGTTTTGAACTGATTTCGAATCATCTGGGAGCTTTATAGACCACTTCCCTGCTTTTTAGCAGTTTCATTAGCGCAATAACCCTGACCGCCGATCAAACCCAATACACCCACCACTGCTGCACTAATGAGTCTCCTATCCGTCCTTCTCACCTCTTCCTTATGAGTGTACGCATACACACCCAATCCACCAAGTAGAGCAACGTTGACCGCAGCCAAAGCGGGACCCCATTGCTTTGGATCGCTTGAGAATCTGTCCCAGAAGCTTTCCAACTCCTTCTCCGCTTCACCCGCTTTCTTCTTCAACTTCTTTGCACCTTCCTCGCCCTTCTTCCTCAAAACTTCAGCATCCTTGGACAACTCCTTCTTACCCTTTTCAAAGTACTCTTCCGCCTTCTTACCGGCTTTTTCAGCTTCAGCACGAGCATTCTTACCAAACTTCTCAGCTTCATCAGCAACTTGCTTTCCCTTTTTCTCAGCTTCGTTAGCAACTTGCTTTCCCTTCTTTTCAGCTTCACTAGCAACGTCTTGACCAGCTTTCTTAGCATCTTGAGCTACATCCTCACCAACCTTCTTGACATCAGAAGCTGCGTCTTTGGTGGCTTTCGAAGCATCGTTGGCAGTTTTCTTGGCAGAATCGGATGCCTTTTTGGCATCAGACTCGAGCTGTTTACGTTGTTCACGTGCACGAGCAACCGCTTCATCGTAAGCTTCTTGAGATTGAGTCTTGAGATGTTCAAGGTCAGAGTCGGAAGGAACAACGTTGACTTTGCCAGAGTTGACATCGGGTGCAGCGTGGTTCACGTCATCGTGACCGGATTGACCTTCGAGGTAACCAGGGTCAGGTTTGGGTTGCTCAGATTTGGGAGGAGCGTTTTCGGCTGCGATATCGGCGTACGAAGACATGGTTACGAGGAGGATTCGATGTAGGGAAGGAGAAGGTTGGGTTTTTTCTCTTGTTGGATGGGTGGGGGGATGGAGATGGTATGGAAGCAAGATATAAAAATGGAAGAGATAAGAAGCTAAAGTGATGAAAGGAATGCGATGATGCTTTATCAGAACAGGGAGACTTTCTCACTGTGTCACTCTTTCTTCGTCTGAGAGTCAAGGGTCGGATTGGAAAGAACACACAGACTGACACTGGCGAGCTTTGGAGTTGTGTTGAAGCGATTCACTTCACGTTGGCTGTGTATTTCCTCCACAAAGATGAATTGCGGAAGAGAGCCACCAAAGGGTGAGAGCACGAACCATCTCCTGTGTGTGCACAGCAGCAACAGCAGCAAAATGACTGAAGCGCAGCAGCACAAGTGCGTCATCTGGCGCCAATTGAATGGAATGCGAGAGAGAAATTAAATTAAAAACTCGAAAAATATGCCATTTTTGGTCATTTCCGAATTTAGCCAACTTTTTTTTAGCATTGGGCTGGTGCATCGATCGGGATAGCAGTTCTGCTTGTAAATGACCCGACCGATTTCAGATTTGAACCCTATCGTCGGAAGCACATCAATCGGATACATGCCGAAGGCTGAGTTGAACCTCGACTCTTTGTCGTCGTCGTCGTCATCATCATCATCATCATCATCGTCCAACGGCACCATCTAGCGGCCAGGAACTCCACAAAAAACAACTCGGTACACGGAGGTTGCGCAATCTGATCAAAGAGTCAACCAGTCCAGTGACGAGATTCTGTGCCAGCTTAAACGACGAAAGAGACTCCGTTGTAGCATTACAATTGGATGTCACCACTTCACTACGATCCACACGAACCCATGCTCAGGTGCGACTAACGTCCATTTCAAACTAACAAAGGGTGAGCACAGATTTCCTGGCTTCGTCAACATAACTTACATCGCCTTCAACGATCACACTCGAGCTCACAACTTTGATCCTCAACATGTCAGAGTTCCAAAAGGAGGAACTTTCACTCGAAGAGACGAATAAACTTCGTGTCTCTCTTGGTCTCAAGCCGCTTGTCCCCGACGATGCTCCTTCTGCTTCTTCCCCGTCTCACTCAGCAGGCGCTAGCAATGGCCCGGCTGAGCCTCCCAAACTAGACCCTGACGCCCTTGCCGCTCGTAACTTTCAGGAAAAGCAAGAACGCGAACGGCGACAACTCGAAGATGTCCAAGTCAAAGAACGACTAGCAAAAGCACAAGCCAAACGAGATGCTGCTCGACGCTTGAAAGGACCCACGCTTGCCGATGCAGAT
Organism: Ustilago xerochloae; assembly: GCA_928856705.1. Taxonomy (NCBI): domain Eukaryota; kingdom Fungi; phylum Basidiomycota; class Ustilaginomycetes; order Ustilaginales; family Ustilaginaceae; genus Ustilago; species Ustilago xerochloae. The sequence continues at coordinate 208,588 of CAKMXT010000017.1, forward strand.
ATCAACAATGTCGCAGGCTCTTCGTCCCAAGATACCCTCAGCTGGATCAAAGAGTCCAAAAAGCGGGCCAAGGAGCACGCAGCTCGAAGAGCAAAGGAGCTAGAAAAACAAGAGAAGCGCGAACAAGCACAATATCAGGACTCAGATCTAGCTGGTCTTCGTGTCGGCCATGACGCCGACGAGTTCGGAGAAGGTGAGGAACGCATCTTGACATTAAGAGATGCTGGCGTTCTCGATGATGCCGATGATGAGCTTATAGATGCTGCGTTGGATCAGGCAGAACGTGAAGCCAAAAATCTCGAGCGAAAGAAGGGAGCAAAAGAGTACACAGGTTTAGACGACGAAGAGACTCTCACTGGACGTAAACGTGGCGTGCTTGCCAAGTACGACGCCGATCTGCCAGAGTCTGACCTCGCATCAGGCCAAGGTTCCGGTTTCAGATTAGGTGCTAGTATCTCTGCAGCTGATCGACAAGCAAGGTTACGACAAGATGCCGAGGAAGCAGCAAGACTTGCGAACAAGCAGCTTCTCTCCCTCGACTATACCAAGAATCAGGAGGTCTCAGACTACTTGCAAGAAGGCGAAATCGGATTCAAGAAGCCTAAGGGGAAGAAGAGAAAGAAGGCTGCTAAAGTCAAGATCTATTTCGACGATGAGGATGAGGGCTTACAACAAGCAGAAAGTAGCACCGCCGCTGCCACTGCTGTTATGCCGGCATCCAACGATATCGCAGATGTCGAGATGGAGGATCATAAGGTCGTGTCGAGGGCGGCCAAACGAAAGCAGATAGACAACTTTGTGGATGATGACGAATTGCAAGCATCCTTGGCAAAGTCGAGACGGCTCAAAGCCAAAAAGACGTTCAATAAGATGACCCCAGAGATGATTGCAAAAAATCTTGCGGCGCAACGTGCAGCTGAAGAGGCGGAGCGGAATGCGGACAGCGCGACAAATGGCTCGGTAACCCCTTTTGTTCCGAATGGGACCTCGACACCAGTCGCTGGCCTGGGACAAGATGAGAGTGGAGGAGAAAGTCTTACATTCGATGAAACGAGCGAATTCGTCCGTGCTATTCGAGAACGTCCACAAGAGACCGAGTCACGTCCAAGAGCTCGTTCCATCAAACGCGAGTCTCCAGCCATCTCGCTTGGCGACACGATTCAAATCAAGAGAGAAGATTCGATTGACGCTCATTCGACCGACGTACCAATGCGGGAGCTCGACCACATCAACGTTAAGACTGAGGACGAAGATCGAGACGCTGTCATCAAAGCTGAATCAGAAGAAGACGAAGCTCTATCCACCATCAAGTCCGAAGCTACGGATTCTGCACCACCCGAACCCACGACCGATGAACCAGTCATTGGTCGTGGTATGGCTTCTACCCTCTCTTTCCTCCGTCAACAAGGTATGCTCCCCCAAACCTCGCCCGATCTTGCCTCACGCGAAGAACAACAACGTCGCTACGACGCTTGGCTAGCCGCACGTCGACTTGAAGAACAATCTCGTGAACAAGCTCGACTTGCCTCTAAAGCCTCTGGTTCTTCACTCGATCAATCGTCTCGGGAAGCCATCAATCGCAATCGTGAGCTTGAGGAAGCTCGATTGGCTCAAGATCGATTTAGAGATTATAAGCCTGATGTCGAGATCAAGTATCATGATGAGTTTGGAAGAGATTTAGGGCAGAAGGAAGCGTGGAAGCATCTCAGTCACGTGTTCCATGGAAAGAAACCGGGCACCAAGAAGATGGAGAAGAGATTGAAAAAGATTGAAGAGGAAAGGAAGAGGGAGAGGATGCAAGCAGGAGATACGCCCAATGGGATGATGGAAGCGTTTAGGGGGAGAAGTGAGAGGATGGGAAAAGCTGGCATGGTTCTGAGTGTGGGGAGTAGAGACGGAGTTACGGAGGAAAGTGATTTGCTGGACAGGAAAGGGAGCGAGGCTTCGATGAAACTTGAAAAGAACACCACAAAAGCGAGGGCAGGCGATAAGAAAGGTAGGAAAGAAGCAGGAGGTGGTGGTGGAGAGATGTTGTCGCCTTTGCCGGTTGGTGGAGTAGAGTCCAGTGCGACGATGGTAAATGGGCTGGGTAGTGGTACAGCTACCACAACGACCACGACGACGACAACCGGAGGTGGTGGTGGTTGGGCTAGGATCGGAAGTGCGACTCCTGCTCCAAATGTCACCGTCGCGGGTGAGACGAGTAGGCCAAGTACAGGTTTTAGACCGCTTGGTTCGAGTACAATCACAAGTGCGACTGCTCCCTCTTCTGCTACTGCTACTGCTTCACCCGCACCAGAACAAGAGGATCAACGAAGTGCAACACCAGGAGGAGGACCATTCCGTCTTACATTTAGCAGTAGTGGGCTCAAGCGTAAAGCGGAGGATTCATAGCCTTCTCTTCTTCAATTCGCGCAAGTCACTGTACCACATCAAACATCATAGAATACAGTACACTTGTAACAGCTTTGATCATAGCGTACTGTAGCTGATTTTATTGCGTATGCGGAGTTCGATCTTATCTGAGAAGCGCGGTATTTTCATCTTGACTTTCTTGGTTGGATCTTATTCTTGAAGATCCCGAAGCTCTTGAAGCTGTACTTCCATAATTTGTTTCCTGTCTGTGTTCTTGTTCTTGATCCTCCTCCTCTTGTTGATCTTGTCCTTCCTCTTCAACTTCAACTGGACCATAAACGACATAATGTTGCCAAATCAATATTGTATCAAAAACCAAACTTAAACCACCTAAACCAAGTTTTCCCCAATCACCTTTAACACCACTCCAACTACCTTGTATTGCTACTGAATCTATAACTAATTGAATTAAGCTTAGTACACCACCAGTGAGATCTAATAAGATATTTTCGATTGAAAAACCTTTTGTAGATTTTCTATCTTTGTTTAATTTTATTTGAGGTAAATATTTTGTTAAAGTTATACCTAATTTAATTGTTGAAGTTAACCAAACTAAATCTAACCAAGAGATTAATTTCAATCTTTTTGCACCTACTGCAAAAACAATAACAGTAAGTATGAAAGCTAAAGAGAGACGAACAGTTTTAGATAAATCTTGATTTTGTTTTTTATATTTTAAATATTGAAATAATGTTATTAAAGCTAAAAGAGTTGCATGAGCTGAAAATACCCAATCGTTGAATTGAACTACATTATCTCGACCATCGTGGGTACGTCGATATGCTTTTCGAACAGGTTCATAGAATAATAATAAAGAATTATAAATTAAATACGAAAAATGTCCGAGTGCATTCAAAGCAACAAAATCAGATGATAATCCTTGGGTTGATGAATAAGTATAATTATGAATCACTTGCGGGTAGAATGATAAAGACCATGCAAATGTATAAATCCATCCAAGAAAACGTGAAAGAGATGTTAGAAAAAGCGATGTTTGATCAGTTGGTAAAGAAGAGGAATGAAGAGTGGGAGATAAGGTTCGAGTAATAATTCCCATCTTTGCTTTGACTTTCCTCCTCTGACAGATGCAGGAGATCAAAATGGATGAGAGAATTTGAACGTCGAAGTTGTGGTGATGGTGAGTGGTGAAGAAGGTAGAAGGATTAAAGAGGTGATGTAGGGTTGATGGGTTAAACTCGATGCGCGCCGGCAAATGATGACAGAATATTGCGGCTTTTAGACAGACAGACAGACAGACGTGCAAGCGAGCTTTCAAATTCTCCCCCCAAGCACGTCACCTTCGTTTTCCGTGCGCTACTCTATAATATCATCAAAGCGCTGTTTCTTAGTACAGACCCTGAGTTGGCAATCACACTGATACCCTGTGTGCACAACAGATTAATATGGCTCTGACACGTTTCGTTGAAACAAACGCTGCGAAATTGATGGATGAAAAAGCTAAAAGTACAATATCAACATAGTGGTCGTAGATGAAAGAGCAAGGAAAGTTTTCGACGACAAGATCAGCTCGATCAAAAACAAGCCAGTTTGAGGCTGAAAAGGATCTCTTCACCCATAGTCATCTCTAGACCCTCCCTGTTTAGAACAAAGTATCTTCATCTCTCAAATACTCTCCCACATCGGCCTGATGGAAAACAATAATACTTGTTGGATCCTGTTTCCTCGTATCCACCGTACTCCTTGCCGTAACCCCAAAACCTAATGGCGTATTACTCATACTCAAAACAACCACTCCCGCATGCTCTGGAGTATCATCCGTGATCCTACCCAAATGCGCTTTTACCACATGATTACCATACAAAAACGGTAATTCGCCATTCGGTTTAATCCATACCTTGTACTTAGCATGCTGAGCTAAGTAATCCAAGGCGGTTACATGAAGACGGAATTTGCCAGTTTTGGAGAATTTTCCAAAACATGTTCCTAAGGACATGAGATTTGGTCTTGCAATAGAAATGGCAAGTCGCATGGATGATTCAGAGACATAGTAGACTCGATCACGATGTAAACGGAAAACGTGAGGGTCGTCGGGACGGTCGATGAGGTTGACGAGATTCTTGCCAATGTAGTTGGCGAGTTTTTCGAAGAGAGTCTTGGTCTCTTCTTCTGTGAGAGGTCGCATGCTGAGTTTGAAGTGGAAGGCTGGTGCCGGTGGAATGAGAAATGTAATGTGGTGTGCGTGAAACGTCTGTATCGAAATGCAGTGGGTATGATTAGAGGATGCTGCCAGGACTAGTCGTTGAGTTTAGCGACGAGGCGCAAAAGAGTCGACAGCTACAGTAAGGAGCGAAGCGGCTTTTTCCCTTTTGCAGTGCGACTTTGAACGCAGACAAGTATGATGTTGGTAATGATGACGATGATGATGATGATGAAGAGGAGAAAGAGTAAAAAGTGACAGTGCGCTACAGAACGTCGAAAAAAGTTAAACTTGAACTGAATGAGAAACAAGAAGAAAATGAAGAAAAAGTTGAATTCCGTTTCGCACTCCACACCAAAAAATTCAATACAAAATTTGTCTTCTTCGAGACCCTTGGAATACAAACTTGTAATCCTTATTTTTTGGCCTGAATACAAACTCTCCGCTCTTTCCACTGACAAAATTTCTCCCATTCCAGAGCCACTTAATTGTACTATCAGCCTCTCGATTCACCTTTCGTTTCTTCTCATCATCTCCTCATCATCTCGATCTACGGTCGAGTCGAGGCATTCCGACCACCATCAACGAACACGATACAAGTAGCCGTGGATTCATTCGCCATCGACATCGTTGTTCGATACATAGTCACGCCACTCCATCGGCAAAGCACCGCTCACAAACCAAATACAATCTTGTCCCACATCCACGCCACACCAGTAATTGCAACAAGAAATAATCTACGATGGCTAGAGGATCTCGCAACAGCGCTGGACGTGCTTCCTTCTCCAACACGAGCGGAGGTGGTCGTCGAGGGCGTACCAACGATTCATCATCCACACCCTTCTCCTCCTCAACCTATTCCAATGCCTCTTCATCTAAACAACGACGTCCTCGTCCAACTTCAACCAACGGTCCACGTGGTCTACACGATGTATATGACTTTGCACAAGCTTCCACTTCCGCCTCCTCAAAGCAAGGTAGAGGGGCACGTCGTGCTCTTGCAGGTATGAATGCGGATGATTATGCCGATCTGCCTTCCAAAGCTAAAGGCAAGCAGTCTACACGTCATCGCAAGGGTGGAGATGACGATGACGAGGACGATGACGAGGACGAGGATGAGGACGATAGTGATGAAGATAGCGATGCTGGACCAATTGGACCTAAAGTGTTCGACTCGGAGGATGAGCTGAATGCTAGCATTGAAGGCAGCGATGAAGAGCTCGATTCGGATGAGGCCTTTGGTGAGAGTGATGAGGAGAAGTTTGAAGGTTGGACTTTTGGTAGAGGCAAAACCACTCAGGCCAAGCGTCATGGTCTTAACTCAGATGGTTCAGATGGAGAAGAGGAAGAGCAGGATGAGGAAGAGGAAGAGGATGGAGAAGGTATGATGGACCTATCTCGCATGCTTGACGCCGCTTCTGGCTCGGAGCAAGATTCGGATTCAGATACTGCTTCTTCCGACGCTTCTGATGACGACAATGATCAGAGCAGCTCCAAACTTGCCAAGCACATCGAATCTTTCGCTGCTGGCTCCAAGCGTCCTCCCACTTCCACCTCCGATGATGAATACAACTCAGACGGCGAGCCCTCTACCAAACGCACTCGCAGACAAGTTCTTTCCGAGCGAACCGAAGCAGTCCCCGAAACCGAATTCGCCGCTTCCAACAACGGTTCCACTCTTCGTCTGGAAGATTTCATGTCACCTCTTTCCTCCGATATCAATTTCGCTGATGTTCGTAAGAACACTAAAATCCTTTCTCAACCCAAATCCAACTCCACCTCTTCTGCCCCTCTTGCATCCAAAAAAGGTGGCGGTGCCCTTTCCGCACCCCTCCCTTCCATCATCCAAGATCGAATGGATCGTCAAGGAGCCTATTCGGTAACTCGTGATGAAGTTCAAGGTTGGCAACCTACCATAAATCGTTTACGTGATGCAGAACATCTTTCTTTCCCTCTTCAAAAACCTTCAGTTACAAAAGCATCCACTTCTGGTCTTGTTGCAACTTTCAATCCTGATGGTGATATGGAATCTTCCATAGCAGCTATGCTTACCGAAGGTGGATTAACAGAAAAACAATTGGCACAACAAGAAGATTTAGCTATGAACAAACTTGATCCTTCTGAAGCACGTGCTCGAAGAGATGAATTAAGAAGAATGAGAATGTTAATGTTTAGAGCAGAACAAAAAGCGAAAAGAGTTAGTAAGATTAAAAGTAAAGCATATAGAAAAATTCATAGAAAGGAAAAGGAAAGGTTGAAAGAACAGATGAAAGATCTTAACTCAGAAGAAGAGGAGGATTTAGAACAAGATGAAGATGAAGATGGAATGGAAGAAAGATTGAAAGCTGAAAAAGATCGAGCTAGGGAAAGAGCTACATTGAAACATAAGAATACCAGTAAATGGGCCAAGAATATTTTGAAAGGTAGACATGGAGAACATAATCAAGAAGCAAGGAATGAGTTAGATGCTCAATTAAGAAGAGGAGCTGAATTGAGGAGTAAGATTGAAGCTAGAGAGATTGGGGATGATTCTGGTAGTAGTGATTCCGATGAGTATAATCAAGAAGGTGAAGATGAGGAGTTGGTTGTTCAAGATGCTTTTGATGAATTAGCAACATTGGAAGCGAAAGAGGAAGCAAAAAGGAAAAAGGATGAAGAAGAATTTGAACGTGTTGGTGGTAAAAAAGGTGTTTATAATATGAAATTTATGAAAGATGCAAGGGAAAGACAATATGCTACTGTTAGAGGAGAGGTGGATGATTTTGTTAGTGAAATGCAACAACTTGGTCATCAAAATGATAGAGAAGATGATAGTGATCAGGATACAGGTGAAGCTGTTCTTATCACTAGAAACGGGAAGGAAGAGGAGGATGGGGAAGGTGGTAGTTCGAGATATATTCAAGGAAATAAAGGAAGAGCTATGTATGGTGGCTTACCTACTTCTTCCAAGACTACAGCTGCTATCGAAGCTCAAACTCCAACAAAGCTTCAAACCAATCCCAGCACGAAATCTACCTCGACAAAAACATCCATTGATATTGGTGGTAAAGCTACATCGAACAAAAATCAAAATCAACCCAAACAATCCTTGACCACTTCGGTTGAAGAAGAAGATGATGACGATATTGCCAATCCATGGTTAATGATTGATTCTTCTGGACGATCAACATCTAAACTTTCCCGAAAGAAAAATGATTCTTCACTTCTTAACTCTACTTCATCAACTTCTGCTGCCTTGGCATCAAAATCAGCACTTAAAGTTTCAAAATCAGCCTTGAAAACTTCTTCTGCACTTGCAAAAAAACGTGCCGATGATTCTATCGATATTGATCTTTCTGCTCAACTTGGCAATCATCACTCTGATTCTGAAGATGAGGCTCAACCTGATATCGTCGTTGATAAACTTACAAAAAAGCAACGAAGGGGTGTAGGAGGTGGGGTAATAAATGCGATTCAACAACGCTCCCTAATCTCCGATGCATTTTCCCATGATGATGTTGTATCTGATTTTATAGCTGAAAAAGAATCAATTGTCAAAGAAGATGAATCAAAAATAATAGATACAAGAATTCCAGGATGGGGTTCTTGGACAGGTAAAGGTATTCGTCAAAATAACTCTAAACCTAAATTTACAAAAATTAATGGTATAGATAGAGATAAAAGAAAAGATAAAGATATGGAAAGAGTTATTATTTCTGAAAAAAGAGATAAAAAACAAGATAAATTCAAACTAAAAGATTTACCTTATCCATACACTAGTATAGCTCAGTATAATGCTGCTATTAAACAACCGCTGGGTAAGGAATGGAATACAAGGATCGAAACTCAAAGGTTGAATATGCCAAGAGTTACGAAAGGCGTTGGGAAAGTCATCAAGCCTGTTGTTAGGAAGTTTTAGTAACGTGGATGAAGAAGAGAGGTTGCTTCTTTCAACGAATGCAAATGCTATTTCAATTGATGCGGTTTCAGTGTCCTTACGTTGTGTGAATGTGCTGAGCTGGATTATGTGAGCAGACGACACACAAAGTTCACAAAGAGTCTGATGATCGAGAACGGTGAGAGCATATGTGCAATGCATCGTGAATATGGCATTGAAGAATCTTCGAATCCGAGAAAGTGCATAGCATACATTACAACACATCTCAGACGGCACAGAAGCCCAAGATAGATCGGGTGAATCTGATCAGTATCAAAGGCCACATGCATATCTCGCATCTTACCTACGTCTCGCATGTCCACTCCCAATCCCAACCTTAGGTCCACTCTCAAGGTATCTCCTGATCTGATCTTGCACGTCTACACCGTCCTTGCCCATCCCTTCACTCCCTCCTTCTTCCATTTTATCTCTCCTTGTACTTTCCACACTTGTCATGGATTCCGACCTAGGCACGTAGGAGGCCGTAGAGCGCTTAACAATCTTCAAAGGCTTAGTTGGTCCTTCCGCGTCTTCTCTCCTTGCCAGTTGTGGAATCCCAGTTTCCGAAGAAGAATGTTTCTGGAAAGCCCCTAATCCGTTCACGCTATCAGTTCTTCTACTCCTCCCAGCAAAGAAGCTAGCTGAACTACTCGTCGGCGGCCTCGGCCTATCCAATGCACTAGTCCTGCCGCTCCTACCTGCCTCTTGGGTCGGAGAGGAGAGAAGGGAAGATTGTTTTTCTGCCCAATACCTATGCATCTCGCCCGTCCTTGGCGGCAACGCTGGAGAGCTTGAGGGCTGTTCTGCTTCTTCGCGAATTTTGGCATAGTACCTTGCGATTGGAGTGGTCTCTTCTCTTGTAGGATCAAGTGCAAGAGCGGAGAGTTCTCGCGATGTTGTCCGAGAGTGAGTAGGTCGAGAGGGTGCGAACTCGGAAAAGTGACCAAGGGACGTGGAAGGTCGTTCGTATGGATCTCTCTGTTCCCTTACAGGCGAGGTGGGAGTGGAACCAGTGATCTCAGGAGGCAATTCGAGCGAGGGAGTGGTGCTGCTGGTTCTCTGATGCTGTCTTGCTTCCTCCTTCCTCTCTCTTGTAGGGCTGCTCAACAAAGCTCCAAGGCCCATGCTGCTTGCCCTCTTTCTCACCATAACGGGAAGCTTGCTTGGCGAGCCTAACAATCTTTCCGGTTTGACAGGCTTCACTGGCGGAACCGGCTTCCTCTCCACTTTCTTGACCTCCTCATTCTTTCCCTGGGCAGCTACCTTTGCCGCAGCAGCAGCAACAACATCCTCCTTTGGCGCTTCCATTCCGAACACTGCCTCCCTGAATCGCACCAGCACCTGCAATACCGGCAACGAGATGCTGACCGTCGGTGCTAATACTAATGTCAAGTTGCTCAGTGGCATCTTTGTCTGCTTCACCACCTGCTCCTCTGCTAAAGCACCTAGGTGATGCGTGAGCTCGCGAAGCAAGTACCAATTGTACACCGGGAGCTTTCGTATCAACGGACCCAGTTCCTCCCCGACCTGAGCTGAAGGCAACTGTGCTGTTCGTATGTCTGTATGCTTACCTCCAGCTGAACCGGCTTCGCCGTCAGTCTGAGGAACATCAGCGAGCAACTTCGCAACCACTCCATCCAATTCTGCACTCAACTTAAACGGGATCAATGTCTCCGGCAGCTCCCTGAGATAGCTCTTCAACAAACTGCAGACCGAGTTGATATCCAAATCAGCAGGATTGATCTGATCCATCTGCAAATCATTCCCTGGATCCGAGAAGTGCGTGCGCAGCTTAGCCGTGTGACTAGATCTGCCGCTGATACGATAAATTCCCTCTTCGGACGGGCCCCACTTCTCGAGACTCTCTATGCAACGCACCACCACTCGAGGCAGGTAAAGGTGTCGAGCTTCTTCTCGACTCAAAGGCTCTGCTGTTCCACCAGCGGCGACGGAAGCTCGTGGAGTGACACGAGGTGAATCGAAAAGATTAGTGGCGCTGAAAGCTCTGCCCAGATCCGGTACGCCAAGGTGGTCGTCGTTTGCGTTGATGGTGGGCGTCGATGAGGAGATGGCGGAAAGCCGAGATCGAAGCACAGCGTCTTGAAGATGCATACCGAAGACACCTTCGCTTCCAGAAAGGCTTCTAACGGCATCAGGGCTCTCAAGAAGGGTGAGCCACTGCCGGGTAGCTTCATTTTCAGCCACAACGGCAGCTGAATTCGTGCTGCGGTAGCTCGATGCGTAGCCAGCGCGTCCAGCACCGAGCCCATTACCACCACTACTGTTGGTAGAGGCAGCGTTGGAGCTTTGCAAAGTCTTCATGAAATCCCATCCCTTCCTACCCATCGCGGCACCGAATTGGCCAACATGCCCTAGTGCTCCCACGACACCACCGCCTGCGCCTCCGCCAGAAGTGCTCCTACCCATAGCCGTGGAAGAGTAGCCAGAGTAAGCAGATGGACCTGAAGGTCCGTTGCGGGAAGAGACATTCAGCCGCCTTGGAGGAGGCATGGGCGTGCCCGCACTGGCACGTAGTGCTTCTGCTTCCAATCTTGCTTCTGCCACCGCCTCTTGTGATCTGGAATGCGACATGTTCCCATACAGAACATTGCCACGCGGAGGGCGGAGCATGTCACTGGATTCGCCACCGCCAATCGTCTCGTATCGACTCCTTTCGCGCTCCAGAGGCGCAGTGTTGGGTGCATTTTGCATGGCGTTGCTGCCGGTCCCTGCTCGAGGGAAAGCAGCGAGCAAACTCGGCTTCGGCTTGGGCGGTTTCGGGGGAGGGACACCACTCGCACCGATGACTGCAGAGGACGAAGCTGGACCAACAGTAGCAGCACCACCGCTGACACTTCCGCCATTGAAGACCTGGGCAAGACCGTTCTTGGCAGTGTGACCGGTGGTATTGCTTCCAGAAGCGCGTCCGACGGTGGCAGCGTGCTTGTTGAGGAAGGGCGAAGCGGAGGACCCGGGACCGGGCGAGAGGTAGCCTGGTGGAGCTGCCGCTGCAGAGCTTCCATTTGACAGACTGTGTTGCGGGTTCTGTGGATGCTGTTGCTGCTGCTGCTGCGCCGTACGAGGGAACAAGAAGGTCCTGCCACTGCTGACATCCTCGTTTGAGGAGTTGGCCGTAGAAGGTCTTGATGAGCCAGCGCCTGCACCGTTGCTCTGCTGTTTGCTACCACCACCGCGCCTGAGTTTGGCAAATGAGAAGGAATGCTTGCTTCCACTGCTCAAGCTCGCAGTGCTTCCGTTGTGGGCTGAACCAGCATCGTCGTTTTGTTGGATCGAATGCGGAAGATAGTCGGTGGATCCACTGGATGAGGCAGAGATGCTGCCACTACTCGACTTTGCATGTGTATGCGACAAGGCGCGCTGCATGGATGCGGCCGCTGCAGCAGGAGGATGATCGTCGAGCTGTTCGAGCAGTGGACTAGGCTGCTTGCTTTCGACGGGAGAATCGATGAATTCGAGGAAATCGGGATGGTCTGCACCATAGAGACGTGGAGGCATTGTTGGTGTCTCTTGCTGTCTGACACGCGGCGTGGTTTGATTCTGCTGCGAGTCATCTAGGTTTTGCTGTGGAGTATTGGTGATGGTAGTGTTGTTGTCACGACGTCGAATAATGTGGATTCCGGCAGCTAGCATCTCTTCCTCGCTAAGGAATGTCTCTACAACTGGTCTCGGTGACCTTGCATCCGCAGGAGAGCTTCTGCCACGCTCGCCACCGGCGTCCAGCGCCGTTGATGTGGCTGTAGTCACGTTGAGTGGGAACATCTTGGCGGCATCAGACTCGCCGTTGTTGGATCCACGGTTGTACGGATTCTCGAGCTCGATTGTCTTTTGCTGGGCTTGATACCAGGCCTGCTTGTGCTGCTTGGATTGGAACGCTGCTAACGGAGGAGGAGCAACTGCTGTTCTGTTGGAAGCTGCCGATGACAATGATGGGTCGTGATGGTGAATCGAGTATATGCTTTCGGAAAGCGAAGGCGAAGGTGAAGGAGAACGGAGCATTGGTTGAGGTGTCACAGCACGTGGCGAGTCTATTGTAGAAGATGAAAAGTCGACATCCGAGCCGGACAGAGAGACGCTCTTGCGATGTCGACGCCGAGCGTCTGCGGCAGACGGAGGATCAATGTTGTCCCTGGACCGCAAGCCTAGGCCCGTAGAGAGAATCGATATACTGGAGGACTTGGTTCGCTTTGGTCGCTGAAAGACAGGTTTGGAAGATTGCGAGGGTAATGGTGGAGGAGCAGAGCGTGGTGTTGCTAGAGGAGTAGGCGAAGCTGCTCTGCGAGCATCGGAGGGATACGTGGGGATGAAAGTGTCGCTTTGGTATGCGTTCTGAGACTGTTGCTGCTGCGTATCAAACGACTGACCAGCATCTAGGTTAGGAGGTGCAGTTGCAAGATTGAGCGAGTTGGAAGAAGATAGACGACGGAAACGGCGGAATGGATCCGGCGACTTTCGCCCGGAGGAGAAGAGGCGTGAACGAGATGACTCGTGTTCTGACGGGGAAGGCGAGTCGGTAGCAGTAGTGAGGGAACGTGAGGAGCCAGCGTGACGAAGAGAAGAAGCATCGATGCTGTTGTTGGAGGTACTGGCGCCACTGCTACCACTGCTATGATTGTGCGCGTGGCCGTGCCTGGAATTGTGTGCATTGATGGCAGCGGCAGCAGAAGCTGAGATGCTAGAAGCGGAATAGGAGTGGGTGAAAGGCATGCTGGGCCAATGAGCGGGCGGTGGGCCTGTTACCAGGGTCAGAGAGAGGCCAGAGCGGCTTTAGACGTTCTTAGAGGGACCAAAGCGATGGCAAGCGAGCGCTCTTGCGCAGTTGGAATACAAGTGTTGAGCGGCAGATGGGAGAATGAAGAAAAGAGACGAATGACAATGGCGCGAAAAGGCGCTAGCTAGATATGCTACACGTTGGCGACAAAAGAGAGTGGAAATGAAGCTGACATGGGTCGTGATAGTCAGACGAGGCTCCTGAGATCGGCGTTGATTCTCGTCGTATTCAGGTAGAGTGATGTCGGTGGTGGGTTTGAAACAGAAGACAATGGCGAAGGCGAAGGCGACTAATGTGATTCCGGGGTCCAAGCGTTGCAGATGCGATGCTTCTTTTGAATGAGATCGGAATAGGAACACCGAGTGTTATTTGTCAGGAACGAAGGCTGGTACCTGTTTGCAGAGTCTTGATGAAATGCAGCCGCAAATAAGAGCAATGGGTCGCAGCAATGTCTGATATCGGGGACTTGTAGGGGCTGAGGAGAGGGTATATGTGTGTGTTCGCTCTGTGTAACGACGTCGCTCTGGACGATTTCCGATGGTTGAGATCGTAGCAGTGGACTGAGCGTGTTGTGGATGAGAGAGAGAGAAAGAGCGTCGTGAACAACGTGCAAGAGAGGATGAAGAGAAGGATGGATGTTGTATGAATGCGATGTATGAGAAGGGTGGTGATAGCTTGAGGAGATCTTTCTACTCTTGGCTGAAAGAACGAGTGCAAGGTGTGACTTTGGGGAGGAGCTGTTTGAAATTGTGATTGCAGCGTGGCGGTGAAACACTTCGAAAATGTGCTTCTTTCGCTGATTTCACACTCCGCAACAAAAATAAGAATGGCGCACGAACCAACCTTCATAGGAGCTCTTGCTCATCCTCACTAGCACAGAAGGGTGAAAGCATGCAGTGAGAAGAGGAGCCGTGTCGGACTGTAACGAACACAAGGAGCAAGGGCATAAGAGGTAAGGGTCAAAGTCAGCGATCCAGATTTGACGGAGCTGGTTGCCTCGTGTAACACTCGCTGTAAGGGGACACGGCGTACACCCTTGGCAACAAACAAATCGATTATGATCAACAGCACAGCAGCGCACAGCACAGTTTGCATTTCATTGTCATGCTTCCTCGCCATCAAAGCATAATCTCAAGTCTTGACTCGTCGCCTTTCGTCTTGTTTCGGCATTTGATTGCGAAAGTCTGCGAAAAGCAATCCTGAAGCAGCTGTCTAAACCGAACCTGACAGACAGAGATGACATTCTTCTAGACATCAAAAAGGGGGCGAACAAGATCTAGACCGTCACAAGGCGTTGGAACAGTGGGCGCTGCGAGAAACCTCGTTAAGCGAGACTGCAACGCCTCGCGCCTTCATCGCGCCCGATTGGATCTTTTTTTCCGAACAGTCATCGCGGTCTAACAAACTTTCTTTTTCGGAAGCAGAGACCTAACACATCCAACATTCGCACGACCAGTGCTGCAATCAAGATAGGCGAAGTGTATCGATGAAGGTGAAGTGCAGTAGATAGGCAGAATCATGAAAGTGTACGTATCAATGAATGCGAAGCGATGCAGCAAGTGCAAGAAATGAACAGCAGAATAACAAGAGGCGCCCAGAAAGATGCGATGCAGCAGATAGCGTTGAGAACATGGGAAAGGTGCATGGTCTAGAGGGAGAGGTCGACTTTGATGTCTGTAGGAGCTATCAAAACGAAGCGTACGGCAGATCGTTATCTAGTTCTGTGTGAGAAGAATGAATGCAAGTGATAAGTCGTTAGCGAGGCGATCATCCTGGCTCGCTGCGATTGCCTCTGACTCTGCGTACCTGAGATCGTTAGTCTTAGGCTCGAAGCTCGATATCAGCTTCAGCACCCACACGTCCACCCTGTCTTGGAACAAGATGCACCGAGACTGAAACAAGAGAAAGAATCTCGAATAGGTCTTTGAGCCAGATCGGGCCAAAAGTGTCTTTAGTATTGCTGTCCTGTGCCATGGACCCTTGCAGCCACGTAGAAATGCTGCGCACCACCTGCATACTGACGAGCAAAGCGATAGCCAACCACTTCTTGTGCGTAGCTTCGATGTTGAAGCGCCAAGCTCCAATGCCAACGGCAAAGATGGCCAAGACCAGCGACATTTCGGTAATCTGAGTCAACTTGGTGTTCATGGTTCTTCGTAGAAAAGGTGCTGGTGACGATTCAAGTAGAGAAGTGAATGAGCGGGAGGGAGGATAGCGATTTGCTGTGAGCTGCCTGGTCGACTTCGCATACTTGCTAGGTGCTTATATGCTTTACGAGACATCGTTCGAAAGTGCTCGATAGTGTCAGACAGCTCATGGCTCAGATGGGCGGCTTGTGTCATGAACCAGCTTGTCTTGCCAGCTTCATCGACGTCCTTCGCAAAAGTCCCCGCATGCCGTAACGTCGCTCGTTACAGAGGACGCAGACGAATCCACGTCCGTCACTGGCAGAACTTGGCAGCCAAATTTGTCGTTCCGGTGCAGAGCGCCCACACCCACGTGGCAAATTGAACGACAAAATTGAACGACGCTATGAACGACGACATGAACGACAATATGAACGACGACATGAACGACAATGATACTTGTCGCTCAATTGTTCAAAAAATATCCGAGATCGATGATCCTGCTTGCAGGAGCAGTCAAGCTTGGCTTATCTCTTTAGAGCTCTACTTGCGCATGAAACGCAACGTTTGTGCATCTCATTGCAGACGGAGATCCACTTGCCACACAGCGAACATTTTCGCCATTGCACGGTGGCCTTGAGAACGGCAATCGATGCAGAGCATGTGCGTGTCATCCGTGAAGCAATCAAGACATGCAAACGATGACCAAACAGATTGCGTGGCAAGCGAACACACAGGTCGTTAAAGGCGATGGCAAGGTGAATATAACCTCTATGTCAGTGGGAATCCATCGAGCCTTCGGAATCACTGAGAACAAAAGTACTTGGACAAGATGGGAATTTCCCTTTTGTAGCTTGAAGGCTGACGTTAAGCTCTTCTCCAATGCTTCGGATATAACCTTCGAGAGCAGTCGACGTAAGAATCTTGATGAAGCATGAAGCCGCTGAGATATAGAGAGCAATGCAAGAAGGCACATGTCCTCTCAAATCATCCGCAAGCCTGTTGAGCTCCTGTAAACACCAGCGTGTAGAGCTGATGATCCACTTCAGCACCAATCTATTGCTGTGCAACAGTCCATTTCTCGCCCAAAAGGATCCGCACGCCTCTATTAAAATAGAGATGCATCTGTGAAGTCCTCGACGGAGGGTCTTACGCTGTTCGCCCTCGACTCTCGCCTCCGA
This sequence comes from Ustilago xerochloae, assembly GCA_928856705.1. Taxonomy (NCBI): domain Eukaryota; kingdom Fungi; phylum Basidiomycota; class Ustilaginomycetes; order Ustilaginales; family Ustilaginaceae; genus Ustilago; species Ustilago xerochloae. The sequence goes on from CAKMXT010000017.1 coordinate 225,173, forward strand.
TGCACTCCAAAGGATCATCCATAAGCGAGCCTGGAGCGTCATCAACACAAAACAGTGCGGGGTTGATTTCGGTGACAACAGCCTGTTCTGGAAAGAGTCGGGCTGCTCCCAATTTAATTCGTGAGGCAGCCCGTCGTACCATTCAAAGAGACGATTTTGGAAGCTTAGTGATACCGACCCATCACATTGTCGCATTGAACTGCAGGAGACCACCCTGGAGAGATCATGAGCGATCACAGCAATGACGCTCAGGTTCTTCCTGAACTGGTTGTGTGTATGCGAAGGAAGAAGTGTCCCAATATCGTCTTTTTCGATCAGAGGCCTCGTGCCGTTGTCCAGAGCTTCTGTCGCATCGAATGTGTAGACTGTCCAGAACAAATCGCGGCGCCTCTTTCTGTTTTGCTTGTCTTGCATTTCACTGTCAATGTGAAGGTCCAAATTGAGCATGAAGCGAACCATGCCTAGCATGCTGAGTGGGCCAATTCGAAAGATATCGTTCCGTGTGACCCACGCTTCTTGAGGACTGCCCCGTTGGATACTGATCAGATCAAACATGATTATCAGCGACTCTAACCCGTCGAGCTGTGAGTCTATCAATGCCACTTCTTGTTGTACATCGTGACAGATCTTGTTGCGCAAAGACGTCTCCCAGCCGGCCGATAACCCTCCTGACGTGCTGACGCGGATACCATAGCAGGCAGCAGTAAGTACAAGCAGAGGAGAGTGAGCATCGCTGAGGCTTGGGTCGATACATGTTGAAGAATTATTGTACTCCTCGTATTTCTTGTAGAACTTGTCTAAATTAAGAGACTGAAACAATGGTTTTGGGTGGGCACAGAAAGATGTTATCCACATATCATACTGATTGAGGTTGGCATGGTCTTCGTAGGTGGGATTGCGACGCCTTCTAGCCGACGCAAAGGCATGAGGACTGTCGTTGCTGGTTGGGATGCCAGATTCGGGATGGTCAGCCACGACTGAGATGCCCGCCCCAGGATAGTAATTGGCACTGCTGGGGCCACTCATTATTTCATGTGGCTCCCCTTGGTTCGTTGCTCTCCTTTGCGGTGTAGCTGCGGCTTGTGTGTGCGATCCTAGTGATACTTGCGCACCTGGAAGTTGTGTGCTTCCAAGCGAAGGTGATAAGCCTGTGCCACTGTGGTTGGATAATAACGTTCCAGGGCTACCAACACTGCCCTCTTCTCTTGTCAACGGCTCCATCGTGAGTGCTCCTGTACCATCTGAAACGTCATAGAGGCCCGAGCTAGAGGCATGGTCTGGGGTTGAAACCAACACGTCTCGTGCCTCAAAGCTGGTCCTGACTTGTTCTGCATACCGTGCCGCTGGAGTCACTCCGTTGTTAGCGGCAGAACTCGTTGAGTCCTCACTTTCGCTTCCTCCAGACATCCTTGAAAGAGCGCGACGCATAGATTCCATCCCGACATCACGATCGAAATGCTGGCGTGACTGGGCTTCGTCCAACTGACGACGTCGAAGGGCTTGACCGCCATTGAGAGAGTTTGAATTCTGCTCTTTCCACTGAAGAAATTGAGTGTAGTTATAGTACCTATATTGGGGTCTGTTATGTGTAAGCTCGCAATCCCGCCTCTTCCTAACGCAGCGGTTACATGATCTCCCCTCTAACTTCACACATCCCTTCCTTTCATAATAGCATCGGTCGCATCGAGCAGCGGTCGAAGATGATAATATGCTACTGTTGCTTCCGCTGCTGATATTCCCGGATTCGTTGGAACTTGAATGACGGCGATGAGCCGACGTTACGCTCCCACTTCGCGAACGGACCATGGTAACAAAGAGTCTCGTAGAGGTGGATGGTGGTAGGATGGTCGTTCAGTATGTGAAGAGGCTTGGAGCCACTTTCTGGCACATGATGGAGAGCTAGGTCCGCCTCGGGCGACCTTGTTACACACTTCGCTATTTCTCGCAGTCAACATACGGTCAATTCACAGCCTTGCATGGGCACAGTCAGTAGACCCTGAATGCGATTTGCAAGAAGTCAAGGCTGCTTCCCAACATTTCCTGTCCCGCGGACCTGACAACCCTTCGGACCTTGTCGCCTGTCTTTTCGCTCATCGCCTAAGATCGAATTGACATCTTGACACCTCCCAAGGTTCTCGAATGTTTCATCGGTATCTTCACGCCACTCACGCTCATCCGGGATCACAAGGGCAAAGGATTCACAAGCTGTGAGACACTGGTTTGTGCGTGGCTCGCGCTTGTTTGTCGTTTCAGTCAGCTCCGCATGCACAAGGCTGTCCCCGCGCGTTCAGATGCCGCGGAATTACGCAGTCCAAATTTAGCTCCCCCACACTGACGTGCCGATAGATCAATCGGGAAGGACAACAAAAGAATCGGACGATGTTTAGCTGCTTCCTCACTCTTCTCATCACTCGTCATATTCAAACACAACATTATCATCAGACTCGTCAGCGTTCCGAGAAGGAAGGTCCATTGCGGAAAAAGGAAGACATTGCTACAATCTACAACTTCTATATCTACTTCAAGACAACCAAACATCCGAAGCAACACAACCAACATTCCCCCAATAATCTCTTGCCCTCACCACCAATCTATATTTCCCACTTCCTCCCTGCTCACCTTCTCTCTCCACCACACTCTTTACATTCAAACTTCCTCCAATCTTTGGTTCACCTCTCACCGTTCTCGTTGCAGAATAATACAACCTTTTTTCCTTCTCATCAAACTGACTCGTAATCTTCTCTGGGAAAAATCTTCCATGTGAAAACGCCGGCATATAATGACTAAACAACTTACTTCTCCAACCATACCCTGCCACTCCCTCCTCCTCCTCCTCTTTTTCAACTGGACTCCAATTATTAGGCAACTTGGAATGATCAAAAACATTTCTCCACCACTTCCTATCCTTCTCTTTCGTTCCAGTTGGATCAGTATCACCACCTAAATCACATTCCATTCCTCTAACCGGTTCTCTTTCACCCTGTAACTTCTTCTTAAATGCAATATCCAAAGCATAAATAGCCAAATTTTCCATCCCATCAGCAGGATCTCCTGGAGTTTGTTGAAAGTATTCAAATCCAACAATAATTTCTGTATCACCTTGTAAGCTCGGTGTCCAAAAATCATTACTAGTTGCATAAGCATTAGGAGGTATATTAAGTGGATCCAAACTTGGTTTTGCAAAATATAAAACGGTTGGACTACCATAAGGTGTTATTGTAGATCTATATCCTTTATTTCCTTCTGTGAACACATGAAGTGGATGGAAATATTGCCATCCTACTTCATCAGGAGATTTCCATTCAGTCCATGTTGGATCAGGTCGTGAAACTCGGATTTGAAGATTACGATATCGATGCGGATAGTAAGAAGCTCCATGATCCGGTTTAGAAGCTGGATGATCAGCAGGTGGTTCAGTACTAGGAGGTTCAACACTCAAACCTTCCCTCAATGCATGACCTAATACATCCCCTCTAAAAACCGTATCTCCTTCTTTAAGCGTAATTGTGGAAGAATCAATCCCAAAAATCTGATAAACAATACTCCATTCATCACGAATCATAAGACAGAAATTTACTTCATCATTCACCCCTGCTGCTGGACCAAAAATTGGTGGTCGTTTGAAAACATACTCTCGAGCCCAAACAACTTGTCCACTAACCGGAGCGAAAACTTGCTCTGGTGGTAGAATCATCTTTGTTTCCACTTCATCGTCATCATCATCATCATCGTCGTCTCGAGGATTCGTAATACTCAGTGGAATTTTGATCTGCACCCCTAAAGTCCATTGACTTTGGTCTACAAAAACGCCGAAATTTCTGTCATTTACAAATCTGGACGATTTAGGAATCATTGGATTCTCCATAGCTCCTGCAATTCGATTAACATCTTGTGGATGCCATGTACGATCTTCTTGACCAGGTCTTCTGTCTCTCGCATTCCCAGCTAAAGGCCATGAAGCTCGTGATTCTTCTAGATGCAGATGACCGATCCAATATTGTTTTTTCTCTTCCTGTTCTTCTTCTTTTTCACTACCCTTATCAAGGGGATGGAGTTGAACGGTGACGACAAAACTTTGAAGGACTTCTTTACTTGAATCTTTCCTTGCGCTTTCGATTGATTGCCAATATTCGCTCCAACCGGGACACGATCGTTCGTCTAGATGAAATCGACCGTCAGGGGTGAGAGAATCTGGGTTTGCTGAACAATCGAGGGCTTTGGTCGATTCGTGCAACAACAGCTTTTTGCTGTTCATTACTGCAGAAGGAAAAGAGAGATCGTCCTGTTCACAAGCTTCGATTCCACCCAACTGTCCAAGTTTCCCACCGCAATGCAACATCACTTGATCTCTCGAACGTAATCTCACTGGACCGAGTGAAGCTTTAGCTGAGTGAGCACTGTAGATGGTGGGATCGAAGTGAACGATAAGAGGTTGAGGTTGAAATGGATCGGTATTGTTACTATGATCAGGTCGATGAATGGTGGAAGGTGGATGAGCTTGATTGATGTAGAGTCCTGAATGGGAGAGACGTAGGGAAGGCACTGGTTGAGGATCGTCATCTTCTACGAATGTGCCGAGAGAGAGTTCGGATGATTCATCGTGGGTGTTTGTTGGTGCAGCTGAGAGAGATGAGGTTGAAAATGAGGATGAGGAGGGTATCGAAAGAGGTATTTGTCGATGTGGACGATTACCGCCGGCTAGAGAGAGGGATGCTTGGACGAGCACCAAGAGTAGCTGCAGAGCGAGAGGTGCACGCTTCATCGTTTTGTCGTTCGAGACTTTGCCCGTGAGACTCTATTGTAACATTGGTAGTACCGTGGCAGAGAATGAGAGAAAGAAAGAAAAGGTGGTGGTGGTGTTGCTGATGATGATGATGGGTTAGAATGAAGGGTTAAGCGATGCATTGGGGTTGTGCGGGGGGGATAAAAGAGAAACACTGCTTGTGTGCCGGATTTGAGTATTTCACCGGCCAATGGTAAGAAAAGCTCTTTCTTTCGGGGCGATTTTGGATCGACACAATAATTCTGCCTTTTTCGTACTGCATCAAAGCTGTGGCTTGCATTTTAATCTATTTAAAATAACAAATTGATTTTTTTTGGGTGTTGTTTATTCCTCCACATCCACTTGATATGAATCTCCTTCTTCCATTTGTCTGTGTATCCTTCTCGTCATCATCGTCACCATCGCATACACAATGTCATTAGGAAGTAAACCCACTCGCAAAGCCATATCATCACTCTACTCTTCTTTGGACTATCTCGATCATCTTCGTCTCACTGAACCATCACTGGGTTATACAACGACCACTTCTACCTCTTCACAAAATATCCATCTCAATCGATATCGTGATATTCTTGCCTACGATCATGCTTTACTCCCCTCAGGCCCTTATCTCAACGCAGCATATATCCCACCATTTCCAAATACAAGCTTGAGTTTCATTGCTAGTCAAGCACCTTTACCAGAAACATATACCGCTTTTTACACACATCTTGTTCATCAACGTGTACGAGTTTTAGTCAATCTCACACCTCTCGTCGAAAAAGGCAGAATAAAAGCAAACCAATATTGGCCAGCAGAAGGAGAAGATGAGAACCAAATTGTGCTGGATAATGGTTGGAAAATCACTTCTGTTGAGGAGAAAACTATAGATTTGGATTCTGGTAGAGCAACTTTAGTACGAAGAGTTTTACATGTAGATACAAAAGGTACCAGCCAAGAAGAAGAAGGATTGGCAAATGGCTGGGCTGTAACGCAATTTCATTTGACATCTTGGCCAGATCATGGAGTTTTCCCAATTACAACCTTGTTAGAACTTATGAAAGAAACACAAATGGTAACAATGCCAAAGATATATCCACCACCTCCAACATGGATTCATTGTTCAGCTGGAGTTGGAAGATCTGGTACTCTTGCTGCTGCTTATATTGCACAAGCTGTGATTGGTAGTACGAATTTGCATGAAGAGGTAAAGGAGAAAGAGACATTACATGATCATAATGAAAGAGCCAAAGTTTGGGATTTACCTGTTCGAATAGTTGAACATCTTCGTCGATATCGTGCTAGAATGGTTCAAACAATAGATCAATTCGAAGCTGTTTACGATATCATCTCCCTTCTCTCTTCTTCTAAAGCTACGAGCTCGGATTTGGGTTTAGAGAGTTGAACAAATGTACTCTGTATTTCTAACAATAGAAGTAGAACTTAGAGCTTTGCAACTGATCCATCAGCAAAAGGTCCTTTATAAGGTCTACCTAAGTAAGCAGCCAATTGTTCAAATCGATCACTTCCAAACCACATTGTTTTATCCCCATCTGATTTTTGAACTTCCATACTTGGCATACCAAAGAAACCTTTTTCCTCTACCAACACTTTCGCTTCTTCTTGCAATTTTGTTCTTGCTTCTTTTGTCATACTTTTATCCAGAATCTCTGCGATTTTATCCTTGTCAAGACCGAAGTAATCTTGTTTAGCGAAAATGGATTCTAAATCTTCTCGTGTAGCACAGGGATAATCGAAATGCCAGATAGCAGCGAAACAAGTTTCAACCGCTTTTTCGAACACAGAAGAGTTGGAAGATGGATAAGAGGAAAGTGTGGAGAGGAAAGTTTGAAGATGCATTGTGTTGATAGGGAATTCTTTGGTTGGGTTTAGAGTGACACCAAAGAATTTAGCTGCACGTTCACGATCGTGAGACATCCAAATACCTTTGTTGACCACCGAAATTGGTGGTTTGTTTCCCGAGAACTAATGAGACAGAAAGCATCATAAACCGAGTTAGCAAGTACGACTTTAGATGCGAGGCACAGTTTGGAGAGGAAAAGGGAAAAAAAAAAAAACTTACCTTCATAATATAACCAAGATTGACTGGTTTGTATGTCTGTACGTCGAAAATGAAGAGGATGTTAGCAGAGAGAAAGAGATTGAACAAAGAGCTAGAGATAGGGTGAGAAGTGAACGTACAATGTCAAGATCCCACAATTTCTGATAACGTCGAATCACTTGGAATCCAACATAGGACCAAGGTGAAACAACGTCAAAGTAAAACCAGATTTTGGTGCGACCCGTCATCGTAGGCTTGTAGATATAATTCGATATGCTCAGAAATGGGTGATTAGATGATTCTTTGTTTTTGCCGAATGATGATGAATTAAGATTTGAAGACGATGGTGGAAGGAGAAACAGACGGAGCAAGGGAGAAGAAAGGTGAAGGATTTCAATTTACCCCGCAAAATTGCTCTGGCGGCTATTCACTCTCACTCTCACTTTCACTCTCGCTGCTCGGGCTCCGGTCAACAAACGGATGCCGAGCGGCGCGAATTTACGGTTTCATGCACGGTTCATCCCATCATCATCCCTCTCAACCCCGGAATCCGCTCATTGTTACCACCAATGCATCATCGATTGTCAAGCGCTCTCATTCACATCAGTCGTGGATCTTCTCAACCTACAGGCACACGCTAACACTGCACGAACACTAACACTCGCACTCATTGCTTCTTCCATGTCTGAAATGAGAGGTGAACTTTGCATTGCACATGCTTTTTTTTTTTCAATCCTTCTTCCTGTTCTCCCCTTCGTTTCCCTCCATCACTTTGATTCCAGCCCTTCTCGCCTTTTCCACCACCGCTTTAGCCTGCAACAACATTGGTCTATCAATCATAGTCATACCTCCATCCTTCTCCTCCAATCCATAAGCTCCCCTATTCTCTTTCCCACTTGCTTCCTCGTACAAACTCAAAATTCTCTCGGCTCTTTCCACCGCTTCTTCTGTCGGATTGAAGCTCTTTTGAATCGTCTCAACCTGACTTGGATGAATTGCCTGTTTCCCATCATACCCTAGCTCCTTTGCTTCTTTTGCTTCCTCCGCAAGATAATCTTGATCTTTGTAATCAATACAAACCATATCAATAGCTGCAAGGTTATATGCTTTTGCAATCGTAGCCATATGTGCTCTAGGGAACAATAAACTCTTCCTATCCCTTGTTCTGAGAATCCCTGTACTTGCACAGTAGTCCTCAGATGCAAACAGCAAAGCAACTATCTCTGCTGTTGGTGAAGCATTCCCTTTTTCATTCATTCCCGAAAATACATTTTGACCTAATTGTCTTCTCACAGATTCGATGATCTTGGGCATCCGTAAAAGACTTGCAGCAGATTCGACTGACAGGATCAACCCTAAAGGCTCTTTGCTGTTCCGTAATGCTCTTGCTTTTTCAATGACCAAGCTCACATCTTCTTCAGACTCCACTTTTGGAATGACGATAGTTTGTAGTTGAAGAGAAGGGAGAATCATATCGAGATCGTCTTCAGCAAGGGGACGAAAGGTGGAAGGAGGATTAATACGGACGGACAATTCGGGGCCTGGACGAGAAGCGGCTTCAAGTGCAAGGAAGACGGTTTCTCGGGCAGATCCTTTTTTGTGAGAAGCAACTGAATCTTCAAGATCGAAGATGATGGTGTCGGAAGGGGAGGTGCGAGATTTCGAGATAAACTTTTCGGATGATCCTGGAACGTAGAGTAAGGAACGACGCGAGCGAGAGAGGGAGGATTCGTGAGAGGTGTCTGACTCGGACAATAAGTTTGCCTTCGAGGGTGCAGAGGAGGAACGTGACACGGGTGCGGCATGATTTGCGTTTTGAAGAAGGACTGGGGCGGTTGTGAATGATCTGTTTGGTTGAGGCGGTGCGATGGCAGCAGCAAGGATGCGAGTTGTGTTTGCGAGCGAGGCGGGCCGCTTTGGTAACACCGCCAACAGGGAGCGGTTGCAGAATCGTTTGACCGTCATGGTGAGCAGTCCACCCGTTCTTCTTGCTGTTTGTGAGGGAAGTGGTAATAATAATGAAAGCAAGCAGGAGCAGTCAAAGCGGACGAGGTAAGTGTGACGGCTCTAATAATAAGGGTTTACTCAGACTGTAACCGGAGGATGACTGTGACTGTTGCGGGGTTAACTTATCACTTTCTGCAAAGCGGCAATACGCACACATTTCTGACACGGCCGACATCACTTCACGTTTTCCGCGCACGGTCACATCCGCGTTAGAAACCGACTTTCGATCCGATTCAAACAAAATATCACCTTGACCTTGTCCCACCATCATTCTATAGAATCGCCATGGCTGATCCCAACAACACCCCTTCCGCTGCAGTTGCTGCTGCAGCTGAAATTCCCTCCCTCACTACCACCCTCTCGGAAACCAACCTTTCCCCTTCCTCGACCTCGGATACAACCTCCACTCTCTCTCGTCGTGGTGCTCATTCCTCCGCATCCTTCGATCTCCCCTCTGGAATCAAACGACTTCTTTCCAACCAATACGACTCTATTCTCAACCCCACCGGAATCATCAATGCTGGTATTGCAGATAACTCATTATGTCGTGCCGAACTTCTTCGCTATTTTCTTTCCCATCATCGTCTTCAACTATCTCCAGCAGATCTAACATATGCAGATAGATTCACATCCTCAACTCGTCTTCTTGAATCCATCTCATCTCTTTTCAATCAACGTACACCTGATTGGCCAGAATCATCCAATTCCCCTCTACCCCTTACCAAAGTGAAACCAGATCAAATAGCAATTGCTTCTGGTGCAACAGGAATTTTAGACGAACTTTTTTGGAACATTTGTGATGAAGGTGATGGTGTTTTATTATCTACACCTTACTATAATGCTTTTGATGGTGATTTGATGAATAGAGCAAAAGCGCAAATTGTAGAAGTTGATTTGCCTCTTCCAGATCAAGGTGCAGGAGAGAGTTTGGAGAATTCAATGTTTTCATCCACCACTGTTGCTGCTTATGAATCAGCTTATCAAAAAGCTATTTCTCAAGGTATCAAAGTCAAAGCCCTACTATTATGCAATCCTCATAATCCAACAGGAACCATTCATCCTCGTGAAACGATTATTCAACTTGCCAAATTAGCAGGAAAATATCAACTTCATTTTGTTTCGGATGAAATCTATGCACGTTCCACGTTCTCAACTTCTTCCAATCCTCAACCTTCTATATTTTATAGTATCCTTTCGATAGATACAGAAAAAGAATGTAATCTTCCCGGAAAATATGTTCATGTTGTCACATCTGCAAGTAAAGATTTTGCTGTTAATGGTTTCAGAATAGGTGTTTTAATTTCACAACATAATCCAGCACTTCAAAGAGCAATGTCAAGTGTTGGCTTATTAAGTCAATCAGCAAGTCCAGCTGCAAGTTTATGGTGTACTTGGTTAAATGACGAATCATTTTTAAGTTGGTATTTAGAAGAAAATAGAAGAAGATTAAAGAAAGCTTATGAATTTACGATAAAGTTTTTTAAACACCATGATATTCAATATCACGAATCAAATGCTGGATTCTTTTTACTGGTTGATTTTAGTAAAGCTGCTGGAATTACGGAAGAAGAAAAAATGGAGGAAAAGGGAAGGAAAAAAGAATCAGATTTGGTAGATAGAATGTTAGACGCAGGAATATTTGTTGCTCCAGGTGGACAGTATCATGTTAAGAAAGCAGGTTGGTTTAGATTTACGTTTAGTATGCAACAGAAAACACTCAAATTAGCTTTGAGCAGATTGGAAGATGTGTTGCGAGTTAAAGAAGAGGAAAGATGGAATCCAGAACAAGATCCGGATTGGGAATTGGAGGGAAAATCAGTTCCGAAAGATTCACTGGAATCTGACGACCAAACAAATAGAAAGAGTTAGTTACAGAAACTTGTCACTGGATAGATAGCACCCCGGGGTATTGTGCACACTCACACAGACTGAGAACATATAAACTGTGGATTAGATCTGCAAGATACAGAGTGATGGTCTGAATTCCATTGTTCGTGGCGTTTGACGAAAGATCAGAATATGTCTATACAAATTGAGTAAATGACCCAAGCTACTTGCGTCGACTATTCGAAATATCCCCCTGATCATCTTCATCTTCATCAGCCTCAATAGCAATCACATGATGAGGATCTTCCAATAATCCATCATCCTCTTCCCTTGCACTTTGACTTTGACTTTTACCCTTACTCTTACCTTTATCACTCCTCACTTTCTTCTGACTCGCTCCACTTGCCTTTCTTCTTGACGGTAGCTCATCCTCTTCATCACCTTCGATCTCATCCTCACCTCTTCTTTGTCCTCCTCCTCCTGCTCCTCCCTGTTGCCTACCCTCAGCCTTCTTCCTCATTTCCTCCTCATCCAACTCCGTCTTCTCCCTATACAACCTACTCTGTACCAAAATCGCCAAATCTACACTCAACTGAAAAATGGCACAGCTCGTAAACTGTGCTGGACTTCTTTTGAACAAGAAGTACAACAACTTGAACGAATCACCGCCCAACCAACCTACCAATACAGAAGCACGGAAACCAGCGAGACTCTTCCTTCTATAATTGGCGATCAATTGAGGAATAGGAAGAGTTGATTCTAATCCTAAAGCGAGATATCCAAGCAAAGATATGAAGGTTGTTGAAGAAGAGAGGATAATATAGAGCAAAAGGAGGAAAGTGGAGTAGAGGAAAAGGAAGATTAGGTAAGAGTTATAATCCGACCATTGCCAAAAGTTTAATGGTCTTCCTGCGCCTGTTGTTGGATTGAGATGTGCTAGAATAGACGAGATGCGTGATGATGTTGGAGTCGAAGTTGTTGGTGTGGTCGAAGGTTGAGGTAGAACTGATGAATGAGGATCGGTGCTTGATAGACGTCCATATGAAGAACTATTGCCACGAAACATGCTCCCCAACGTGACGAGGAGTGGTGGTTTATCTGCAAACAACTCTCCCTCCTCCTCCTCCCGTTCTTCTTCCCGCTCTCTCTGCATGTCTTGATTCAAATCCATCAAATCCCTCCCTTCCTCTTCAACCCTTCTACTACTATTACTCTCTGCTTCTCCCTCATCAGCATTGAAAACAACCCTTGCACCATTACTACTAATACTCTTACTCCACTTCGTCACCGGTTTGAATCTGATACATAGATACAGCAATCCCAATTGAGCCGCAATCATCAAGATACTCTGTAAAAGCAATGCGAATTCAAATCGCTCTCCCAGCCAAAAGAAACATCGAGTAATATTGGCGATTAGTAGAACCGCACATACATCGTGTGAAAAACCTCGAGCATCTTGTTTACGATAGATGGAATAGGCTTGATCTGCATAGACTAGTGGAGCGCCTATTGCCATTCCTAGCGAGGCTAGGGTTGAAATACTCATGATTGCCGCCGTCGAGAGTTGGTTTCAAAAGGGCCTGGGCTCGGTGAATCGATGAAGATGGTGGTGAGAAGGAAGATGAAACGCGTTGGTCAAAGCGCATGTAGTTAATGATTTCTTATTTATTGCGTCCCTTTTTTTTGTAGGATATTTTTCGAAATTGTTTTTCTTTCTGTTTTGAGCTTTCTTCCTATCACAAATCAAACGAAGCACACACACACTTTCCTCTAACGCATACATTCTGACCGGGTATGGAGTTTGATATTGCAACTAGCTTACATCCTACCCTGTGGCATAGGCAGAGGTTGAGCTCCTGGAGCAGTCAACGTCTTACTTTTCTGACTAAAATCTCTAACTACAATATCACATTTCACAGTCTCGCACAATCTCTTACTTGCTTTCTTGATCGCCTCTGGGAACAAAATCAACCCTGCTGCTCTCTCCACCGTTTCCACTGGCACTGCGAAACTCTCTAATGGTGCTTCATTAGGTATAACACTATTCGGCATTACAAATGCGCCTAAAACCATTCCTGCTCCTCCCAAACCAACCTTTGTCAAACCTTTCATTTCAACCTTAGGTCCAGGAGCTCCATTTGCATCCTTAGCTTGACCAACACCCAAAATGACTTTAGCGAAATGAGTTGGAACCGCAATATTAGGTGGATTACCAATCACCTCGTAACTCACTCTAAATTTACCATCAACACCTTGTCTCGGAAGATACAATGGGATAGTAAAGACATAAAGATCTGCGAATCTTCCGGTTAAACGACGTACGAAATCTTCTGTATGAGCCCAATAATCTCTATTCATACCTACACCTACTTGAGGAGCAATATTGGTTAGTAGGAAAGTTTCATCCATTGCAAGTTGACTAATTTTAGCATCAGCAGCAGGAACCATATGACCACGATCGTAACCGGAACGAAAGTAATCTGCCATTTTTGCACGAAACAATTCAGGAATTCGAAGATCTTCTTTGAAAACAGAATTGGATCGATCGGATTTGGGTGAATTAGGAGGACGAATAAGAGAAGCAGCGGTAAGATGTTCAGCTGTCCATGAAGGATGACGAAGTCGACGATCGTAGGAGGAGACGTAGGCTGTGTGTTGAAGAAAATCGGAAATTGGACCTGGATATCCTGCTGGTCCGAGGGAAGGTGAGGAAGCTGGATTGCCAGAATCAACTACGGCTAGATTGGAAGGTGGAGAGGAAGAGGTAGCAAGAGCAGGTGCTCCTGGTGTAGAGGTGGTTTGATCGACAGTGTTGACTGGAACGGCATTCTGTTGACGATTCTTGCCGGTGAGAAGAACGGCAGAACCAGCACCAACTACCAGCCCACCTGCGAACAGACTTGCTTGAACTACGTAGGACATCGTGTTCCACGCCGCAGAAATGAGTCAATTTGAGCAAGGAGAGATAAGGATATTGAGAGAGAAAGGTTCTGGCTGATGAGTGATGATAGTGGAAGAAAGTAGTAATTATAGAAGACGAAGGAGCTGTTCTCTTAAATAATTTGCCTTTTTTTCTAGTCTCAGCTCAAATTTTATTCTTCTCCATGGCCGTCACGTCTCGTTCCGCGAAAAAGCGTTTTTCAGGGTCCAACGTGAATCTCAACAGAGAGAGAGAGAGAGAGAGAGAGAGAGAGAGAGAGAGAGAGACCAACACTTGGCTCTCACCCAACTTGATGTACAACACACGAAGCGAAGCAAACGAACATGGTCATGAGTGAGTCTGCTTTGCAATTGAATGTTTGCATTCTATCATGACCAAAGATTTATGCCTTCTTTTCCCGATACTGCTCCATATCCTTACCAGCATTTGCATGCTTTGCAAGCTCTTTAGACCATCCTGGAAGCGAGCCGTACTTCTGGATTAATTCTGCCAGCTCCGCTCGTTGTTCCTGCAACAAAAAGAGAAAAGGACGAAAGTGTCGATGAGTGAGTTAGTTTTCCCGTTTCGATTTCATGATGATGGTGATTGTGTACTTACTCTGAGATTGTCTGGTAGATCACCTCTGTATGTTCCTTCGAAGAGACTGCTCAATTGGGGTCTCTTTTTCTTCTCTGCTCTACCCATAGCCTCAATGACGGTTTTTCTATGCTGTGCTTTTGTCTCTTCCTCCAACTTATCATTCCACCAACCTCTATCTGTCAAAAAGTTTCGCATTCTGTGAAGTGGATTATCCATCTGTTTCCAATTCTCCACTGCCTGCTTGCTTCGATAAGCGCTCGAATCATCCGAAGTGGAATGATGACCCACACGATAGGTCATGGCTTCGATGAGTACAGGTCTCTGCTCAGCCAACGCCTTTGCCTTTGCAGCCTGTACAGCCGATCTGACAGCGAGAGCATCATTTCCATCCACTCTTATCGTAAGCATACCATATCCTGGACCACGAGAAGCAATACCATCACCTCGAAACTGTTCGGAAGCTGGAGTTGAAATCGCATATCCGTTGTTCCTAACGAAAAAGATAACAGGACTACCTGTAGTAGCCGCTAGATTCATTCCAGCATGAAAATCACCTTCACTTGCTGCTCCTTCACCAAAGTAGCAAATCACCACATTGTTTTCCCTTCCCTTTGTTCTTTTCAATGCGTATCCTGCACCAGCAGCTTGTGGAATCTGGGTAGCTAAAGGACTACTAATGGTATGGAAATGATGCTTGGTACTACCAAAGTGGATAGGCATCTGTCTTCCACCACAAAGATCATCTTCAGCACCAAACACCTGCGACATGTAATGATCGATACTGAAATCTCTCCACAACAATACACCACTCTCTCGATACTGTGCAAACACTTCATCATTGTTGGCTAAACCAGCAGCACTACCGACCACAGCACCTTCTTCACCATACGAAGTCATCATGAATGAGATACGTCCCTGACGTTGAGCGTTGTAAAGAATCACATCGATCTGAGGGAGAAGAAGCATAGTTTGATACATTTTGACGGCTTCGGATTGGGTGATATTGACCATGTCTTCAGTGACACCGGGAAGAAGACGACCAACGCCATCAAGAAGACGGTAGGTTGGGATGCCACCTTGAGCATTGGCATTGCCAGAGAGAGTTTTGGGTTTGACACGATCGAAGAAGCTGTCGTTGAGAGAGGTGAGAAAGACCGAGGAGGGATGACCGGGAAGATGACCTTGTGGTTCGTCACCATCTTTGCGAAGAAGAGAAGAAGAAGCGAATGTGCGCGGAAGGATGCAAGAGCTTCGAGGGAGGATTGAGTGGGTCGAATTGGTGAGACGCTGTGCCAGACGCGAACGACTGGCAGAGAGAGCGGTGATGGATGCCATGCTGGAAAGGTCTGCTTTCAGTAGAATAAGGCGAATAGTGGAAGAGAGGGTGATGACGAGTCGGGCTCAGTATGACGAGCAAGACTGACGGAATGGTAAAGGGGAGAAAAATTGGTCGATACCAGAGCTTGTCAGCTGGCCTGAATGAAGGTCCTTGATGAAGAGTGAGGATGATCGACGTCGACGATGAGGTGTAAGAGGAAGATGACAAGCCGAGAGTCACATCACCTAGAGCGGGGTTGTGCCATGTGTGGGGTATTCCCCAGAATTCAGACGTTCGGTGGATGCTCGGTAAAGCCGATGATGGTCCGAAAGCGCTTTCGCTTTTATGAACCAAAAAGTCGAGTTTCGGTCGTGGCGGTCGCAAGGGTCCACGTACGAAAATGCGATCATTAAATGTTGTCAGATGGCGATCAAACACCGTTTTGGTGGAAGCACCGAAGCACGAAGCGTTGCCAGCGAGAAGTCAATCACAGATGTTTCAGTCAAACGCAGTGTACAGCAGCAGCGACACGCCTAAGCGAAGAGTAAGGAGGGTCATCTGCTTCAAAGAGATGCTTCCCGCTCATCAGACCTTCTTCTCTCTTCTCTTCGTTCCAAAGAACGAGTCAAGGGATCTTGGTTGCAAAGGGGCCTTCAGGCTTCACTTTACTTCGTGCGACACAATCAGCCCAGGCAAAGTCGCTACCGTGTCAAGTCACGCAAAGCTGTTACTGCGAAACAGAGCCAAGATGCAAGCAAGCAGCGTCGCAAGTGATTCGTTCGCACTTTACACGACAAAAGAGCAAACAAGACGCGCGCGCACCAAATCCAGCACAAAAATCAAGCTTCTCTCTGAGTTTAATCAGCGCAGAGAGAGGAGCAGTTTGAGTCTTGGCTTGTGTCGTGATGGTCTGGAAGCGAGCAAAGCATGTGCATGTGCGAATCAAAAAAGTGTGTGTGTGTTTTTTTCTTTTCTTTTTGTTGGCGGTGAACCCTGTTTCTCGCTTGCTCAACTCTTTTTTTGCTTTCGGTTGGATTCCGTGTGGTGGCGCTCTTCTTCTTTTTCTTTTTTTTTGGTTTTCTGCTCTTGACTCGACCTGTGCCCGCGTCTTGCGTCTTCTTTGGAAAAGGACGAAAATGCTGCGTGCGGGAACAGAGCGAACACTGCCAACGATTCAACAAAAAGCGCATTCAAGCACGCATGCTGTCTTGCCTGCCCGTTGCTTGCATCGCATCGCATTAGCATGGCATGGCATAGCATACAGACACAGCACGAATGACAGGCCAGACTCTCACTCTCTCTTCTTGCCACTTCTTCATCCATCAAATTGTCCTTTCCTCAGAAGATCGACATTGCTCGCTTGCAATGAGGATTCCGTGGCGTTGTGATGAGAGTGTGATGAGAGTGCGATGCGATAGATGAGTTGTCGAATCGGATCAATACCGAGACGCAAAAGAAATGAGGCTGCTCAGTCGACGACCTTTTTTTTTCACCCACGCATGCATCACTGCGCTCTGCTGCCGCAAAATTCTCCTGCGCCAAAACTCAGCCAAGCAAGTCGACTCAGACTCTGTCTCGACTCGACTCGATTCGATTTCATCGTTGTCAGACCATCGTATTCTCGCTACTCGTCCTTCCACCATCTCTTTTTTTCCGTTCCGGCTTCCCCCTTCCCCTTTCTCGCTTTCTTGATCGTTTCCCTGACCTTTGTTCTCGACACACGCTCTTCAATCTTCCGTCTCTATTCCTCTAACTCTTCTTCGTCTTCGCCGCATACCACCTTTTCAGCTCTTGTGACCCCGAACCTACTCTTTCGCCTCTCAGTCTCAACTTCAGACTCGAACAAGACAACACCCTACTGGGCTTCTTCAAGTCCAACACCTACCGCTCTAGCTTCTTGGTTGATCTCTTCCCACCTCATTCTTGCTTCAGTCAAGTCTCGATCAAAAACGAAATAAAATCACCAAAAACAGCTCCGTTCATCCCACTTAATCCAAATACCAACTGTTGCCTCGGGTCATTACAGTATCCTTGTCGGCTCAGTCTATCTCATTATCTTGACAATCCTCACCAGCTGTCAATCACTAGTAACAGCTCTTCCTCCATCTCGTCAACACTGCTCGCAGCTACCACTGCCTCTTTTGTCATTGATCGCGTTCAACTTCATTGCACGCTTTCATTCGAACCCACCTCCTCCCCGCCAGCAACTAAGCAACGCTGCAGAGTGATCTCATCCTTGATATCATACTGCAACCTTGCTTGATTCCCTCCCACCAACGCCACTTTGCCTCACACTCACGTGTCGTCTCTCAAAGCTTTTACCAATCCTACCTTCAGCTCGACGTCTGCTTTCCCACATACGTCTCACTTCCTGCTTCCCGGCTCAGCTCGCCTTCACGTTTCCTCCATAACAGCTCCTCTCTTTCTGCCTTAGCTCAGCACCACCGACATCCCTTTTCCCCCTCCCTCTTTGCTGTCGTCCCGGTGAAATCCATTCCATCACTTCTCCGCCTTCCAGCACGGTATCCTTAAACCAACTGATAAGCGTTGATCGCACCCACATTCGCCAAAGACTCTATTCACAGCATCTCTTCGGTTCTCTCCAAGTCATCTATCGCTCGCTTATAACGAACGAACTGTATACCTGCTACATAAAAGCACTCTCAAGATTCCCCTTTTGGTCATCCGCATCTGCGTGTTCCTTACCTCGTTCTCTCTGCAAGCCTTGTACAACAATACGTTCATTCTCTGGCCAGGAGCCTGACATATACACACACACTTGCCCTCTGACATTCGGTCTCAACCTCGATACCCACACACTCTATCAACATGAACACCTCCAATCAGCAGTATTATGGCAACAACGCCTACCAGGCTCGTTCTGACCTCCTTTCTGGCCTCCGCACTGAAGGCCTCGGTCTCGGCTCTGTCTTCTCCAACCAAGGCGCTTCTCAACAGCAGCAGTCCACCAACCCCCGTCACCACCACCAACAGCAGCAGCAGCAGCAGTACTACCCTCAGCAACAGCAACAGAACCACAACAACTCTTATCGTACTGCCGAGTCGCTGCGTGACATTTCCGCTCTGCAAGCGAGCCTCGAAGACCAACTCACTGCCATGCGTCTTCAGTCCGATGCTCAATTGGGTCACTCCAACTATCAAAACAATGGATACGGCCAGCAACAGCAATATGCTCAGCACTACGGCAACGGTAATCAACAGCAGCAGTACATGCAGATGCAGCTTCAGCAACAATTTGCTCAGCAGCAGGCAGCGGTGCAGCAGCAAAAAGCCGAGTTGCTTCGACTCCAAGCTATGCAGAAGCAGCAGCAATACCAGCAGCAGCAGCAGCAGCAGCAGCAGCACTACGCTCAACAGCAGTACGGCGGTCAGCAGCCGTACAACCAGCAACAGATTGCTGCTCAGCAACGATTCCTCCTTTCTCAGCTTCAGGGCGGCAATCACACTGGTGATTATGATCATGCCAACACGATGAACCAGGCTCAGGCTGCAGCTGCTTCCGCCCAAGAGCAGAGACAAGCTGCCCAGGCCAGCATCCAGGCTAGCCTCCGTCAACGCCAAGTCCAACAGCTCTACCAGACCATGGGTCTCGAGAATGACGTACAGGGTTCCATCTACAACGAACCCGCTGAGCAGTCGATGCAGCATCAACAGCAGCAGCAGCAGCAGCAGCTTCACTTGCAAAACATCCTCAACCGACACACGCGCAAAGTTAGCAGCGAGGGTCCTTCGCCTTCGCGCACTCCTCTGGATCAGCGAAGCTGGCGAGGAGGCGCTGTGTCCAACGAGCAGAGATTGCCTACACCTCCTGGACAACGCGTCGCTTCACCAGCATCAAGCATGCACTCTCGCAAGGGCGGTATGCGTCCCAATTCTGGCACGGCTGACAGCATCATGTCGATGCGCTCGCGCACCATGACTCCTTCCATTGTCATTGACGATAGTGCCTCGGAAGGCTCGCGAGCCCACTCGGAGAATGACCAAGTGGAAGGCGATCAGACTCCCGAGACGAGCGAAGAGGATCTCGAAGTCAACACGCCTCTTGCCAAGGCTCAGTCCACCACACCTACGCCTCATTCCAGGCAGATCCAGAACAGCAACAGTCGCTACGGATCGGTGGGTCGAGGTGTTGCCAGCGCACCCACTTCCACGAGCTCCACTCCACCCATCTCTGCTCCCAAAGCCATTCCTCGAGCGATTCATCTTTCGGCAGCTCCACAGCACCGTGCTTTCAAGAACAGCGGTGCTGCTTCGGACGGCAACACGATGATCAACAACGCTGGTCTCACTCTGCCACCCATTCAACCTCGTCGTCAGCCTAAGGGGCAGCCAAACGAGTTTCAAAAAGTCAACTTCCAAGCTCGCATGAACAGCCGTTTGCGGAAAGATGCAATGTCGAAGCTTTGCGCCAGTCCGCGTGCGGCAAGTTTTGGCGGCAACGGAATGAGCTTTGGTGCCCGCTTATCGAGTGCCGGCAGCAGTGTCTCGGTGCCTGCTATGCCTTGATCAGTTCTTCTCCCACTGAATCGTCACTTTTCATCGTCCAGGGTTTTTTCTTGATTCTTTCTCTCATTCCAAGGTTCTTGATTGGTGGCACTCCGTAGTAAGGCTGATTCCATTTCATCGTTCAGTCCGCTTTGTCTCGAACAAGCCCTCAGTCACATCTCCATACTCTCGTAATTCGAATCTCTCAGCGGTTGCATTTGACAAAATAAAGCTCGATGTGTGATTAGACTGCGACATCTGCAAGAAAACAAGGTTGACGACAACGAAGAAAGTTGAAACCTTGATGTCCTTGATTTCATCTGCCAGCTTCAGGATGCATTTGACAACTTAGGCTCGTGAGGTGTGATTGGATTGTGATCTGCGCACAGAAATTAAGCTTGTGGCGCCGGATAGAGTTCGAACATGAGGAGCACATTGTGCTTCCTTTCACATATCACACTTGGGGATCTCTCCAAGATTACGCTGTTATCCGTCACACTTGCATTCTTCTTTACATCACGTTGCTTCTCTTCCGCTTCGGACGTGATTGAGCTGAGCTCAGCCGACTGTGCTTTGCGGTGGCTGAGTCGCTTGCGCAGACTCTGCGATGTTTAGAGTTATGTGAGCCATCTTTCTCATAAAGAGCCGGGGGCTCGCTTTTCCCTAAGCCCCTCTCTTCACCACCAGCTACACTAAACGAGCTGCTTACAGCTTTCAAAAACCTCGACCAAGATGGGAGATCGAGGTAAGTCGAATGCAGATTACTCGAGAGTGCCCACGTTCAAGATCGGCTTTGGTCGCTGACATCTTCTTCAACTTTCCTGACCGTCAGAGATGAATCGACTGGCGGAGGCCATAGACCGCGAGTCCGATCCCGCCGAGACCACACCTGCCGGGGTCACGCAATCAGGGGTCGCAAGCCCTAGGCAACAGGCTCTCACTGCAACGGATTCAGCCTATCTCGAGAGTTGTGCTTTGGCAAGCGTGTCGGCAAAATTGGTTCATCTGGCTCACGACAACAAGTTCTCGCTTTTCGACCTAGATGAAATGCTGGAAAGCGACGTACACCGCCAAAAGCTGGGCCGTTTGCTCAAGGAAGTGATCCGGCACAAGAAAGTTGCGATGTCTACCATCTCTCAGGGTAGTGCTCGCCTCATCAACACAGAGATCACCGAGGAAGGACTGACTGCAGGCATCGCTATCAATAAGAATGATGCCACCACGCTACATCCGCAACGCCTCAATGTGATCGGGACTACTTACGGGCCCTACAACTTCTTCGGCAAGGCTGCGTTGGGACTTATATTGGCAACCGACCGCTTCACCAGGGACATTCTGGTGTATGTTGAGCGAGGGACAGGACTGTATAACGATCTGGTTACAAGTGAGCAGTCCGGAACCGCTGCAATTCTGCGAGATGTGGTACGGGATGAAGTTATCAAGGACAGATTCGTGTTTGATCAGAGATCCTCTATTACGTACATTCTCATCATGCCTCCGTCTACGACATCAGACGTGCTCACATTCGCTACAATGCTCGACTTGGTATACTTGCACAACAGAAGGGTTCAAAATCTGGGCGAGAGCGATGAAGAAAAGGCCGAAAAGGCTGCGATCATTGAAAAAATTGATCGCGCTATCTGGAACGATGCACGGGACGACGAGTCTAGCCAGCTATGCGCCTGAAGACTACGCCGGACAGCCGGTTGGCAAGGAGCGGATAGAGGTAGGGCAAAGGGCAGGTCCGATGCAGGTTCTCGCAAGCAGATCACCCCGGACCCTGCTCTGAACACCTTGCGCAATTGGGCACGCTGTCTAGCTAGCTACAAATCTCCTTCCCTTCGACCACAACAAACCACTACTAGTCAATGTATTTGCTTCACATGCAATCAGGCCGTCAATGTCTCGCAGTCCATTCTCCATGGAGCGGTTTGTGCACAGTCGTGAGAAAGGAGTGTGCGACACTGACTCGAGGTGAGAAGCTCCAAAGATTGGAGCTGAGGCGAGTTACGTGATGCACGTTGTTGGCCTCTTCCTTGTTTGACAGCAGCTCCAAGTGCCGAGCGAGCTTTGAAGGGTTAAGGGCGAGTCGAGTCAAATCAAATCAGATCAAATCAAGTTGCAGAGATTCCAACACAGCTCTGCAAGCAAAAGAGTCTCGCTTTTTTTCGTCGGTGACAAGATCGGAAAAATAGGAAAAAAGATTCAAAAATCAATCCTAAAAGTCGCCGCCGCCTTCGCGCTGAAAAAGGTGATGACTCTGATGTGACTCTTTTCGTGCTGCTTTTTCTTGCTTTCGTGCGACTCTCTCTCTCTCTCCACATTCTTAGCGTGGCTGATATGAGCAAGCAGTCTTAGCTACACACACACACACACACACACACACACACACACACACACACACTCACAACTCTTTCTTCTTGACTCGAAGAACTCAGAACCTCAAATGCACCGATAAGGTCAATCCCACATCAATCCTCACATCTTCCATCCTTCCATCAACATCACTTCACACTGCCAAGCGTCTGCTGGCTCCTACCGTATCCATCATGGCAGCTACTCGCGTTGCCCTCTCCTCTTCCATGAGGCGATCAATCGCACGCCATTCTCACATTCGCCTCCTCGCTACACACGCCGCTTCCACGCCCGGCTCCACTACCAGCAAGAAGCCATGCGCAGACTATATCTCCCTCTCGCATCCCGACGGTGATGCCTCTCGTGGCTCTAAGATTGCCGATACTCTTGATCGATTCTCGCATTCTGTCCTCGCAACCTACTCTCGTCCTCAACTCATCTTCACTCGCGGCAACGGCCTTGACTTGTACGCTGCTGCCGATCCCAACACCAACTCTGGTCACAACGAGCGTAAATATCTTGACTTTTCTTCGGGTATTGCCGTCAACTCTCTCGGTCATGCTGATCCCAAGATCGCCGAAATCGCCGCTGATCAGTCTTCCAAACTCGTTCACGCTAGCAACCTCTACCACAACGAGTGGTCTGGTGAGCTTGCAGACCGCATGGTCACTTTGACGCATAAACACGGCGGTATGGGATTCGAAAAGGGCAGCAAGCCTCAGAGTACCGATAGTGCAGGTCTCAAAGTCTTCCTTGCCAACTCGGGAACGGAAGCCAACGAAGCTGCCCTCAAATTCGCACGTAAAGCTGCAAAGAGTCACCCAACCAAAGGCGGCGACAAAAAGACTGGATTGGTCAGCTTCAAGAACGCTTTCCACGGTCGAACCATGGGTGCATTGGCCATGACGCCTAACCCAAAGTATCAGGCTCCCTTTGCTCCTTTGATCGGTGATGTCCGCACAGGCACTTACAACGATGTTGCTGGCTTGGAGACGCTCATTGATGAGACAACAGCAGGTGTCATCGTTGAACCGGTTCAGGGTGAAGGTGGAATCTTCCCTGCCTCTCTCGAGTTTCTCCAAGCGTTGCGAAAGAGGTGTGATCAAGTAGGAGCAATGCTCATTTTTGATGAGATTCAGTGTGGTCTCTTCCGTGCTGGTACTCTTTGGTGCCACAGCGAGTATCCCACCTCTGCACACCCCGACATGGTCACCATGGCAAAGCCGTTGGCAAACGGTTTCCCCATTGGTGCGGTTCTAATGCGCGATAGTGTTGCTCATCTCATTGCAGTGGGTGATCACGGAACTACCTTCGGCGGCGGTCCTTTGACCAGTCGTATTGCACATCATGTTCTTGGACGACTTGCATCTACCGAGTTGGGCGAGAGTATGAAGGAGAGCTCTCAAGCGCTTTTCTCCCGACTCAACAACCTGGTCGCAATGTTCCCTGATCTGCTTCTCAACGATCCGGAAGCAGGTAAACCAAGTCCTCGAGGAAAGGGATTGATTGTCGGTGTTAGCACAAAAGACCCATCGCATGCAGGCAAGGTTGTTCAATTGGCTCGACAGCGCGGTTTACTTATTCTAACGGCAGGATCCGATACGATCAGGATTCTGCCAAGTCTAACCGTGACACGAGAACAGGTGGACAAAGCTGTGGACATCATCGAATCATGTTTGCTCGTCGTTCGTGATGAAGTTTCTCGCGCTACTTCCGCACACGCCACTTCAACCACTTCAAGCTCGATTGGTCAGCAAGCACGTGCATTCTCTTCGTCCTCTCGGGTCTCTGCTGCTGCTACCACTAACACTCAAGCGGATTTGGCTAGTGCACAAGAGATTCAATCTCTATACACCCAATTCATTCATCTAGGTCAATCTTGGCCTAAGGATCCATTAAGGCCAGAGATTGATTTTGGTGCAAGTATCATCGCTGCTGCTCAAACATCACTTCTTTCTATTCAGAGTCAATCTGCATTGCATCCGGAACAAGTTGCAGCTAAACTTCCAGGTGATCCTCTTCCTACTCCTTTACCTGGAACAAAGAGTCTTACAAAAGAAGAACTTGGATATGCTAAAAAATCTTTGGATTTACTTATCGAACTTAAAGAGAATAAGGTTCAAATGGAATATCCACTTCCAGAAAGTATGTTGAAACCTAAAAGTCAACCAGAATATTATGATAGGTTGATTAGGAGTATTGAACGTGCTGTTCAAGGTAAATCTGTTGCTCCTTCTTTTGGTGAGAGGGTAAGAAGGTTTTTTGGACGAGACTAAATTTTTTTTTTTTTGTTTCAAATGTAATTCGTATCACAAAAATTTGAGCAAATTAATTGTTAACAGCTTCAATATGATCAGGATATTTAACACCACCATCGTATCTAACTTTATCCATGATTTCCATTGTCAGCGTACTTTCGGCCCAAGAACATTTTGGTTCTTGTAAATTTCCATCACGAATAGCTCTAGCGCAAGCGTCTGCTTCCCAGAACATACCATGACCTGGAATTTCGAATTTTTTAGTTTGTTGTTTTCCTGTATAAACTCCTTCTTCGTTTTTTTCATGGATTGTGTAAGATTCTGGTCTAAAGGGGGCCCAAGGAATAGTTAAATCTGCTTTTTCACCTTGAACTAGAACGATATATTTTTCACTTGATCTTATTGACATATTTGTAGTAGCTATACCTTGAGTTCCAGCCTTAGGGAAAGTTAGGATTATAGATGTGAATTCATCTACTCCTGTTAGAGGATGTTTAAGTATTGAAGAAGAGATTTCTGGTTTTTGGTTATTGTTATTTGGATCTTGAAAAAGTAATAACATTTGCCAAGTTAATGCGTAAATTCCTAAATCTAATAATGCACCACCACCTAGATCTGGATTAAACAAACGATGTTTTGGATCAGGTTTAAATTGCATTCCAAAATCACTAAAAACTCTTCTAACCCTACCTAGTACTAAATCTTTATGAATTAATTTTTGGATTTCTAAAACAATAGGAAAAAATCTAATCCAAACAGCTTCCATTAAAAACAATTTTTTCTCTTTTGCAACTTTAATAAGATGTTTAGTTTGAGAAGCGTTAATAGTAAAAGGTTTTTCACAACATACATGTTTACCTGCATTCAATGCAAGAAGTGTATTTTCATAATGATGTGAATGTGGTGTAGCAATATAAATAATTGTTACGTTTGGATCAGAAACAAGTTCAGAATAAGATCCATAAGCTTTTGCTGAAGAAGAAGCTACTCCAATGGATTGAAGAAATTCTGAAGCTCGAGAGGAAGAACTTGAAGATGCAACAGCTACAATTTCATGTCGAACATCAGAAACATTACGTGTAGATGGATCGAGTAGAAGATCTCTAGAAAATTTTTCGGCAATTCCACCAGTTGCAAGAATACCCCATTTACAAACAAATGGTTCGGAAGTCGTCGACATGATGTTGAATAAAAAGAAGCTTGGAAAGAAGAAGAAGAGGAAAGGTGCGTTGTGCTGTTGATTGGGTGTGATGGAGGGGGATGAGAAGGGAAAGGTTGGGTTTACATATGTAGTGAATGAATGAATGGAAAGCTAGCGAACGGACCACATTCAAAAAGAAGAGGTAGATAGAGATTCTGGTTCAAGATGCAGTTTCGCTTGCTCAATCATACTCTTCCCACTACGTTACAGAGCATCGACCGCTCGGTCACATACGCCGTTCTTTACTTGTTTGTATAGCCGTTGACAGATGTCCCTTTTCCCTTTGACCTTGTGCGTATGTTCGACGATGCTGACAACGTTGAAATATGACGTCGTCGGTGAGTTTGCCGATAAAGTCGCCGGTCTCGGGCCGAGTTGTTGAATGTTCTTCATAAAGGTCTAACAAGATGATTTTTCTTATTTTTGTTCAAACTAACAGACGAGCTGTGGAAATTAAACGCTGCTGATTGGATTTTGAAAGAAGGGCGGGCCGACTGTTGTGGACTGTGGAACTGTGTGTGTGTTGGCTGTTCGCTGTTGGCTTGTGCTTCCGGCTGTTGAAAGTGACCGGAAAGTGTGTGTTCCCCACAGACAGAATCCCACCTCGCTATCTCTGAAGTCCTCCTTGCTTCTTCTTCTTCTTCTTCTTCTCTTCACACCTTCCCAAGCTTCAACGCCCGCCTCTCATCGATTCCAATCGACACTGCTCAAAGCAAGAATGTCGGACAATAACGCAGCTCCTTCCTCCTCCAAAGTTCCACCTGCACATGCGCATGTGGAAGATGATGTTGACGACTTGGACGATCTCGATGGTAAGTTTATCGCACAATTCAATTGCATCTTTTCGGACGAATCATACTTATAGCTCAACCTTTGGTCTTTTGCTACTTGAACAACAGATGTTCTGGACGAGTTCAACGCTCCTTCAACTTCATCCGCTGTTGCACAGAAGACAGTCTCTTCCACAGAGCCGGTAACCACATCGACTGAAACGAAAACCACATCATCCAACGCTGGAACTGGTGTGTTGGGAGAGGAAGATGATGCAGGTCTGGATGACGTTCTATCGCAAGACTTTGCAAAAGAGTTAGCTCAAGGAATGCAAGCATTGATGAAGGAACTTGGTGGTTCAGCTAACGCGAATGCTGAAGGTCTAATGGGTAATTCCACTTCTTCTGGTGGTGGTAGTGGTGGTGCTGCGGCAGGTGGAGAGTTTAATGAGGAAGAACTTATGAAACAATTCGAAGCCATGATGGCTGGGTTTGGTGGTAGTGGTGCTCCTTCCTCTTCTTCTTCTGCTGGTGCTCCCTCTTCTTCAAAGTCTGCACCCTCATCGTCAGCACCCGCTGATAAAGAAAAACCAGCCAACTTCAACGACGCGATTGCAGCTACCATGGCCAAGCTGAAAGAATCCGACGCTTCTGCTACAGCTGATACCTCTTCGAATCCTTTTGCAGGTTTATCTGGTGCAGAAGGTGAAGAAATGGCTAAACTTCTTTCTGCTTTGTCTGGTGGTGGAGATCTTTCAGGATTGGAAGGTGCTATGGATAATCCTGAATTGACAAAGATGTTAGAAGGAATGATGGATGAACTCATGTCTCGAGATATTCTTTATGAGCCTTTGAAGGAATTGAGAGATAAATATCCAGCGTATCTAGCAGGAGAAGAAAGTAAAGGGATTAGTGAAGAGGATCGAAAGAGGTATGAACAACAGAGTGAATATATTAATGAGATAGTTGGAATTTTTGAAGAGAAAGGATACGATGCAAAGGATAAAGAGAAAGCAGGAAGAATTCAGGAATTGATGAATAAGATGCAGGATTGTGGAAGTCCTCCGAAAGAGATTGTAGGTGATATGCCTGCTGAGTTGGAAAGTTTACCTGGTTTTGGAGGAGGTGGGAATGAAGAATGTACGATTATGTAAGAGTTATCTTTGTATGGTCAACAAATAAGATGCTATTCTTTCTCATGGTGTATGAGAATGTCTTGAGCAATACCATTCGATGTAATACGCAGAGAGCTACTAGTAACTTCACCTCCAAGTGAAGCATCGGGCAGGATGAATTTGCGTCTGTATCGAGATTCTTTGAAAGTGTGTGTCAATCAGTCAGTCGAGCGTGAAAAAAGGAGTGAAGGAATCGAAAAAGGAAAGAGTGTGTTGGCTGGCTCTCTCTCACGTGATGCGAAAGACGCGACTTGTCCGAGTCCAACACACGTCAATTCTCTTTCTCTTTCTTTTTAAAAGTTACTTTCTATGCTGTGCGCTCAAGGAAGTGTTGGTTTTGGATGCTCAAGCGAGATTGTGAAAAGGGTACAGTATGGATACTGTAACTGAGTACAAAAGTATCATTCTGCAGCAGCCAGCGGGCACATTACATTATGATCAAAAGGCGAGTGCAGCAAGACGTCTTGCCGTTTTGTTTTGAAAGCAATCAGCACTGCTATTGCTACCGCTGCTTCAGCCAAAGTTGGTGAGTTGGTAATACACCGTGGTTGGTCTCTTGCATATCTGGTGGTATTGATGTAGAGAACAGAAGGACGAGGCGGTGTGTGTGTGTGTGTGTGTGGGCTGAATAAGAAACTTGACCCCTAACTGACGCGCTTTGAATACAATCCGAGACAAATTTGTATTCACAGCCGAGAACAACACCAATACAATTTTCTTTGTTCGATATTTGGCGTATACCAAAGCGGCGCCCCTTTCTTTCATTTCGTGGAACCCCTCAAGAACAATTAACTCCTTCGCCTCGCCGACTCGTCTGCTATGCCAACCAACGAGTTTGGAGTCTTGAGCATCAGTGTCAGCATCAGTACCAGTGTCGGCATCGATTTGTGACGCAGACGCAGGGTTTTGCAATCCGCTGCTGCTGTCGATTGAGTTCTCCCTTTCTAACGGAAGAGCAAAAGTGTTGCTGTGATTTAGTCACAGTACGCAGCGCTGTGCAGATTCAAGCTGCGCGCGCATAAGCTAACTTACTGTTGCAAAAGAGCCGCTTCTTCGGGCCCCTTTCTAAGTTGGATTGTCTGGAAGTGTGGCCCCTAAGAAAAGAAAGGATATTGTACTGTAATTGTGAATAACTTAAGTGAAATGCTGTGTCGGACTTGCCGTGACAAGGTGGGAAAAAGGAAAGAGAACAGTGTGAGTGCCAAACTAAGCTTGCTTCTGCGACTCTCCTCCACTATCCGCCCTCTATCTTCTACGCCATCATCATCACCGCCACCACCACCGCCATCAAGAAGGACGAGACAACCACCAACACGGTCACTCCCACAATACTTGCTCACCACTGACGCCTTCGTCCCAATCAACAATACTAGACGACGTTCTCTTCCACACACCATTCCGGGCAACGACCTATACAAGCACAAGGCACCGCGCTCAACTTCTACAAACACATCCTGGTCATCATACCACACACAGCATTGGCAACTCGAATCACGATTAACACTTCACCCATCTGAAGGTGATTCTGCCTACTCGGTGAACATCAAGAACGAAACATCGAATCCATTTGCTCACAGAATAGCCAAAGTCAATCTAGAGATTCTGTCTTCCCCTGTCGACCACCCGTCGAGCTTCCGTGGCCAACATGATGGATCAACAGGCAAAACCTACCTTGCCGGCTGCCAGCCCCAATGCTCGCAACAGTCCTTTCGCCTATCAGTCCAAGTACCTCGAGCGATCCGCATCACGCAGCAGCACTTTCTCTCTCGCTTCTCCTCTTGACTCTACTTCGCGTACTACTCCCACCACAACCACAGGTCTGCAGCATTCTGGCTCCGTCCGACGCTTCCCTGCTCCACATCGCCATACTGCCTCTCTCGATCCGCAAAGAGCTGCAGAGCTGCGTGCTGCTGCTGCTGCCGCTTCTGCTTCACCCTCTGCATCACCCCTCGGCGCCCACTCTTCAGGCCACTTTGGCTCCAACGGCAGTATTGCCAGCTCCGGCTCCAACGGCTCTACCAGCGCAACCACCTCGCCTACACCAGCCACTTTTAGCAAAGTCTCCTTCCCATCTGCATCTCGAGGTATAAATGGCCGTCCCACATCTATGCCACCAGCACCACGCGACAACCTCTTCAACTCTGCTACGGTTGGTCGCGCCCGTGCTTATTCCCCCACCAAGGATCCATACGACCGTGCCGTTTCCCCTACCAAAGATCGCAGTCACGATTCGCCACTTGCTTCTCCCCGCAAAGACGACTCTTCCTGGATCCAATCTCCCTCCACCCCTACCCAGGGCAGCTTTTGGAGTCATGGTTCCAACCAAGCTAATGCTGCCTCCAGTGGTCCCTCGCAGCTTCATCTCGGTGGTGTCAAGGTTCTCAAACGCTCTAGCGTCGGTGCACTCAAGATCATGAAGGATTTCACCAAGAAAACCGATGATCTTGGCGCGTATGCCGATCAGCATGGACACACAAGAATGACTGTCGGACG
Source organism: Ustilago xerochloae (assembly GCA_928856705.1). NCBI lineage: Eukaryota > Fungi > Basidiomycota > Ustilaginomycetes > Ustilaginales > Ustilaginaceae > Ustilago > Ustilago xerochloae. Next base: position 255,427 of record CAKMXT010000017.1, read on the forward strand.
TTCACGAGGACAACGCACACAGAGCATGGATGCAACTGCCTCTCCACTCGCCAATAGCTTGAACGGTCTCAACCTTGAACCCACCATCGAGGAGGGATGGCAAAAACCCAGTCGTCCCGGTCGAATGGAGAGCGAAGACCAAGAAGGCGAAATTGTGCTTCCTGGAATCACCACCGGCGCTGAGGATGTTGCTGGTCTTCATGGACGTATCCGTTTGGCGCGTGCAGATGGCCCGGGTACCATGGCTTTGGGTCGTCCTACTTCAACCTCTTCCAATCTCCCTTTGACTAGCTCCAGCAAGTGGATGGACACCCAGCGTCATCTCTTGCAGGCATACGAGTATCTCTGTCACTGTGGTGAAGCCAAGGAATGGATGGAACTCCACGTTGGAGAGCAAATCGGCGACGTCGTCGAAATGGAAAACGAAATGCGCAATGGTATCTTTCTCGCCAAGCTCGCCAAAAAATTCGAGCCTGACTGCGTACCTCGCATCTTTGTTCATCCTAAGCTCCAGTACCGCCACACGGATAACATCAACTACTTTTTCTCCTTCATCAACAAGGTTGGCTTGCCTATCTTTTTCCAGTTCGAGTTGACTGACTTGTACGAGAAGAAGAACTTCCCCAAGGTTGTTTACTGCATTCACGCGCTCAGTCATGTCTTGGCAAGACAGGGAAGAGCCTTGAAGGTTGGCAATCTGATTGGCAAGCTCGAATTCACCGATGATCAGTTGCAAAAGACGCAGAAAGGTCTGGATGCTTCCGGTGTTGCTATGCCTTCGTTTGGTGGTGTTGGAAAAGCCTTAGCCAAGGAAATGAATATCGAGTCCGAACCAGAACCCGAAACAGAGCAAGAACGCATCGACCGCGAGCTTTTAGAAAACATCGACTCGGTCGTGGCCCTTCAAACTGCAGCGAGAGCCTTTGTTGCCAGGATGCGATTCGCCGAACGTCTTCAGGCAGAGATTCAACGTCGTCGCGAGCAAGAAGCAAGACTCGCTGCAGCTGCTGCAGCTGCTGCTGAGGCCGAACGAATCCGTCGTCTTGAAGAACAAGAACGTCAACGCCGAGCTGAAGAGGATCGCATCGTTTCCAGGTGGGCTCCTTTGCTACAGGCACAAATTCGAGGTGTTTTGGCCCGTCGTATGCATCATCGCAAGCAGGCTGCTTTGCACACAAGCACGCGCACCTTTGTCGGTCTTCAAGCTGCTGTACGTGCCAAGCTCGCTCGTCAGACTCATGTCGAGCATGTCAAACGTGTTCACAATGTCAACAACGCTCTTGCTATCGAGCGATTCCAAGCACGCGCACGTGGCGCACTCTTCCGTCGACGCTTCTTTGAGAACATCAAGGCGCTCGATCAGCACGAGACCGGTGTGATAGGGTTGCAAGCACAAATCCGAGGACGTCTAGCACGTGCAGCTTACGAAAATCTTATCTACCGTCTCGCTGACTCCACGGAAGATGTGATCAAGCTGCAAGCTGCTTGTCGTTCCGTGCTTGCAAAGCAGAAGCTTTTGGGCACTATCAGAGGTCTTCGTAACTCGAGCGATGCCATCACTGCAGTTCAAGCTCAGATTCGAGGTGTTCTAGCACGTAAAGATCACGTCCGAATGCGATCTGCGTTGCAAAAAGTCGAAGTGAAAGCGGCTGTTGGCGGTCTTCAATCCTTCGCTCGAGCTGCTCTGGCTCGTCGTAAGCATCAGGAGCAGAAAAAGCAACTTGACTTTGTCACTCCTGACGTAGTTGGCATTCAAGCTGCTATTCGAGGCATGCTCGTTCGACAGGAATACGATTGGTGGCGTAACCATTTGGTTCAGTCCGAGCCGGTTGCTGTTCATCTTCAGTCACTTATTCGTGGAGCACTCAGCAGACGCAAGTTCTTTTCGAGGCTACGACACTATCACGAGCATATGGACAAAGTCGTCAAGATTCAAAGTCTGTTTAGAGGGCGTCAGCAGGGAGAGCAATACCGTAGTTTGACTATGGGTAAGAATGTTCCTGTTGCTACGATCAAGAATTTTGGACATTTGCTTAATGATTCTGATGCGGATTTCGAGGATGAAATCGAGGTGGAGAGGCTGAGAAAGTTGGTGGTAAGAGCTATCAGGGAGAGTCAGACATTAGAGAATGACGTTTCGGAACTCGATACTAAGATTGCACTCTTGGTCAAGAACAAGATCGGCATCGAGGAGCTCATCAAAGCCAAAAACGAACGTGGTCTGCTGGGTCAAAGGGAAGCAGCAGCTGCAGTGCAGAAGAGAAACTCGGTGCTTGTTGCTGCGAACGATCCTTTTGCCGATCATGCCTTAGACAGGGCGAGTCGAAGAAAGTTTGAACTCTATCAGGAGCTCTTCTATGCTCTTCAGACTCGTCCAGAGTATCTTGCGCGTCTGTTTGCTCGCGTTGGCAAGCTTGATATGACCGATCGGGATAAGCGACAAGTGGAGAAGATTGTACTTACGCTCTTCGGATATGCGCAAAAGGCTCGCGAGGAGTTCTTGCTGCTCAAACTGTTCCAAAGGTGTGTTCAGGAAGAGTTGAGCTTTGTCTCAACAGTGCCAGAGTTTCTTCGAGGCAATGCGCAATTTATCAAACTTGTCGCGCAGTACAATCGTGGAGCACGAGAGCGCAAGTACCTCAAGGATCTCTTGTCGCCACTTGTGCAGGATGTAATGGCTCAAGAAGGACTCGATCTTGAGACGGATCCATGTGCTATCTATCGCGCTACCATCAATCAAGAAGAAATGGAAACCGGACAACCCTCTCGACGTCCCCTCGAAGTTGCTTTCAATGAGGCGCTGGCTGATCCGCTGGCTCGAACCATCTTTATTCGACACTTGCAACATCTTCGCGCTACCACCGAAGCCTTCCTTTCGGCTATACTCTCGTCAACGCGGAAAATGCCATACGGAGTTCGATACATCGCTAGAGAAGTGTTCCGTGCACTTCAAACCAGATTCCCTTCCGAACCCGAAGAAGCACTGATCAAGGTAGTTGGACATCTTGTTTATTATCGCTACCTCAACCCAGCGATTGTTGCTCCTGAAGGTTTCGATGTTGTTGAAACTTTAGTTGGACCTGTTCAACGCAAGAATCTTGCCGAAGTATCTAAGATGCTTACACAGATTGCAGTAGGAAAGTTATTCTCTGATGACAATCCTTACTTACAACCTCTTAACGAATATGTTTCTCATGCAAGTGAGAGGTTTTTCAAGTGGTTATACGCTATCATTGATTGTTCGGATGCAGAATTACAATTTGGTGCTGATGAATGGTTGGATCATACTATTCAACAAAAACCGGTTATCTATATCTCTCCAAATGAGATTTATTCGATGCATCTTTTACTTTCTCAACAAGTAGATCATTTAGCTCCAATGAAAGATGATCCTCTTAGGGTAATTTTAGGTGAATTAGGAGCTCCAGCTGTTAGTAATACTCAAGAACTTAATTCGGCTAGAGATAGTGAAATTACTTTTGAACTTGTTTCTAGAATGGCAACTTTGAAAGATCCTGAAGCTGAAAGTAAAGCTTTATTTGTAGAGACTAAGAGATTAGTTTTATCTTTGTTAAAAGTTCAAAGTGGGAAAACTTTGATTGATGTATTTGTAGCTGAAGTTGGAGATAAAGAAGAATTGATGTGGGAAGAAATTGTTTCACTTGAAATGGAAGCTGAAAGACAACGATTAAGAGGACAACGACCACCTGGAGTAGCCCAGTACTCTGTTGGTGGTGGTAAATTGGAAGATGTTAGAAGATTAACATTTTCAGAATTAAAAGCACGAACATTGGAAAATATGTTAGAATTAGAAAAACTTGGAAAAGTATCTCGTACTAACAAGTATCAAGATATGTTAAATGCTATTGCTATCGATATACGTAATAAGCATCGTAAGCGGATTCAAAGAGCAAATGAGAAACAAGCAATGCATTCTACTTTAACTTCATTATCAGAAAAGAAAAAATACTTAGAAGAACAAATTAATTCTTATCATTCTTATATTGATGCATCAATGCAAACGATGCAAGGTCATAGGAAAGGAAAGAAAAGATTTGTTTTACCTTTTTCACCCCAATTTTTCCATTTAAGAAGTTTAAAACAAAACGGAGGAAAAATACCTAAATTTGGTAGTTATAAATATACTTTATCCAAATTATTAGAAAAAGGTGTAGTTGTACAGTCTTCTCTCGAATCAGGTAGTGTTGGAGTTGGGGGTGGAATTGTTTCTTCTGGTTCCGGAAACTTAGTAGGAGGAGGTGGAGAAAAGGGGGAGATAAATATAACAATTAGTTCAGACCAACCAGGAATATTTACATTTGAAAGTTGCAATATAGTAACAGATTTAAGAATTGAAGATTTATTAGAAAATCAATTTAATGGTGAACAAAAAATTAAAATTTTAAATGAAAAAGTTGAGGTTAATGTTAATCTTTTGGTTCATTTAATTAATAAAAAGTTTTACGCTTAGGTCAACTTCCACAACCTTTTAAAAAAATTTCGACTTCGTAAAATGACTGTATATACTTTTTTGTTGGTGGAAACATTTTTTTCTTGGTTCCCGTTTACTTTTTTTGACGATACTTATGTATTATATCATGATTTAAAGAAAAGAATTGCAAAAAAGAACGCCTTTTTGAGGAAACACGTTGTGAGGCTCTTCCAACACTTCGTATATGTGTGTGTGGGTGTGTGAAAGGAGAAAGAGAGAGAGAGCGCATTCACATTTTCAAAAGAAAACCAGAAAACGTTCAAAACACAAACAGAAATGATCATCTACAGTCTAATTGTATATTCGTGCAAATTTGAGGAATGAATTCTGATGTGATATAGTGATACATGTTGACACAAAACAGTTAACTTGGACGAACGGCGGCAGTGAGAAGGGAGAATACGTAAGTCAGACACGTTTTCGTTTTCCAAATCCACCACCAACACCACCTCCTCCTCTTCCCATAGCTCCTCCGTTCCTACCACCACCACCACCAAATTGTCTCTTAACCCCTCCTCCTCCCTTCCCTACCCCACTCCCACCACTATCCTTCTGCTTCCTCCTTCCCTCATCCACACTATCTCTCCAACTTGCATCCATCGCTTTAAAAACCACACTTCTCGGTAACTCCATACACATTTCATCAATTCTCCTCCTAATCCTCTCTACCTCTTCTTTCCCACCTTGCTCTTTCTCTAACACTAGATCTATCAAACTAAGCATAAAGTATCCTGACCAAGTGCTACTCCCCCCACCACCACCACCACCATTTTTTGTTATCACCCCCCCTCCTCCCTCCTGAGCTTTAACTAACCAACCATTAGAAGGAAGAGAAGTGGAAGAAACACGTTCACCTTTATTTAATCGTGTAATTATTTCAATAAAGTTTCGAGTAATTTGAATATTTCTCTTCTTCTCCTTTTCTTCATTAGGTTCGATTTTGAGATTGGGTTTACATAGAATATCATCAACGAACTTTCGTCGTTCTTTCGTTGTACCAATGAAAGATTCTTTTACCCAATCATATAGGAAGGTAGACATGGAAGGAGGTGGATCAGGATCCATAATTTGAATTTTACCAAACCAAACATGATTCACTATTCCACTTTCAGTAATAGCAGTAGAACTACCTCGTTGAAGATTAACTAGGAGCAAAGTAACGTCGTTCTTCTTCAACCATGTAGGTTCGGGTAACGGAGCTGAGGAATCAAGATGGACAAGTAGAGTAAGACTTTCAGTGTCGGAGGAGTCAAGACGGAAGAAAGGTGGTAGTTCCAAATGCTCTCCATCCGACAAATCTGCAGGGGTAGAAGAAATAGCTTCCCAAGCAGAAGCAATTTCAGCACGTGTGACAGCAGTGTAATTCTCTTGACCTTTTCCACGTTTCTCGAGCAAAGTTCCGTTACAAACTAAATACTCTTCTCCCTTTTTTCGTGTTGCAGTGCTACTCGTTGGGATTGCTGTATTGATGCAAATCTCAATCCAGTGTTCCGAACGATGGATCTTGACTGATTTGACTGCTTCTGCATCGATCGCAAGACGCTTGCGGTTAGCAGCGAATGGCAAGAAGATGCGATTGAGTGAGAGCTGAGGTGGTCCTTTCGCTTGGTGTGCCACTTCTACCGTGGTTCGCGTTCTCTTGCCTTTCAAGGATGAAGCTTCGACGTTGTCGTTCTGGTCGTTCGCTTCCTGCTTGGAAGCATCTTGTTCTTGGACCCCAGTGTCTCCCTCGACTAATTCTGTTGTGCTGACTTCTGCTGACTGCAACGGTTGCTCCTCTGCAGGCTTTCCGCTCTCCTCTTGTTTCACGTCCGAAGCCACAGTGGCTTCAGCAACGTCGGCGTCCGTCTGTTCCTTCTCCGCAGCAGCCTCACCAGACGTCTTCTCTTCCTCCTCCAAAGTGGGTTTACTCTCTAAACCTTCGCCTGCACCTTCGGTCTTGACAGTGGGTTCTCCCTTTCCGCTTGCAGCAGCCTCTTGAACCTGTTCAGCCTTAGGACCTGTCGGTGCGCGCTCAGGCACTGCAGTCGACATGGCAGCAAAGCAAAGACGAAGCTTTGTTGACTCGCGGAGATTGGCCATTATTTTGGCGGCTTTCGCACCTTTGCTGACCTGCTGATCAGGCTTGTCGATGGACTCTTGTGCATCATTACGCAGCTCATTGCTTGGTTCAGGGGTCGGCGCGACGGAGTCCTGAGCGTTTGAAGAGATTGTCTCTGCGTCCGCGTGAGACATGGATGCATCCTCCTCACCGTCAGCTTCAGGCTGAACCACATCATGAGCGTCAGCGTCTGCATCTGGATCGAGATCTGCATCTGCGTTCGCGTCCGCTTCGCCTTGAGCGTCTTCGTCTACCTCTCCGTCAGCGTCTGCGTCTGCTTGGCCCTGATCGTCCTTTGCGGGCCCGTTCTCGTGATCGGCGATTTCAGTGCGGTCTTGTTCAGCTTTCACGTGGGCATCCTCATTTTCTGGTCCGCTTCCATCATCGTGCTGGTCGTCGTCGCCACGTGTCGACGCGGGCTGCTCTTCGTCGGCAGCTTGATCGTCATCAGCATGTGCTGTCAGATCTTCTTTGCCATCATCGGTGTGATCCGCATTGGCGATACTCTCGGTTGAAGCTTCGTTCGGATGGTCGTTCGCCTGATCTGGGTCATACTTGACGTCCGAATCTTCAGTCTTAACATCATCATTCGCCTTCTCATCCTTTGCGAGTGCTTGCGGAGCAATCCAAGACCAGTCTAGCTCTTTGATCTCGAGGCCAAGGATTCGGAAGTCGGTATGTGCACGCTTTGCGCTTGCTACATGACTCGCATTGCTGTCCTTGTTCGAAGCTGCAGTGTCAGCTGCACCAGCGCGGGATGCGGCCGTGCCCTTCGCCGCATTCTGTGCAGCAATAGCACCCTTCCTTGTAGCGTTAGCTGCCGTATTCAATAAACCTGTATTGCTCTTATCAGCTTTATTACGCGCGTCGTTCGGTCCGCGTGGAGCATTGATCGGGATCATGTTCTGTGAGCTGAAGCCTGGCTTTGATGTGGAACCGGAACTGGCAACTCCACGTCTACTATTTTTATCGCTGTGCACGGAGCTGGAAGTAGAAGCACGTCGTCCTCCCTGAGCCCCACCGCCCAGCTGAGGTGAACCACCAATGGCTGGTCCAGAATGTCCAGGACGGGATTGGCCGACTGCAGCACCCGGCGGCTTCATGTTGCCGGCCATATTAGCATGCGGTCCCCAAGCTGGAGCGGGACCGTTTTGTGTACGAGCAGCGTTTGGATTTGCGGGCAAGCCAGCACGCGGGCCCGAAGGACCCTGCGATAGGTTGCCCCGATTTTGAGCTCCAACACGATTGCCATTGCGAACTGGCCCGTTAACAACGCCACCTCCCCGGCCGTTCTTAGCGGAAAAGCCTCCTCTTCCGGGTGCATTTGCGTTCATAACACCGCCGGAAGCGATGGGTCCGAAGTTACCTTGCTGACCCTGAGTCGGTTGCGGACTAAGATGAGGTGCTGGAGTTGCATTGCCGCCCTGCCAAGCATACGGCTGCTGTGGCGCCACATTGCCCGCGTTTTGTCCATAATGGCCAACGGGCGCCATGGATGCAGCGACGGGCGGAACATAGGCAGGAACGGGGACAGGAGCGGCAGGTGTCTGGTAGCGCGCCTTCTTACTTGGCGGCCCTGACTGACTGCCTGCAGCATATGCACCAGGCCAATTCTGACCGTTATCATTGTTGACAGCGACGTTTTGGTGCTGAGAAGCGGAAGGACTGTAGCCATAACTGGGAGGAGCCGGAGGTTGTTGATGCTGAGCAGGAGACGCTTGCGCCTGGTACGAATACTGAGCGGGCGGCTGCTGCGATTGATGCGGCACATATGAGGCAGCATGGTTGGCACCATGATAGGGACCGGACTGCACTGGTTGAGGAGGATAAGGAGCAGCAGCACCGGGCTGCTGAGGGTAATACGGCTGCTGCTGCTGCTGCTGCTGCTGCTGCCATTGCTGTTGGTTCCATTGTCCATGCTGAGGAGCAGCAGCAGCAGCAGCACCAGTGCCATTCAAAGGAGCTGCTGCATGACGTCCGGGAGGTACTGAGCCATATCCATAGTTGGCATAAGCAGGCGGTGGTGGACCCGATGCGGGTAATGGCGGTGCAGGGCCAGCAGGAGGCGGTGGTTGCCCATACGACTGCTGCTGCGCACCTGGAGCCTGCGACTTGGGCCCAGTGTATGGGTAGCTACGCTTCATCGGTCGTCGCTACCCGCTCGAGACTGTGATCGAATACTAGAATGCCTTACCAAGACCAGGTGGGAAAGAGAATCGAAACGTCGGCAGATGAGAAAGAGGCAATTCGTTGAAATGCGACACCGGGTCCTAATAGCGGAAGCGAGACAATACAAGATGTAAGTACACTGACGAAGTTTGTTGTACTATGTTGGTACTATGTTGGTGGACGGGAGGAAAGAAAGCGTTGCGGTTTGGTCGAACACTCGAACACTGTCGTGATTCATGGAAGAGGTCCGTGAGCTTGGAAAATCTCACTTGTCGAGAAATCACGCTCTCCTGTGTGTGACTTTTGTGACTGCAACTGGCGACTGGCAACTGCACCCTGAGCTGGAAGCCGGCCGCATCCGCTGTGAAAAGCGCGGAAGTCGGAATGAATGAATGAAAGAATGAATGGACCCTCAGCTCACAGCTGCAGCTCGCTCTTTCGTTCGCGTCAAGAGGATTTCCTCTTGATGAAATCTGAAGCTTTCTGTCTGCGCTGCTGACACGCGAGAGGCGTACGAGCACATAGGCTCTGTTGTGTGTTGGAATTTTAAGTGTGCCTTCAGCTAACTTAGCCGCGGACAGCTTCATAGAACCCTGAATGTGTGACTGCTAAGCTTCTACTGTACTTCACAGTGTCTAAAGTTCAAGTGGCTGTCACTCTCCTCATCAACATCGTCAACCAACCGACTTCACTTCCGTCACTGCACGGCTCCTCCGATAACTTAGAGCCTATTTCTTAGAACTGGGCGACAAGTCTAGACACTGCTGCAACACCCGACTTCGGCAAAGGCTCTCTGCTTGTCCTGGCTTAGACACTCCTTCGAGACGACAACGATGCAGATGCTGTCACACAGCCCAACGAAACACACCACGCTCTGAAAGCAAACGTGCGGCAGACTCCGCCAGCGGTTGTGCCACCGCATGAATCACCCTTGGTCGACTTTTGCGTCAGCTCACAGGGTGGATCTGTTTGCCAAACATGAACGGGCAGAACGGCTGGTATGCTGACCAGCAGCAGCAGCAGCAATACGCGTATCCTGGGCAAGCGCGGCAACAGCCACAGCAACAGCAGCAAGTGTATCAAGAACAGCAATATTTGCAGCAAGGCTTCAACGGCTTTGCCGCTGAACCCTCTGCAAGCATTGCCCAACAGCCTCAATATCAGAACACGAACAATGGCAGTCAATCGCAGCACTATACTGGTGCGTCACCTTTTGCAAACCCATCATACGCATCTCCTTCGACTACGTACTATGGCAACCATGTGGAACAGGCTTCTCCGTCCGGGCATCGAAGGCAAAGTGGGAACGGCATGCTTCATTTGCAACAGTCTCCCCACCAATCACAGCAATCGCCGTACTCACACCAGCAGCAAGCACAGCAGCAGTACAACGGAAACTCATCTGGACTCGGTGGAGGGCAAGCGCCTTGGGAGTATGCAGGTACACATCATCGCCCCTCGATATCTTCGGGTCCATCTCAGCAACAGCAACAGCAACAGCAATCGTATCACCAGCACGCATATGGTCATCCTCTGGCTTCTCCCTCTATTCAGGCCACACCGCAACACACCTTACGGCCGCCTCAAGCTGCCAGTCAATACGGGATGGAGTCACCGTATGCACCCTCAACGGGTACTCGCGAGCGTCTAGCTATGTCGCAGTCACCCATGTCCGACGTCTTTCAAAGTGGCGGTCCGCCTGCAGGAAGGACATTCAATCTGATGGCCGGCCTCGAAACACCGACACCGGCTCCGCCATTACGGCGCTTCTCCACATTTGACAGCTCCTTCGACACTCCCTACGCCGATCAGCGCGACTTTTCTGCACATATGGTCTCGCACACGCAGTCGGCAAATCCGTCTTCCTTGAATCAGCAGAATGCATCACACTTGACACATGGACAGCACCAGCCATGGCAAGCTTCCCAGCAGCAGCAACCCGCGCGCTCCCGAATGGATACTCAAAGATCGCAGACACTGGCATCGAGCTCGACTCTTGCTTCATGGAATACCGCCAAACCTTATTCTAACGTGCAGCCAAGTCCACTTCAGTCCAATGTAACTTTGCCATCTCAGCGGAATCACTCTATCGACAGGTAAGTTGACCATACCTTCCGCAGTCCGCACTTCTCGACAAAAGGCTAGCGCACACTCTCGAGATGCTCCTTGTGCTTTGCAAGAAGGTCGCGCCCTGCACAGTGTTATGCGACCTCAATTCTTTAAAAGACCGTTTATTGACTCCGCCTTCCGTACCGCCTTCATATGACCCGACATCGCTTCATGCAATGTGACTGCGCCGATCCATCGGAAATGTTCCGATTTATCGACCTTTCGTTGTGGTCACGGCTACTTTCTCTCACCTGTCACCATCATCTCGACAACAGCTCGCCGCACTATCCCCACACATCTCACGCCCCTCAAATACAACAAAGGACTCAGACAAGCGGATCATTCGAGACGTACGGAGGCGCAAACGGGCATTCGCAGACATTGCTGCCAGCGTCTCATCCCGCACACCCTCGCTCTTCCGGCAGCAGTCTCGATGCAGCGTGGGGTATTCCGTCATCTCACGCTCCAGGTCCTGCGAGAGCACAACCTTCCCTCGGAAATGTGGCATCTTCTCATTCGATGCCGCCACACTTAGCAGAACCGGGATCACCTAGCCTGACAGTGGCTCGCAAACAGACAGTTGCGCCTCGACATCATGCTCAGCCACCGCAGCATCCTTTATCATCGACACCCGCCGCATCTTCGACGCTTGACATGGCAATGTCAGCAAGTCCGAATTTCAATCCGCGTCAATCACAACCATCACTTGCTCAGACGAGCTCGAGCTTGCCTCCATCATCGGCGCCTCCGAAAGAGAAGACTCAGCCTAAACCCGCCAAGCGCAAGCCAAGTGTGAACCACAATGTCGAAGCCAATGCCTCAGTTCCGTCGTTGCCTCCAACAACGATTCCTCAATCCAGCGGCACCTTCCCGATGAGCCAAGGAGCTTTGCCTCAGTATGCTTCGCCGAGTCAGCTTTTTGCTAGGCCACCTTTCTCTCAAGCCATGCCTCCACCGTCTCTTGCCAGTGATCCATTGGGCATGCGCCAATCCGACGAGCCTCAGACACCTCCTCCTCCGAGCTCCAAAACGCTGACGGTTCAAGAAAGCCCAGACCCGCTCAACTTTCTTTCTCCAAACAACCACTTTTCGCTCTGGCAACAACCCAGCGCACCACCATTGCCACCCCAGTCTTACGCTGCTCAAGGTCTCGCTCCTGATCATCATCATCACCAGCATCAGCAACAACATTTAACACCGCAACAGCCCGACTTTGCAATGGCGCGAGCTCAAGCCGCAGCCGCTGCGGTCCCGAGTAAGCGCAAAGATGGACAGCCGGCCGACAAGCCCAAGAGGAAGCGATCGAAGAAGATGAAGGACGAGCAGACAGCCTCAGGACCCACCTTCCAACTGAGCAACCACAATCCTGCGCCCGGTTCTTCTTTCGAAGACGTCGCGCCTATCGAAGCAAAGCCACCCAACCCCAAGAAGATCCGCAAGAAGACTTCTGTGCTCTCCAAATTCGAGGAGAGCGATCAACCAATTCAGCAACAGGTGATGGTCGAGATTCCACTTCACGTTCCAAGTGCTGACAGTCCTTCTTACCTCGGCTTTTCGCATGCATCACCAGCGCATAATGCGCCTGCCGACCAGAAAGAAGCAAAGAGGAAGAAGAAGCGAAAACGAAGCCGCAAATCCTTTTCGGATCTAGTCAACGAGATCGTCGAGGACAGCGATTCTGGCATGGATGCCGAGGGAAGCGATTGGGATGATCTCGACATTATCAATACTTGGGATGCTCCCATCCCAGACGAAGAAGAGCCCGCTCCTGAGGGTTCAAAGAGCCTTGCAAAGATGAGCAACGGTCCCGTCAAGAGCTCGCATCGCAAGATGCCTCTTTCCAAGCTCAGAGGCCTCATCGAGGATCTCTTCGAAGCCGATGACTCTTTGCCTGATCGCGATTCTCTCCAAGACTTGCTTCCAGGCCAGAGTATTTCCCCTGCCGCTGATCAGTTCTTCGAGATCATCGCATCGCCCTCTTCCACCGGCGGAGAGTCGCGGTCCATCCTTGTATTGCGAACGGCTGCACTTCAGAAACTGCTCAAGCTCATCGTCAAATGCTCTCGCCCGCACACTGAGATCGCGGCTCTGTCAGCCAGAGCTCAGACAGCAACTGAATCTGGTCTCAGTGCCATCCCCGATAACGATGTCACCCGCTTACTGGCCATTCTGGAGCGCACGGCTCGTGTAGGGGAGGACCTGAACCCCTTCCCGTCTCAAGTCACCAGGGCCGCTCCATCTGAACCGACTTCGCCCACGAAGCCAAGCAAGGGTCGAAAGCTGGACCGTCGCGGCAAATCATCTTCCAGGACTCCCGAGCCTGTACGTACCCCTGATCGTGACGAGGCGAATGGCGACTTGGAGAGGCCATCGGACAGTGGTCAAGAGCTTGACTCCCCCGATGAAGAACTCGAGAAGATCAACGCCATCTTCGCAGTCATGGACCGTGCAGTTCTAGCCGCAGAGTGCAGTCTTGGCTTTTTAACCGGCGATGTGCTCCCCAAGCAGGTCCTTTCCGAGGATCATATTCGCATGTGCTTTGAGGCAGTCAAGACCTGTCTTGAGAAGGTTATCCTTCCTTTCATCGAGGCCTGTTCTGGGAGCTCTGCAACCGCGCCTCATCCTGTTCTTATTGCTCTGATTGACGTTCTAGCCCCGCAGAAGGCACGCAAGAAGAAAGCGGCTGCGACCACAGCAGATGAATCGACGTCAAGCACCGGCATCATCTGTCGCAACACTCTCTCCGATCTGTTCGCCCACCTCTGTTCGGCCCTCTTCTTCGTCCAGCGAATGGTACGCATGCCATCCATCGCTCTCTCAGATTCGATCATCATCAGTGCTGTCTACCTCGCTCTTGGTCCTTTCTTCGTCCTGGAACCAGAAGCAGCGAGCGGAAGTGGCTCTAGCGACGCAGCCAAAGCAGCTGCTCGAGGAAGATCAGCTTTACTCTCTTTGGGAGGTGCCAACTCCATGAAGACTTTGCGACAACCATCGCTCAACCTCTTGCGCAGCATCTTCGCAAAGGCACCTGACCAGCGTCAGTGGATGATTGAAGAGATCCTCACTTCACTGACCAAGCTGACAGATATGAAGAAGAACCGTCGCCAATACAGCTTGCGCAATGGCAAAGGCATCCATTCCATCAATGCACTTTTGCTCCAGCTCATTCAGGCAGCTTCGCATGGTGTTGCAAGCTACGCTCGGTCGACTGCCGATCGCCTCTCAAGGAGCAAAGAAGGTGCAGATGGCGAAGACGACAACCACGGCATCGACATGGCCGAGGCAGAAGGCGACGCCCAACGCATGCAGACCTTGGAAGTCGTTATCGGAGCGTTCGACGCCACGATTGGTCAAGAAAGTAACGACGCTCGTGAGACTGAAATCGCCATCTGGAAGCGTGGACTCGAAGGTGCCAACCAATCGGCACGATCCATCGCTGGCTACCTCATGCAGCGTATTGGCCAGACCAAGGTGGCCAAGTCATCGCAGGAGATGAGCCACGCCTATGTCATCGAGTCGCTGATCCAGGACCTTTTGAATGCCCTCTACCTGCCAGAATGGCCTGCTGCAGCTCTGATGTTGAGTGCCTTCTGTCGTGTATTCGGCACTTACCTCGAGGATCCCAAAGGTCATCCGGATGCCAAAGGTGTGGCGCTCGAACAGCTCAGCCTGGTTGCCGCAAGGTTGCGACAGAGTCAGCTGCAGTTGCAGCCCACCAGAAGCGCAGAGGCAAGCAGCCCCAGCGGTCAGCAGAATGGATCTGCGGAAGACAGCGACAGCAAGCAAATTGTGTCTAGGCCGGCGGAACCGCAGAGCCCGAGCAAAAGACCGAGGTGGACGACTTGGGACTACCTCTCCATGCTCAGGGCTCTGCGCGAAGGCGACCGCTACGCTATCAAGGAATTTGTAGGTGCCTACAAGTTCATATTGTGCTTCCTGTCCAAAGCCAGCAGCGAGGATCTCTCGATGGAAGGCGCTCTAGAGTTCTTACTGGTCCAGGCTCAGGGCGACTTGGCAACTGCGTGGACGAAAGCCCAGGAAGACAAGCATGCGCTCAGCAATTCTATGGACGATACCGCTGTGCAGATCGCCAAGCTTCAGCACTTTTCTGAGGAGCTCGATGCAGCCATGGTGACGCTCTCGGACCTCGACCCGAGTCTTGGCGACATGTCATTGCCGGCATTCATTTCAGACGACAAGATGCTAGACAAAGCAATTGATCTCTCGGAACGCGTCCTGATCGCCAGCACTTCCATGACCTCGTACAGCGTGCTTCGCGACCTGCTCGTCGAAGGTCTCAACAATCCGCTCATCGCCAATCGCAGCAAAGCTTTACGCGGTATCGACCGTATCGCTCAGGTAGATCCTGACCTGCTCGACGAAGATTCGATGCGCAGCGCCATCGAGGTTCGTCTACGTGATGCGAGTAACGCAGTCAGAGATAACGCAGTCGCACTCTTTGGCAGTTACTTGCTTCGTAAGCCACAGCACATCCCGAAGTACTACAAACAGCTGGCTGCTCGAATTTTGGACACGGGTCTCTCTGTGCGAAAGCGCATGGTGCGTCTCCTCAAGAGCATGTACGAGGCCACAGACGACCAAAAGATTCGCATCGATGCATGCGCCCGCATAGTGCGCTGCATCAATGATGAAGACACCGTGGTGCAAGACATGGCCGTCCTCACGATCGGTGAAATGTGGCTCGATATGGACATCGACGCTCGACGTCTTGGCGCTAGACGCCGAGGCACGCCCGTTCACAGGACGCCGACTCCGGCGCCTGCTGATGCGACAGAAACGAAGAACGGCGACATCGAAGCCTCTCCGAAGCAGACGCACAACAGCAACGGAATCAGCGACCAAGTCAAGCCTATCGACGTAGACCAGGTCCAAGAAACCGAAGCAGACAAGAAGGTTGCTGATACCATCGAGATCATCATGGCTGTAGCCGATGTCATCAAGGAGAGGCCATCACCATTGGAGGACGTGTTCCGACGTCTTTTCAAGGATAAGAGTGAAGCTGAGGCCGCTGAGCTACATACCAAGCTACAAAAGCTCGGCGATTCCATGATCGATAGCTTGGTTGAATCCAACGGTGCATCGAACGTCGACACGGTCAAACGGATTCGCATTGTGCAGTTGCTTGTTACCACCAACCCAGCTATCTTGACCATATCGAAGGCCAAGCTACTGCTCCCCTACCTCAAAGCAGCACAGACAAGCGAGGAGGTGCAGATCATGGACTTGCTGCTCAGGATCTTCCGCTCCTGTTTGCCTCACATGCCAAAAACAGCGCTGGCTTTCGCTGAATCCCTCCAGAACAGCCTGCGCCCTCTTGTCAATCGACCTCCGCCCAAGGCGGGTCTTCACCTGCTGCAAGAGCTCATCGCCTGCTATTGTGCAGTCATCACGACGCACACACACGACTTCCTTCGACTCACACAGACATTGAAGGCCTGTTTCACGCGCGTCCAGGCTCTGCGACAGATGGCACGCGCAGGTCAAGGAATCGAAGCAAACAAAGCTTGGCAAACGCTTATGTCACTTACCGCGTCGTTGTGCGAGCATGCTAATTTCGATGAGATGCGCAAGAAGCATCCCAAGACAGCGCCAGAGATCGACGCGATTAGCAAGGGTCCCGTGGTCGACGCCGTTTCGGCTGCTTTACTCGATATCCACAAAACTGGTAGTGACGCCGTACGATCGGTGTCGTTGCAGAATCTTGGCTTCATCTTCCGGGCTCATCCGACGCTAATGACGCGTCCAGCCATGACTGCGATGATGGATGACATCTTCAAATCAGGATCCTTGCAAGATCGAGCAACTCTGCTCAAGATCATCCTTGACTTCCTCACTGCCGATTCGCTGCGTCGTAATCCTGACAACGCCGTGGTCAACGTCGGCACAGGTCGTCGCAGACCAGACAACCCGAATGGAGGGAGTGTAGACATGACGATCTTAGTAGGCAACACCGAGGCCTTTGCGGATACGGGTGTGGGCTCGGCTATGATGCAGCGCTACTCAGAACCCGTGCTCAAAGCGACGCTGGAAGTTTCCGAACCTTCACTGCAACGGACGGCCATCGACATTCTGCGCTTCACAGTGCTGCAAGGACTGTCGCATCCGATCCAATGCGTGCCTTACCTTGTATCGCTCGAGACGCTCCAGGACCGCAAGATCCGCAGTCGCGCCATGGAGCTTCATAGCCATCTGGCATCCAAGCATGCTACGCTCGTTCATGCACGCTTCTTGGAGACAGCACGGAAGGCGTTCGAGTTCCAGCTGGAGCAGAGCTCCGCACAGGCTCTTCGTGGATACCGTGTCGATTCTATGCCAACCGCCGTGCTCGGTGCCTGGTATAGTCTGTTGCGAGACCGCCGTGCCCTGAGACTCGACTTTCTCAAGCAGATTATCAAGGCACTTGATGTCAACACAGCAGCGTCGGAATGCGATATGCAAGAGATGCTCTTCGCCCGCTTTGTGGCAGACAACCTCGCAACGATGGACTACAAGACGATGGAGGAGCTGTTTATCGTGATTGGCGAGTTACGATCGATTCTGGCAGTATCAGGTATGCAGGTGCTGTACATGATTCAGCCTCATTTGCCAAAGCAGGACACATCGGCGGGTGCCGCAATCAGCACGCCGCCTCCTCACGACGGCACCCAGACACCTCCTCCTGGCGCTGTCATGCCAGGTTCAGATCTTGTTAGTCCGTTCGGCGTCTCTCGCAATCCATGGCTGTCTGGCGAATGGCAACTTCAACTGGCCAGCGATACTCCCTCCGATCTCTCGGGTACCGTGAATCCGACGCAGATCTTCAGCCAGCCGTCATCGTTCGCTGATAGCAACAGTGCTGTTCTACAGAGCAGCTCTGAAGCGACCAGCCATACTGCCGATGAGGAAGCAGCCGGAGGCACCAAAACTCAAGTTGATCCAATTACCATCGCCCGCATGTCGATCATCTCTGGCACGGCTTTGCTCCTCCGTAATCATCTCAAACAGCTTTACGGCCTAAGCGAAGCACGATGTGCAAAGTTCAATCCGAGTAAGAAGCAGAGTGCTGGAGCAGATAAACCTGCAACAATGCGTGCGTTGTCAGATCCCATGCAGGCTGCACTTGATCTCAGTGCTATGCCGTTCGGTTTAGAGGAAGTCAAGGGAGACGAGGATGCGAAGAAACAGATGCTGGCATATGCAGCAATGGTCGAGAATGAAGGGACAATGATGGAACCTGAAGATCCGGATGCTTTTGATGATTTGGCTCTTTGAGCTTGGCATTCTGTTCGAGTAGGTAGAGCTCGAGTTAAGGCATGTGTGCGACCCACTTTTTTAATCCTATCTTACACAAAGCATGGTTCCTACTCATGATTCTCATGGTGATGTACAGACTGAGCACGAATGTATGTGTGGGCTGCTGGTTTCTCTGGTTCTTTGTTTGATTCCGAAAGAAGATGATGATTTTGTTGTGTGTTGATGTCTGTTTGGCCATGGTGGAACACCTGAGGCGTGAATTACAGTGATGCAGCGATGTGACTGATGCTTCGGAATCACCATGCTAACAGGGTGTGATGCTGAAGCCGAAGTAGGTGTTTAGCTGAACATGCTTTAAGCTGAGGCAGCGGGAGCGGCAGCAGGTTTGTTCTTCTTCTTAGTCTGTCTAACAGCGGTGGTAAGAAGAGTTTTGATTTTTTCATCAGTGACCTGTTTAGTTGGCTTAAGGTTTTCATCATTTGCCCAAGAAGGAGCAGGAGTGATTCTGATAGCACCCTTTGCGTTGATTGCAACGGTGAAGAAGATTTGAGCGGTGATAGCTTTTTTATCGGAATCTTCCAAAACGTGGAAAGGAGTTAAAAGACCATGTTTGGCGCATTCTTGAACACCGATTCTTGCTCTTCTAACATCATCAAGACTCTTGAGGTTGAAAGGGAAACTAGCAGCTTTTTCTTTAATCTCGCTAAGAACTTTTCGAGAAGTTTGAAGTTTGAGGAGATAGGTGTTGTTTGTTTTACGATAGATGGTAGTTTTGGAATCGTCGCTTCGGGTTTTACCTTCAGCTGAAGTGGTAACTGAGATGTCGACACCGTAAATTTCGTCTTCTTCAAGTTTGACAGTGTCAGGACGAGAACCAGGTTCGGCGTTGAGGACGATTTTCTTTTTAGCGTCGATTTCGTTACGAGCGAATTGATTGGTTTGCATACCTTCAACAGCTTTACAATCGAATTGTTTAATAGCTGTTTCGATTTCTTTTGAAACTTCAGTGTTAAGAACACCTGGTTTCATAACTCGAATAGCAACATCAGCTGCAATCATAGCAGCCTTAATAGCATCAGCAGCTCGTCCTTCAACAGGGTTAGATTTATCAGCACCAACTACAAAAGTTTCGGCACAAATAGCTGGTAAACCATCAATAAAAGCACCAAGTTGAACCTTAACAGCATCACCCTTTTTAAGAATAGGTTGATCTTCATCAGTGGGAAGAGGAGCATAATTGCAAACAACATTGTTAAGAGAAAGAGTAGTAGGGAAAGCAATACCCTTGGAAATACCTTTGCCTTTGTAAATAGCAGCAGTTTCTTCGGAAAGAACTTTGTCACCAATGTTGCAAAGTTCAAGAACCGTTTTGCCTTCGGTTGCAGCAGAGATGACAGCTTTGATAGCCTTTGCTGAAATCTCACCAGCAACTTTGTACTTGGGAAGAATGGAGTCGTTGAATGACTCTTCCTTGGTGGCCGCAGGGGTAGCAGCGGCGGCAGGTTTGGTGGTGGCGGTCGACATGATGTTTGTGTCGGTCGAAGGGTTGGATGGATGTGTTGGGTTTGGGTTGGGTTGATGACGATGATGGTATGAGATAGAAAAGTTGGAGTAAGTGTTGGTACGACCTCGAAAAAGTCACGAGGGGCCGTTGCCGCATGCTGCAGCAGCAGCAGCAGCAATGCTTCTACAGTAGCATTCCGCACACAGGCACAGCTGAAGGGGAGCAAGAAGAAATTCCACATTTTTTTTTCTCGTGTTCCCGTCCGACTGAACGAGTCTAACTTTTTTTTTTTTTCTCCTTGAAACGCATCAAGACGCCGCTTGTCCTTCGAGGAGGCTCTTTACAGGCAACAACAGTCGCTGATTGATCAATAGTCGGCAGTGCGCCAATGCTATGCAAGGAAAGCGAGTCTTATCTCTTGGTGCTCATTCAGTGTCATTGGCTTCGCAAGAGAACAAAGGAACCACTTATCGAGGGTCGTGCTCAGTCGTAAATGCGAACAGAATTTTCTGTCGATCACACGGAAGATTGTACTTGCGATGTGATAAGACACTCAGCACAAGATTATACATACGCATACTCTGAGCCCTCTGACATCGAGCTTCGTTAGCGTAGTTGGATTATCGCATCCGTCTAATACACGGTGCCTCAGAATCATCTGAGTTTACAAATTTACAACGGAAGGTCACTGGTTCGAGCCCAGTACGGAGCATTCTTTTTTGCGTTTCCTTTTTTTAACTGCCTGCCGTCTCTGATCTTCTCCAAGCTGCCTTTTGTTCTCATGAGGCGTGGGACCTCTCAACACAGGACTTTCTAAAGTATCTTCATTTTTGCTGTCAAAGATCGAAACATTATAGCATTGATATGCATGTACAAACGAACACAGCATCCAATTGCAAGCCAAAGCATCACCGACTCTACGCCCTCGAGACCTTCAAAGGTAGACCACCTTGAGGCTTCATCGTAATCAAGGTGTCCATAATAGGTTCTTGATCCTTGCTTAGCGGTTCGAACTTGAAATTGCTAACCAACAAGAAAATAGCTGCCTTCATTTCCAAATAACTCATTGTTCTACCTATGCAAGCATGTGCACCTGCAATGAACGTAATCATTGAAAAAGTTCTATCGTACTTTTCTGGTAAATTGAACCATCTTTCTGGTTTGAATTCCGCTGCATCCTCGCCCCAAACTTCAGGATCCATATTAATACTTCTATTTGAGATAGGTAATAGAGTACCTTTTGGAATATATAAATCATCTATTATACTAGCTTTACTTGCAATTCTAACTGTTCTTGGTACGGGAGGAGTTATTCTCATTGATTCATTTATAACTGCATCTAAATAGGTTAAACTTTTAACAGCAGAATAAGGAGGTCTTTCATTTTCTTTAATTAAATTTTTACATTCTTCTCTTAATTTTTCCTGGATTGTAAGGTTACTTGCTAAATTCCATAAAGTCCAAGAAACTCCTGAAGCAGTAGTTTCATGTCCTGCACCTAAAAAAGTTAAAACTTGATTAATCATATCTCTTTCTGCTTGTTTAATTGTTTTTGGTTTACCATCATTTTCATTTAGATGTGTTTCTTCAATAATATCAATAATGGCTTTAAATCCAGATTGGGCTGCACGTTCTCCGGATTGAAGTTGTTTATATAATATTTGTTTAGATACTTTCTTAATACGATACATACCATTTAATAATGCATAAAATGTATTTGGAATTGATCCAGGTTTAGATTTTGCTAAAGCATTCTTAAATTCAAAATTATCTGATAGGTAATCTAAAACTTTATCTCCAAAAGGTAGGTTTAAAACCAAATTAAGTCGTGCTTGATTTTGTCCATTTTGCATACTTGTAACTTGATGATAAGCTGAAGCTAATTCATTATCTGGATTATTTACACAATTTGCATCATATCCAAAAGCAGTTAAACAAATAATATCAAGTAAAGCTTTATTTACAAATGCATCACAATCAATTATTGCCTTTCCATCTTTCGAAGTATCGACTTGATCTTTCATTTTATCAATCATAGGATAAATTTTATCATAATAAACAGGAAATTGTTCGATAAGATTAGTTAAAGAAAAAGCTGGATTCATAGTTTTTCTCATTTTCTTATGTGTATCTCCTTCAACTGTTAATAAACCATAACCTGCAATTAGACCTAATAATTTCCATGCCATAGGTGGTTTGGGATAGGAATATGGATCTTCAACTAAAATTTTTCTTAAAGCTTTAGGTCGCTGAAAATGTACAGCTTCACGTCCGAATAGGAAGGTGCTACGATAAACACCGGATTTACCATATTTACGCATCCAATCTAATTCAGCACCTGCACCAGGTTTTTGTGTAAATTCATCCATATTACCAATAAAAAGTTTAGGTTTGGGTCCAGGAAGATGTCGAAGAGGTGAAACATAGTAGTGATAAAGTGTGGTATTGTATAACATGCGTAATGCGATGTAGAAGATTAGAGAGAGGAAGAGAAAGATTATAGAGCCGATGAAAAAAGCGAAATATCCTGGAATGGTGGTAGGAGCATGTTTGTGTAAGGTAGAGAGGAATTGACCAAGGAGAGACTCCTTGAATACGGAGGATGAGGTGAGTTTGTGCTGCATCTTGTGATGTTGCAGTGTGGCACCTAGGTCGTCAACGCCGGTGAGAGGGGGTGAGGTTGATGACGGGATGGTCAGAGGATGGATAGAAGAGGTGGTAACGGAGCGATTTCGTCGTAGATGATCCTGTTATATAAGGGATCTTGCGATGAGGAGGAGGAGGAAAGCGTGGATGTGCGCTCGCTGCATTGTGATGCACTGCAAAGGCACCGAGCGTGGGGAAGAGACATTGTCAAACCAAAGAAGAAGCATTAGCAGAGGGTCTGGGTGGTAACCTTTCTTTGGAAAGTGTGTGTGTGAAAGGTCCCAACGGCCAACGGCATGCTTGACATTACACTCTGTCTCACACACTGCGCAACAATCATCGCACAAATACAGTAGTGTCGATCCTTTGCTGTACAGCTGAACCTACTCGCTCCCCTTCACACTTGTCACACTCCGCATTTCTTCATGTCTCTCTGTCTTTCTCGCCGAAAATGGCAACAAAATCAAGAAATCCTCCACCTTCGTTCGGCATGAAATGAGATGGTGACCACCGCCTTTTTTTGACAACGTCTGCAACTACAGTACTCTCCCGTGTGCAACAGTAAAGCGCCAAAAACAACTTCTTGCGGTCCACATTTGACCATTTCTCATAGCATGGCAAGCTCGGAGGTGAAAGTTGTACATTATCGTGTCAAGCTAGGTGTGGGGTAGAGCGTATCAGTTGTTCCAACCTGCGGTGGTGCAGACTTTTTTGCGAGCTGACATCGCGTTTCACCTGTCAACCTCTTTTTTCATGGTGTCCACCATCAGTCTTTCGCACACAGTACGAAATCCTTGATGTCCGCGGAGACCGAAGTGGGACACCAAAACAAAATGGTGCAGTATTCGACTTCGACAATGGTTCGAGTGTGTCATGACTGTGGGGTCTCCAATTTCGGACACAAAGCCCGAAAAGTGACGTGTGGGTCAAAGCCATCAAGTATAAAGTTGACCCACTCTTCAGGGTGGCTCTAAGCGGTTACCACCAAGAAGCCGCCGCCCGCCGTTCTGACGTGGAAGAACAAGACTCAGTTGTCCTTTGTTTCTGCTCGGCAGAGAGGTTCCTTTGACATGTCAATGCCTAATTCTCGGTCTTCTGACCCCGCACTCGACGAAACTACTGAGTGTGTACGGCGTTCAAAGCTACCTTCAAAGCATAGTTGAGTTGAGGCGCCAGCGATAATGAGATGCGAATTGTAATCTTTCTCGAGAAAACATCACAAAACAAAAAATTGCAGCTGGAAAAAGATGGCTCAAATTTGACACCAAAATCTTAAAATCGTGCACTTGGTAAGGATCATAAGAGAAATCGGGCACCAAGTCGTCTCTTGTCACTCATCACAATATGAAGGTCGAACTTCATCTGTAGCTCCAACATCATATAAGGTCTGCATCAGTATCACACTCCCAGCTAAGCCAAAGACAAAGCAAAGCACCAACTCATATCTTGTATACTGTGTCTGCATTGCGAAAACAAAACCAAAAAGAGAGAGAGGACTGAACAAGTAAGAGAATACCCGAACCAAATCCGGTGCTATAGTATGATATCGTGCAAAGGCGCTGAGGCCGCAAATAGCGTTTCGAAATCCTGTCACTCCGAGAGACCGTCTGTGATTGTCAATGATATTGCTGAACCATCCGAGACGCGGATAGTTCGCCGCTGAGATAGACAAGCATCGTGACGATTGCGCCTTCGCAAAAGAAAGGATGCTCTGCGATGCTACGAACGTCGATGCGCGATGCTTTTCGAGCTTGCGGATCATGAGACAATGCACGGAAAGCGCATGCAGCGCCACGACGAGTATGATAAATTTAGACGCGCTGAGAAGTGGCAGGCTCGGGAGTCTTGTAGAAGCTGCGCACTCGCAGCACCGTCGCTGTGAGATGACTGCACGTGGAGTGAAGGCTTTACCAGCGCGCGGTTGAACACAAGGACGATGCAGAAGCGAAACGAGCGTGCGAGTATTCTACTGCATTTTTGAGGATATAACTTAATGCCATTTGCGCTCGAACGGGAGAGAAGCGGTTGAGGTGCCAAAAGACACATCTGACGGGTTTGAAAAAGTGGCAAAGACCTTGTTTGACAGCGTGTTCCATGAATCTTCCGGAAAGATCTCGCAAACTGTGGACAGGGTGGGGATGAGGATATCGCCTCAGGACGGATCGTTGTGCGAGGAGCAGTTGTGTTGAGATAGACGGACGAACAGAGCGAGCTTGTTGATCTGATGGACTCTGCTCAGTCCTGCATAGCGTCGTCGGCGTTGATGACGTGCTCTTCTCTTCCAAGCGAACTGCTCTCTTTACCCGGGCTGGAGCCTGCACCGCTGATGGGGAAAGCGCTGACTTGTGGTCGTGAGGCAAGGCTAGCAGCGCCTGGCACATTGACGGGTCCGGATTGTGGAGCAGCTTGCTGACCGGGCAAAGAGCCAGGAGGTGAAACAGCGTTGACACCGGGCGAGGTGACGGTGGAAGCGTGAGGGATCATCTCAGGATTGGGAATGGCTGTACCGACGGATTGTTGAGGAGCCTTGCCGGCTTTTGAGAGAGCGTAGTCACCCGAGTCAAAGTATTTGCGCTCCTTGAGCTTGTTCTGCAACAAGTCCTTCTTGGGAAGCTTGCCATAGAGTCGGAAGAGCTTCTGCTCCTCTTCGTTCAAGGACGAGATGTCGATCTTGTTTCTCTGAGCAGGCAACATGGCGTCGAAAAACCTGGGTTCTGAACGAGTGGATTGGAGTAGGATGTGTAAAGTGTTGTGGCTTGCCAGGGTTTGTCTACGACTAGGATGGACGAGGTGAGAGAACGAAGACAGGAGCCGAGCACGATTGAGAGAGTGTGTGAGTTGAAAGATGTTTTGAGTCGAGATGAGCTCGTTGCGAAAGGATCAGATGGCGTATCAAGCCGAAGATGGAGATCTCGGAGAGTACTGATGTATGACGATGGTTGTTTGATGTAAGGATGCGAGGTTGTCGGGAGGGAAGAGGTTTATTCAAGAGTGAGAATGAAAGTCGACGGCTCTGGTGAACCCTGAGCACACACACCAAAAAAATGTCAGAGCTGCTGCAGCTGAGCAGAGCCAACAACGGAGCGTCCGTCGAGTTTCGTCGGTGATGAGGGTCAAAGCGTTTGGCAGTTGTTGCAGCCTGCTGCCGTGTGACTTTACAAAGTGCACTCGGTCTGTCACACCCTCGCAGGCAAGAGCAAGCAAGAGCAAGGGTCTGGAAATTTCCCCTTCACCCACGGTCTGTGACTGCCTTCTCGATACTGTACGCCTCGCTTGCGGTCTTCTTAGTTCGCAGCAGCCAAGCCACACACATACTGTACATACTCTTTCTTTTCATACTGACATTCTGCTGCCATATCAGAGCATATGCCAATCCAAGCTAATAGAACAGAACGGCAGTGAGACACAGAACGGAAGGGCCGACACCAGAAGTCACACGGTGTGGCAGAAACGGGAAAGGACCACCTGACGTCCCTACGTCCTTTCCGGATCTGTCACGAGCTCCTTCGACATTGAACAACTCAGAGAGTGTGTGTGACGCTGGCGTGCCGTTCGTCTGTTCTCCTCGGTTGCAGATTTAGCATCGAGCTTAGGCTGCTTGAATGGCCGGCTGAAATGCAGCCTTTCGCTGCTTGATGCGCACGGACTCAGCGTTTGTAATTTCCTCGCTCGAAGTGAAAAAGAGCTTTGTATTCTCGCTTGACCCGCATGAATACAAATTTAATTGCACTTCAAGCTCTTCTCTCCTGCAGTGCAGTGCAGTCGAGGTGACACCTTCAAAATGTGAATGCCTCCCGGCTGCTGCTGCTGCTGCTGCTGCTGCCAAATGACGAACGTGCTGCAAAGCTGTTTTGCAACGTTGCTCGCTCGCTCACAAGCACGCACTCTCGATTCGATGTCTGCCGTGCGATAAGCACTGCCATCCGATGCTGCCACGTTTTGTTTGCAGATGACTGATGCTTCTTGCAACCGGACCTTGAGTAGAAACCGATATCATGCTTGCGACGGTGTTGGTCGTCGAACTTTGAACCGACGAATCACGGAAAGAGCATATTCGACAGCAGCGTCATGTCTCGCAATCCATGAACGAGCCAGGAAAGGATTCACTTTGATTCAGGGTCATCCGGAATGTCTGCTGTTTGCTCGGTCGCGACCAGACAAAGAAACGTCATGGTTACAATTCGCAGACTCCGTCATCCGCTACAGAATATTCGTACAATGTGAGATGGACTATTCTGACAGAGATTGACAGAAGGCCGCTACATCCGCGCGGCGCTTTTCCACAAGCCTCCAGCAGTCACTGCTTCATCTCTGTCTCGTTCTACCCTCGACCACTTCCAATGTTGAAGTCGCTTTGCAACGAGCACGTCGACACGGATGCCTCTAGCTGCCATAGCAGCACTGAGCGTATACTGAAGCGGAGGAGGCAGAAAGGACTGGCCACTTCTGATATCATACACTAGGCTGAGAACATGGCGCGACCTGTGAAAGGAAGAAACACTTCACGAGCAAAAAGCTTGAAGAGGCTGGGAGAGTGCAAGGAGACAGAGAGAGAGGGAGAAGAGGCCAGAAGAAGACGCGATGTCAACTCTGAGCTTGAGCCGTGTCACTTGAATATTTTCTGGCAATTTTCTCTCTCTCTCTCTTTCTCTCTCCCTCTCCCGGCTCTCGCGCGATGATCCGTTCGCAACCGAAAAAAGCCCAACAACAACAGCCTCTCTGAGTGTCCGACCGTTCGTCGCACGGTTTTGCGAGAGAGCAACAGAGACTCACAGCTGAGCAAGGCGTGTTCCTCCACCATTTTCGATCGACACTTTCCTTTGGTTGAACCACCATCTCCTATCTTCTTTCGTATCACGCCCTTTCGTCGATCGATCCTAAATATTGTAGGTATCCTCCAACACAGTTCACGCTCCGCTGATCCGCTTCGTACTTCAGTACTGCATCACACTTCTTATGGTCATTCAGACGAAAAAACCGGCCCAGCAGGATGTACACCAGACTTGCGGATGGGACCATGGCAACTGAAAACACTTAGTCGATACGAAACTGAATACTGACGTCGTATCTTTCGTATCTCTTCTTACACCCTTGTCGCGACTGGCTTGCTACCTGACTCACACAGCATAATGGCTCCCGTCATCTCTCAGCCCGTTCCCCCTTCCTGGAAGGACCTTGGCAAGGCCGCCAACGACCTCCTCTCCAAGGACTACCCCATCCACGGTAACTCGCTCGAGGTCAAGACCAAGACCCCCAACGGTGTCACCTTCCGTGTTCTCGGTATCCGTGACTCCAAGTCGCAGGCCATCAACGGTGACCTCGAGGCTAAGTGGGAGGACCGCAAGAACGGTGTCACCTTCACCCAGGCTTGGTCCACTGCCAACGTTCTCCGTAACCACATTGAGCTCGAGAACCACATCGCCAAGGGTCTCAAGCTCGAGCTCGTCTCCACTCTTGTCCCCGAGAAGCAGACCAAGAACGCTCTCTTTGCTTCCACCTACAAGCAGCCCGGTCTCCACACCCGCCAGCACCTTGACCTCTTCAAGGGCCCCACCTTCACCGCTGACGCCGTTCTCGGCCGTGACGGCTTCCTCGCCGGTGCTGAGGCTAGCTACGATGTCAAGGAGGGCAAGTTGAGCCGATACAACCTCGGTGCTGGCTTCCACGCCCCCGACTACGCTGTCACCCTCCACGGTCTCGGCAACCTCTCGACCTACTCGGCCAGCTACTACCACCGTGTCAACGCTGACACTGAGGCCGGTGCTCGTGCTACCTACGACTCCAAGAGCCCCAACTCGAACGTCAACCTTGAGGTCGGTACCAAGACCTACCTTGACAACGCCGCTTTCGTCAAGGCCAAGATCAACAACGCCGGTATCCTCTGCCTCGGCTACACCCAGGCTCTCCGACCTGGTGTCAAGGCCTCATTCGGTCTTGCTCTTGACACTGTCAAGCTCAGCGACTCGCAGGCCTCTGCCAACGCCCACAAGCTCGGTGCTTCGGTTACCTTCGAGGCCTAAGTGTTTCAATTTAGTCATGCTCATATAGGCGCAGGTATCGGGATTCAGTCGACAAGGGCCTAAGTCACAACGACGATGCTTCCGTCCGTACTCGACCTTCACCTCTTCCTGAAGTAATAATGTAACATCGGCATTCGCGAAACAAACTAAAAAGAAAGTCGCTACAGAATGGACAACACTCAACGGACTGCTGGGGTTGAGATCGGGTGTGTCCTTTGGACTTTTCGTATGTGTCTTTCGTCCGCAGGGCAAATCATTGAGAGTCGTGGGCGAGTGAGTCGCCATCCGCACGCTGACAGGACATTGTCGGCGTAGCCGAAACGTAGTGAAATGGAGCGTGCGAGTGAACGGTACTCGACACTTGTGTCGGAAGCAGCCGATGGCAGAATGACTCACAATTCGGCTGAGAACCGATAGAACGGCCGCCTGCGGTCGGTCTACCCCAAGTGAGTGACTGGTCGTGAAGCTGGCAGCAGAAGAGTTGTTGACTGTGATCTTGTGCTCTTTGTTTCCGCGCCACGATTGCCATCTTCATCAACAGCTCCGTTTACGCCGTGATGGATGAACAAGCCAAAACAGCATGTAGTCCCGCAAGTACCGAGTCGCAAACAGTTCTCACCATTGAGAATGCTAGCGGCGTCAAGATCAAAGTGCAACTGTCAGACGTCACACAGCAGAATCTCCTCCCTGCTTCGAAGAGCAACGAGACACCGCTGCTTGGAACGCGCGACTTAGACAGAACCAGCCATCACTTCATCACGACAGGGAGTATCACCTCACCAAAACGCCCTCAAACTCGTCTCGATGGTCATCAAATGTCCGCAATTACCAGTGGTATGATAAGTGTCATCGACTCGGTGAGTTCCTCTCAAGCTCGGTCTGGATGCACAGCAGCCAAAATCCGCATACTGACGCTCTTGGACGACTTCAGCTCCGCGATGGCTGGCTGAGCATCTCGGATCGACACACGCGGCCTCTCAAGACTGAAGATTCCGGCTGTTGTCAGGAAGAGCTCTTCGATGGCTTGAAGCAATTGGACCTTCAGAATGGTACGTCGGACTCTGCCTTCTGAGCTTGATGATGAGACGATCTCTGACCCGCACTCTTCGCTTCCCCGTTGCAGCCGCGTTACTCACGCTCGTGCCGGGCAGGATAGTGCAGGAGCAGAAGGCATTTAGATGCTTTCGCGTCGACATGGAGTGGTTTGATCCCAGCTACAATGAACATCATCCTCTGGACGTGTCGCTGCGAGAATATCGCCTGAACCGCGATCTTCTCGACTTGCTGCAACAAATGACATCTCGCCTCTTGATCGAGGCTTTGCTCCGATCTCCCTCATCTGCTGAGCTCTTTCATCGCTCATGGCAGCTCCGTCAGCGCGAGCTTGAGCCTCTCATCAACAGCATCGCCATGTCGATGCGCTCTCTTATATCGCACGTGTCAAACGAAGACGAGACGCGATCTCTCTTGCAGCGACTCGGTCTATCGCAACCCCTGCCAAGCGTCATAGCCATCGAAAACCTTCTCAAAAAGGTGGACGGTGCTGTCTATCCGCCCGCTGTCGGACCCTCTACTATCATGGCGGAGGAACCGCATCTACGAATAGATCGTGCTCCTCCAGAAAACTTTCTATCCCAAGCTTCCGGCTCAAATACAACCGAATGTGACTCGGTACGGACCACACCGGAGAGTTCGATCGAGCGGCAGCCTGCAACCCAGGACACGCACGAAAGTCTTAACTCTACAGACCTTAAAGAGTCCCTCTCCCACAGAGATGACTTCAACATCTTCGATCTCTTCGATCGACCCGTATTTTCGTCCTACGATAATATCGACGACTTTAACATCTTTGAAGCTTTCGAAGGCAAGGCACACTCGAGCTCAACAATCAGCTACAATCGCCAAGAGAGCCTCAACCTCCCTGAATCGTCTTCTGACATGGGAAAAGACTTCGACATCTTCGAGCACTTTGGTTGGTCTCAGGATTCGGGCCCGACAACCAGCAATTCTGACTCTCAGGCACGATCCTCTTCTTCAATGGACATCAGACAAGACAGCGATGATCATGCTTGGTACAATTACAATGCAGCAACACGTTGAGGACGGATTATCTGCAACATGGTATATATAATTACACGACGAAGAGAGACTTGCATTCGGAACATTTCCCGAGTGTTACACGCAGCCACTTAAGTCAAGATCGTCTATGAGTATTAAGAAAGAGGGACAAAGCAGCACACGAGAAGAGATGGCAGGCCACAGGGAGCAATCTTCATCTCGAATATACCACGAGTGGGCAGAACGGTGTGGCTCCCGTCCGCATTCGGTCGAACAATCTCCGCATTCCAGTACAGTGGCGCTGTGTTACCGACGCTGGGCACGTAACTTCCATCCTCAGCTTGCGTGCCACCCACAGCACGCTCATAAAGTCGAAAGAACTCGGATGCCGAGCGTTCGGTCATGAGCTCATAGCACGAGATCTTGCCACCGGTCATCTGATCGCGACTCCTGCCACACAGGCTTTGAGCTAGCTGATTCGACGCATAGACCTCGCCAGCCTTGCGACAGACCACCATAGGCACAGGCGTAAATGGCAGCACCGACTCGGAAAAGTATCGCACGTTCCCAGCCCACTCTGCTTGCAACTGGATCATACTCGACGGCTGGATGTTATCTTCCAAAGAGAACCAAAGACGTCGAATCTTGCATAAGGCTGCCTCGACGGACCTGATAGACTGTTCCGACCAATTCTGCTCGGTCATGTATCGCATCAACGAAGCATAACCCTTGCGATACGGGTACGGAGCGTACACATCACCAGGTTGCTGTCGAGTGGCTGGTGCAAGCTCTTTGCCTTTCGGACTGTCTCGGCCTTGCTTGCCGTTGATGTGGCTCTGCACGTCCCGCGAAGCGATCTGGGGAGTGGCACCCCCATTGGCTTGAGTCGAGTCGACACGCTCCATCGATGGGCCGCTGTGGGATATTCCGTTCAGATCAGATGTGCTTGATTGCTGAGCTTGTGGTTGCGGCATCAAGGCTTCGGTGTTCGGTCGATGTCCTGCAGATACACTGGAAGCCTCGCGCTGATGACCATGCATATCGTGCACCATGTCGTGCGGATGGCGTTGCGGATCGGTCGAGGGATGTGGTGGATGTTGAGGAGGGATCATGTGGTGCGGTTGTTGCTGTGCGTGGAACATGTGGCTACCCTGACCGACCGAGGTAGGAGGATGGAGCATCTGTTGATGAGGGTTATTGCCGGGTCGCGTATGGAAGGCGTCTGCAACGTCGAAGAAGTAGGCCGAGAATAACGAGTCCAACTCAGCTGATGAAGGTGGTTGAAAGATGGGTTGACCTTGAAGCAGCTGTGAAGGAGTGCTTCTGGCTGCCATCGACGGCTCTGCTTGCATCGGCATCGACACTGGTAAGGGTGCATAGGGGCCTGCATTATGATGATGAGGCATAGCGCTGCTCAGCGCGGATTCGTGACCATTTGCGGCCGGAGCGGGGATTGAGTGCGCATGATCTGGCGTCGTGGTATACGGGCTCACGGCATTGCTGAATTCGAAAGCGCCAGCTGGTCTCTGGTCGACGTGCGAGTCGGGATCGTTCGGGTGTCGCGGTGGAGCTTCCGATTTGGCCTTTCGCTTTCGTTTCGGTCCAGCATCCACAGTTTCCGTATCATTGGCGGCCGATGTTGACGATGCGGCGCGACTGTGGGCTAACGAATGCACTGCATCAGAAGCAGGCGGGGGTGGAGATACAAGACCGTCCTTCGTCGAGCTCGTGTTGGATCCTGTCTCATTGCCATTAAGCCAGTTGCTATCTGGTGGGAGTTGTCCCTCCTGCGATGGATCGACACAGCGATCCGCAATCCCTCGCTTGACGCAACGATGACACGGCCTCTTCTCTTCGCAGACCAGATGGGACCTTCGACAATAGACGCAAGCCTGCCTCAACTTCTTCTTCCTCCGAGGCAAGAACCCAAGGGCGCTGCCGGAAGCATCGGTTGGATCATTACCGTTCGAAGCACCGTTCGGCTGCCCAGTCGCCGTATCATTGTACCTCAATGAGCCATTCGGGACTGTATTGTACGAGGAGGAGCCTTTCGTGCCATTGTTGGATGCTACTTTCGAGTCGGGAGATGGCACGTAGTCGTCCAACAGGTAGTTGGGTAGAACCTTGCGATTGCCTCGTGCGGGGTCCATGAGTACGTGGGGGCGGCCACACAGCCCCTGTAGCGCCTCTTGCTGTCAGAGAAAGCCACCAAACGACGGACTTGCAAGGAGCTTCGGAGAGCAAAGTTTGATCGCGATTACGAAGTCGGGATGAGCAAACGGCGATGGTTGATCGGTTGTCGAGTGAGTGTATGAAGAGACGGAAGATGCTATTCGTGTGGACAATCGAAGGTCGTCAACGTCGGTGAATAGCGGTGATGTGGATGAAGTGGGGTCCGAGTGGAGTGCAAGTCGGGGTCGCTTGGTCGGAACGAATGCCACGGTCTTATGTGGTTCGTCGGAAACAGCTGATGATCAAGATTCTTGGTGCTAGCAGACCGAAGAGGACCAACTCAAGCAAAAAGATGTGAGAGGAAGAGAGGGAGAGGTTGCAACAATGGCAATATGGAGGACCACGCCTTGAGATGTGCCAATGCCCAATCAATGAGCAAGCCGGAGTCCTTCCGATCTATCACGGGGTCGGCGTGGGCAGTGAGCCGCAATCTGTTGTTTGGGTATCTGTTGGACGACAATGGTCCGTGACGAGGTCCGTGATCTCTCGCTTGCGGTGGAAGGAATGTCGCGGAAATGAAGTGCGGCTGAATGGATGAGACGAACAAAGGCGAGCAGAGGAGGTTGGTGGGGCAGAGAATGGAATCGGCAAGATTGTGCTCGTGCACAGTATGCGACACGGAGGACAGTGTTGGTCAACAAGATCGTTGAGAAGCAATGGTTTAGGCGATCAACAAGTGCTCATACAGGACACGCCGTCGGAAGCTACTCATCCCACGCGACTGCGAACCAACACCCACCTCTTTCCAAAGGGTCTCCACCAGAGGCCCAGCCGCCAGTAGCGCTTGGTTTTGCCTGTCCTTGGCATCAGATCCAACCCAAAGTCAACCTTATCTCTTTGTGTTTTCATACGATACGAGAGCCGACGGTAAACAAACCTATCATGACCGGTTCAGATTGAACTTAGGTCAGCCCAGATGACAGACTCCAAAGCAAGAAATTAGTTGTTCTCACTGGCGAAGGCTTCTGCACAGTCGGAGTGGAAAATCTCAGTCCACAACGCACTTACGATCTTCTCTTGGCTTGGTGACCTCTGTTCTCTCGCTCTCTCGCTCTTTCTCCCTCAAGCACGGCGTTCCAAAGCACCGGATCCCGAGCCCTTTTTCTCCTTTTCTTCTTCGAATGCCCCTCGAACCCACCTCAATCGTACCTGACCAAATACAATATGAACTGAAGACCACACAAGGGCACATCAAACGATGTTGCTTTAGCCGGTCAGATTTCATACGTAGCGAAGAGGTCCATTGCAGTCGCATAGGAGCGGTCGAAACGTTCATGCTGCGCCAGTACCGCTACCGAAAAATGACTCTGCAGCCTGGAGCCGGTCCATGCAGCAGAAGAGTGTTTAAACTCAACACGAGCCTCGTTAAGCAAGAGAACACGCTGCTTGCAAAATCGCTTTCCTGTCAATCACCGAAGCTGCAGGGTCGCGACGTTGCAACAGAAAATTAAACCTCGAAAAAAAGAAACCTTCGGGATCGGAACGGACGCTGATAGGCAGTCGAACCACTTCAAACACTGCCAACCCTCGGAATCGGGATCCTTTCGTTCCTCTTGGTGCCATTTTCCCTCCGGTATGGCGCCAAACACACCCGTGTCAAATCATCTCAGCTGTTCGCCCAATGACCTCAACCCATTAGTTTGTTTCGCCATGGCAATGTTTTGGCCTAGGGTGGTCCAATTGTGCTACCTCTTGCACTCGTTTGACAGTGTCAGGACAAGCAAACGCATGTGAGCGTTGGTCAATCGATGGCGAATTGAGAGAACAAAAGGGACAGTGTCGACCATAACTCGGCTCGCAAACAGCTCTTCCGCCGGTCAAAGCAGGGTCTGGTAGTGGTGACCACGCCTAGACTACGGATAAGCACGGTAAAGCACATGGCTGAGACGACAAACAATAGCCAGACCAACGCCACTGAAACGATGCTGTAAACTTCATGCCATTGGTGGCGGCTGCGAGATCTACATTACAAGCGTGAAAATTCAGTCGGCACATGCACACATACACACACTCACTTACAGCACTTGCCAAGCCTCTAGGAGGACAAAGCTACGTGCGTGTGCATCTACAGTCTGTGTGTGGGGAATATCTCCGCCTCCCGGCTGCTTCTACTTTGTCTTCTGTCTCTTTGCCGCACTTTGAGCCTTCATACCTTGAATACGATAGATCTCCTTCATCTCTGCCTTTCTCTTTTGTGCTCTAATTTCTTCGTCCTTTGCAGCCAATTTCTGTTTTTCGCTCTTCTTTTCAATATTCTTCTTCCTTCTCTTTTCCTCTTTTTCCCTTTGAACTGTCTTCATTTGTTGCAAAAGAGCCAAAGCTTTCTTTTCATCACCTTCCAAAACAACCGCACGTTTTGCCAAATACGATGTATTTTTAGCTGCTTGCATTTGTTTTGGTTTGGATTTGAAAGGTAATTCAGCTTGTAAAGCTCTTGGTACTTTAAGTGGATTAAATTTCCTCTCTTTCGTTCTTTCCACTGTACGATAAGAAGAATTAATATGATTAGGAGCTTTTAATTGTCTCTCCTTTCTAACAGCTCCCGTCAATCTCATACCTTGCCAATTTCTTCTCTCCCCTTTCAACAACAACGATGTAACAGGATTATAAAATTTTCTTGGTTGAATAGTATACCAAGCTCTTAAAAAGATAATATCACTCATTAAAATTTTATCTTCAAAAGTAGCTCTAAAATTACCTTCAGGTTTTGCCAAAGCTTTTTTAATTTGACCTCTAATACCTGAAACCGTTTTAATTTGTGCACCTTCAAATTTAGCTACTTCTAAACCAGAAGAAAACATATCTTTAATAAAAGCAGTATTTTTATAAATTTTACTTGGTATACCTGTTAATTTTAATTTTTTAACTATTTTTTGGGATCCAGAATCAACATCTAAAACTACTCCTGTTGCTGAAATTCTAAAACCAACCGTATTGGTTGATAAAGTATTAAAAGCACAAAATCCTGTATTAGGTGCACTTATAGGTCCATAAAAACTTGCTAAACAATGCATATGTTCAGGTGTATACTTTAACATCCTATTTCTAGTTCCATCATCTAAACTATAAATCGGAATAGATTGAAACCTTCTCCAACCTAAAGAAAAAATTAATGGATCATTCGTTTTTAGTATTTTGGAATGCCATCGATGTCGTTTAATTCTAACTTGAATAAATCCAAAACTTTCTTCAGAAGCTAAAAGTCCACCAATAAGTAAAGGATAATTTGGATCAAAATTTTCTACAAGTTCATATGCTACTTTAGAAAGTTCAATTCGAACATAAGAACCAGGTTGATATCCAACTACTTGATGTTTAATATCTTCATCAACAGCTGAAAATTCTGATTTGTTTAATGCTGCTTGTGCGGCAAGTAAATCTTTTTGTTCATCATACCAATCTTGTTTGGTTTCTGAATCGGGATCATCGTATTGTTCATCAAATCGTCGTTTAAGTGCTTCTTTCTTAGCAGCAAGTGCTTTGGAACGTGCTTCTTCCGATGAATCTTCGTCTTGATCAACTTCATCGCCTGCATCCTCGGAATCTGCATTCTCGTCATCGTCGAGAACTGGTTCTGATCGTTTACCATCCTTCCTCTCTTCCAAATTATCCGGCTCATCACCGGTGATGAAAAACTTTCGAATGGAATCCAGAATTCTTTCTTCAGCCCAATGACTCAAATCATGAGTTTTCGCGATAGGTCGTGCTTGATCAGGTACATCCTGATATTCTTCCTCTACTTCAGTAAGTGTTTTGGACGAGGTAGAAGGTTTACTGCCATCAGCGGGACGGAAAAAGTCATCTTCATCATCTTGTTCAGCCAGCTTGCGGATATCATCGTCGTCTTCGAAGTCATCATCATTGTAGATGTCGCCGGATGCAATTTGTTCGGGTGTCTTGTCAGAATTATAGATGAGACGGGTGAGGTCAATAGGTCGACGGGATTTGTTGGCTCGAACGGTAGCTTCTGCGCGTGCGGCGAGGTTACGTTTCCACGGTGCTGCGACGTCTTCCCCTTCTTCTTCTTCTTCGTCCTCTCCATCGTTTTCTCCCAGGCTGTTTGCGTCATCGTCCCCTTCATCAAAATCCAGACCCATATCGGAATCACTATCAGCGAAGGGAATATCCTTATTGACTTGCCCATCCGTTTCATCTGCCTCGACAGCTCTGCGAGAGAAAGCACGGCGGCTAATTCCGTTCTCGTCATCTTCCTCCTCGTCGTCAAACTCTCCATCACTATCCGCATCATCCCTCTCATCCTCGTCGTCCTCGTCATCATCAATATCATCGTCGAGTAGCACATCGTCAAAAGCGGCCCTCCTTACACGCTTTCCTTTAGCTGGCGAATTATACTCGAACGCATCACCTGTATGGTCATCAACCTCATCCTCCTTAACATCGCGCAATCCATTCTGGTCCGAGTCGAAAAGCTTCAACTCGCTCTGAGCAGCCAAATTATCCAACGTTGTCTGAGCATCTTGAAGATCCATAACCATCTTTTCTCCCTCTCCCGCTGGGTCCCCATTCTCGCCATTTCGAGTAAAGTTACCTGGAACATTAATATAAACAGCATCCTTATCAAACATGACACCACCAACATCACTCATGGGGGCATGAATAAGCTTTGCCTTATCGGAGAGCTTTCTACGTTTCTCACTATCCTGAGTTGGCAGTGGACAAGGGTCGTTGAGCTTTTCGATAGAGGTGATGGAGAGATCTCCTGCACCTGGAATGTGAACTCTTTGCGAAGGTCGTAGGTGTGTGCCTCGAAGGTAGCCGTAAACTGTGATGGTTCGATCGGCTTTGGGGTTGGCACGAATCTCTTCTCTTGGGGTAAGATCTTCCATGCGATCAGCGAGAACGTATGGATGAGCATTGCGGAAGATGAGTGGACGGAACTTCATAACTCCAATGAAACGTGAAAGGTTCTGAATCTCGGTATCGGGATATCGCCCATTGATTATACCAGAGAGGTAGAAAAGTTTGGCACCGTCGTAAATTTCGGTCCAAAACCTCTGCTTCAACCTCTTCTTGGTGGCTTTGAGTGTCTTTGCTTTCTTGATAAGATCAAGATGGGTGAGCACACCAATTACCTTAGGAAATCCGTGTGCTTGCAAGACGTTAAGAAACTCCATTGTCTCCATCTCGAATCCGAAAGAACCATCGATCATGAGCAGTACGAGATCCGCCACTTTACCGATGTCGATCATACTATTGATGTCATTGTTGCATTCGATGAATGTGACTCTACGCTTCTTGCCTGTGACAACAGTAACGGGTCCTTTAATCTCGGCAAGGGTATGCTTTGTATATCTTCGAATCAAAGAACGCATGAGAGTAGTTTTACCAACACCTTCAGGACCTACTACAGCCACAATAATGGGAGGTGGTTCATCATCTGGTGTACGGTCGGCAAGCGGAACGTGATATCGTTTTTGATCCTTTTCGGCATTACGAAGGATCTGCTTTTGGGCGACGTTGATATTGGCCGAGATGAAGGCTTTGGGATTGAAGCCATTGGTGTGCTTGGCTTTGCCCTTTTCAGCCTTGCCGCCGGTTTTGGCTTTGCGGTGTGCTTTGTTGGCCTGCTGTGCATCCGCCATGTTGAAAAGTGAGCCTCGGGTTGGTGATGCGGTAGGTAGATGTGATGGGGGCTGCGAGCAGTTCCGGCAAAAACGGGCTCAGCTGAGAAGAGCAAAGCGCCTGCACTGCGCTCGAGATACTGATCACTTGGATCACTCAGCCACGGCTCGATCCTTCACCTGGTTGTATGGTAAGGTCGTAAACAGATTCAGGATCCGTGCTGCTGGTTTTTGTTGGATGAGGAGGCAGCAGAGATTGGCTTTTGATGGTGGCGGCAAAGATGCTGAGCCAAAGGTATGGTTCAGAAGGCTGGCACAAGAAAGGAAAAAGAAGGATCCGCTGTTTGACCTTCCACTTTCTCAAATTTTGTGGTTCCTGCGAGGAAAAGTAAAAATTTCCGGCGAATTGCACCACACTTGTCACTTTCTTCGCAGCAGCCTCAGCTCATGGCTTATAGCTGATGACATAATCAGTATTTTGGTAAAAGAAAAAAGGACAAAAAAGAATGCTCCTTACCTGGGTCGAACAGGTGACCTCCCGATACCGTATGTCCACTGGAAACAGTGGCGACTGGTGAAACTGAATTCTTCAGTCGGACGCTCGTACCAACTGAGCTAAAGAAGCTCGGTGGCATTCTACTTAATTGTTGTCATTATTACTACTCATATCGAGACCGAGGAAAGGACAACGAAAGCCAGCAGTTCATGCGGCATGCGACTCTATCATTGACTCATCCTGGACCGAATTGGACCATTGTGAGAAGATCTAGTTTCAGTATCGTTGCAGCACCTGTGCCTGTAAGCTGCTGTGCAAGATCATTGCATTGTAGGCTGAGAGAACCGACAAGCCAAACGAAGGTCGAGAAAAAGTGGCGTGATTGTCTCGACGGCTTATGGGCAGTGTCGAGGCGTGTTTGAGCTGAGAATTGGGATTTTATCAGCCTTTTTTCGAGCCTCCGCTCACGACTGCAGAACTGAGCTGCAGGGTCTTGGATGGATTTGCAAGAGAAGCTGTGAAGCCGACGCACACACTCAGAGACTGGACAGGCGCACACACAGCCTTGGCTGGCTTCAGAATTTTAAGCTGATGGCCGCTCCACACAATCCCAAAATCACAATCGTACGATGTTGCACTCTCACGCGAAGGCCGTCAATTCTACGCCAGAAACACTTTCCTTTGCCATTCCAAATCATCCTTCCTTGATTTCGGCACTTCCGATCCTATACTCATCATCCAATCTGTTTTGTCACAGGCTGCTATTGCAGAATTGCCAGCGACACAGCCATTCATGCACTCGAGCCTGTCCGGTACTGTACGGCACATCCGAACATTTCGCTTGGCTTTCGATACCCTTGGCTGAGCCCACACCATCCTGGCTTTTCTCCACCCATCTTGTTAGCATATCGTCATCATCTATGCTTTGACAACCTCGACACATCTCATTCATTCGCCACCACTACCACTACCTTCAGCATCCTTCTGAAGCCGACCAGTCCAGGACTACTCATTTTGTTGACAACCAGGCGTCCATCTGCCTGTCCATAGCGTCGCAATGTTTCAATCACCCATACACGACGGCGGAAGACCTCCCGTCGTCAATTCCCAACAGCAGCAACCGCAGTACCAGCAGCAGCAGCAGCAGCAGCAAGCTCAGCATGCGCACCAGTCTCATCACTCAGATTCAATAGAGAGTCAACTGCAGCACGTACAACAGCAGCAGGCTCAACAGGAAGCGATGCGCATCCTACAGCAACAGCACATGCTACCCAGCATCATTGCACCTAAGCAGCACGATGTTAGCCTGCTTCAGAGCCAACCTTCCGGACCATGGTCAAGCGAGGATTATGACTCAATGATGCGTACCATCCTTGACGCTACCTTGCCATCCGATCACTTCACCGACCTTGAGGCCCCCGCATCCCTCGCTTCTTTCTCTGCATCGTATGCCGGCTCTTTCGTCTCCGGCTCTAGCGACAGCGGCGCAAGCCCTTACAGCATCAACGACCTCGTATATGGTGCTGCCAACTTTCCAACACCACCAGACTCGGACATTGGCTCATCTGCTCGCAACCTCTCTTTCTCGTTAGCTTCTCAACCTGGCCATACGTTCAGCCCAGATGGCAGTCTTGATTTTTCGAACACGTCCTACGCTCACTCGTATTCAGGATCGGATACTACCTCCCCCTATGCTCAGAACTTCAACCTTCATGCCTCATCATCCACCTCGCCTTTCAGCCTGCAGCCGGTCCAGCTTCCAACAGCTTCCATCACAACCAACGGCGCTTCACCATCCGCCTCCAACCAACTCGGCGACTTCCCACATTCTGTACCGTCGCAACCCCAATGGAATCCTAACTTCCTTGCGCCTACCTCGGCTGGCCTTCAACCCTCGCCTGCACCACAAATCTCAAACCACGGCATTACCGCCGTCGACGCTTCCGAGGTTTCTTCAACATCCCAAGCATCCCCCTCTACTCCGCCGACGGGCGCCAGTAAAAAGAGACGTGCCGGCGATGCTACTGATAAAGAGGCTACCAACAGCAAGGCTCCCACCAAAGCAGGCGCCAAGAAGGCCGCAAATGTCACTGCACCCAAAGTCGATGTCAACGATGATACTCGAAAGACCAAAAAGGCCAAGCCGATGATCTCAGCCGCCGACGCTAAGACAGTTTCATCAGCAGCACCCATCAACCAGCTCAGCAGCAAGCTTCCTCATATGGAAGTTGGTAGTAATGCCACCGCTCTCGCCGCCATTGAGAGGCTCAAAGCCAAGCGACTTCAAGAAAGTCAAGCCGCCGCTGCCAAGGCTGCTGCCGCAACGGCTGCAGCCCAAGATCCCTCACAGGCTCCTGGTTCCACCGCAGCCGCCGACAAGGCGCAGCTTGACCCTGCCACTCGACAGCAGAAGAAGGTAGCACATAACGCCATCGAAAGGAGATACCGCAACAATATCAACGACAGGATTGCCGCCCTGCGTCGTGCCGTCCCAGCTTTGCGCGAGATCCGACCTCGCAAGACGCCTTCCGGCCGCAGAAGTCGCAAGGCTCAGCAGGAGGAAGACCTCGTCGACGGTGTTCCTGCTGCCACCAAGCTCAACAAAGCTACTATTCTTGGCAAAGCCACCGACTACATCAAGTACCTCAAATCTAGAGAGTTGCGCCTGGCCAGCGAGGTTGCCGGTCTTCGTGAGCTCGTGCGCAGTCTTGAAGGAGGTGAGGAGCTTCTCGAGCTGTGGGAAGCTGAGATGGATAAAGTCGTTGCCGAGCAAGAAGCTTTCGCCGCCGCAGCTGCTGCCAGAGAAGAAGAGGAGGCCGATGAGGCTTCGGGCAACGCTGAAGGTGACGACGATGAAGAAGAAGATGACGATGCCGAAGACGATGATGACGAAGCAGACGCTGGCGAGACTTCGTATGCAAGCGCTTCGTCCTCATCTCCGCCCTCGGCTCGAAGCCGCACAGGATCCAAGGCTGGCCGTGGTCGTCGCTCCGGAATCGGCGGTGCACTGTCTTCGGTCGCCTCTTCCAGGTACATGCTTGCAACCTTTTTGGGTATCAGTTTCATCGGTTCTGGCACCGAGTTCGCTTTAGATTCCACCGCATCGGATGGCACTCAAGCTGTCGCACGTCCAGCCGCCGGCAAAGTTATGGTCGGTGCAAGTCGTCAGCTTCTGAGACGATCGGCTGCCTACATGGCGCCCAGCGTTTCGATCGCGCAGGAGCCACATGTGTTTGACAACGTTCCAACCCATGCGCTTGCGTTTGAGGTTCTTCGCATCGTCTCGTTTGCATTCTTATTCCTCTTCCTCGTTTGGCCACTCTTCTCGCGACTCTTCTCCAAGTCACGCGAGGCTGTGACTGACTTAGATGAGGACTCGGCAGCACGAAGAGTAGGGCGAAGCCGTAAACTTCGTTTGGCTCTCATCAAGGGCGACATCGATGTTGCCGCCTTTGACGCTACTATCCGTTCCCACATCGATGCGCCTACATCGGCAATTCTGGCCACACCATCTGTCGTCACGGCAGCGTCTCGTCTCGCTCTCAGCCGCATTTCACGGATCAACAAGATTCTGCCCGCGCAGCGATTGAGCAACGAGGAGGCTGCTGCTGCTCTCGGTCGTTTACTCGATGTCGAAACCTTGTGCGAAGGCAAAGCGCAACCTTCGTCGCTACTTCGTTTGTCCACCGCAGTTCGTCTCGCCAACAGCGAGTATGTTCGCGTGAATGTTGCAGGCGTAGTCTCAAGAGATCCCGTCTTGGCCGCACCCAGACTCAAAGCTACCCTGGCGCTTTCTTTTGCTCGTCTCGGCGAAGGCGTGGACTCGGTGCAGGATCTTGCCGATCA
The DNA here is from genome assembly GCA_928856705.1 of Ustilago xerochloae. Taxonomy (NCBI): domain Eukaryota; kingdom Fungi; phylum Basidiomycota; class Ustilaginomycetes; order Ustilaginales; family Ustilaginaceae; genus Ustilago; species Ustilago xerochloae. The sequence continues at coordinate 297,936 of CAKMXT010000017.1, forward strand.
GCTTTGGACCGATGCGCGAACCTCATTGCGTGCCACGCTTTCGAACAACAGGAACAACAGCGAGACACCGTCGTCCACGTCAGCTCTGGACAAAGATCAAGATTTGGTTCGTTTCGAGGATGCTTCTTGGCTCTCATCCGTGCTGTCGCTCGATCTTGACACTGCTCTTGATTTGCTTGCTACTGCATCTGCAAAGATGGATCCCCGCGAGTGCGAATTCTCGGCTTTGCTCGCTATCGCCGATGTTCACTACTGTGCACGTCTCACTGACGTCTGGGAAAAGCTGCTTACCAGTCTTGTTCGCGCATCTTGTCCATCGACGGCTAACATGCAAAGTTCATCCCTGGTACGAGATTTCGTCTCCTTACAGTCCAAGCAGCGACTTGACCTTGACGTCGTTTGCGATGTTGACAAACGCAAAGAACTTCACGCTGAAATCACGTTCCTAGCCCGCGCCGCCCCTCCTACAGCTAGAGCGTGGCAGATGGCTCAAGTGACACTTGCAACTTGGTCTGCCGTTCTTGGCAATCTTGCACTAGCACGTCATGTTGCCACTATTCTCAACGAACATCCTTTTACCTTTGAGAGTAATGTCAAGCTTGCTTCTACTTCGACTTTACATTCTTTCATCGATATCAACGCTACTTCTTTGGATGCAAGTACTTCTGGATCGGTGATGATGGTGACGGCGAGAGATGATTTGGATTGTAAAGCCAATCTTTTCCTTTCTTGGCTTTCATTCTTACGTATTTTCGCAGATAGTCGAACAAGTATCAAGAATCTTCATAATGCTACTTTGAATATTAGAAAACTCGTAGCTTCTACTATCAACATTTCTTCTTCTCATCCGTCAGCTGGAATAGTAGGAGAAGAGAATGATGATTTAGAAATAAGTTTAGATCTTATTACGGATTTATGCACTGCGATTGGTCGAAATTTAAATCAACTCGGTAGTTCTACGAATGATGATGATCAGGCATCAGTGATTAAATTGTTAGCACAAGCTGTTGTTGAGGATGATAGGGATTCTGGTGTTGAGGTTTAGATTTCACTTTGCGGAAGGGAGAAAAAAAAAGTTTTTGTTTTGTTTTGTATAACTTTGACACGCATTTCACTAATCAGACTACTCAATACCAATAAATTTCTGTTCTGTTCATGATCGTGTATCTTAATTGGATAAGAGCGAGCTATGTTTGGGTCTGTAATGTGTGAGTGAGGGAATCTGGAGATCGAATGAGATGCTTTGGGAGAAGAGAGAAAAAATCGAACGGATGGAACGTAGGGAGCGGGCACTTGTTTTATAATTGAGAAAAGAGAAGTTCTATTACCAGAGAAAGTGGTAGTTGCAGTATGTGTTCCACTTGGGAAGAAATTGAGAAGAGAGAAAGTGAAAGTGTGATATGATATGGATGAAGTGATTAGAGTTGGACTATGTTATTGTTAGAACGAATGTGAATTGGAAAATTTGGAAAAAGAATTGTTCTTTTAGAGAAGAAAAGAGAACAGATTTGAAAGGGTATACTTTAACGTCGGTAGTTTCCTTGAGCTTCAAAAAAAGACGTTTTCACCTTAAACTTTACTCGCCTAATATATTTTACTATCTAACTTTCTGCCCTCCTTTTTTATAACCCACCATCTAAAACAGCTCTAACATCATCCACCTCTTTCAAATCAGTTAAAAAAGGTATTAAATCAGTTAACTCAGTATCATGAGGATCATTAAACCAACTACTTATAGGAACAGCATTATTTGGATGAAAAATATAACTTGCAGGACTATTATCAATAATAATACTATCTCCAATTTCTCTACCTAATTGAGATAAATCTTTAACATAATTTCCTTTATGATTATAACAACTTTCTCTAAATAATCTATGTCTAACACTTTGATGTATATCTAACATATCTAAAACTGGATCTGCATATTTACTTAATGAAGCAGTAAAAACTACCACTTCATAAATTAATCCCATACAACGCATAAATTCATCTACTCCAGGTCGTTTAATTACATAAACATTATGAACTGTTCCATCAATTTCAACTGGTACGATAAAATCAGCATTTTGAATCATTTTAAATGAAGAATGAACAAGTGTCTCATCAAGATCAAGCACAAGACATTTACGTCCTGTGTCTTGTGATCCAATAGAAGGAAGTAAAGGAGATGGATTTCCAAATTCATCTAAAGGAATTCCAATACCACCAGAAAGAATCAAACGCTGTTCTTCAGTTTGATCATCTGTTAAATACCCTTCTTCATCCTCCTCTTCATCATCTTCAAGATCCATCTCATCATCATCTTCATCTTCATCATCCGTTTCCTCGTCAGACTCATCCGACGCAGAAATAGAATCATCCCCACCCAAAGAGTCAGACCTCTGTTGTGATTTTCTAACTCCATCATCAGCAGTAACAAACGATGCACCAGGAGGAACAACTGCACCAGACATTACATCCCCCGTTTCAGCTTTAGGCAATTTGGTTCCTCCTCCAGGAGTCGTTGGATAGTCTGGGTTGGAAGAACCGCCTTTAGAATTGGGTGTTCGTGGAGGTACAACGACGTTGTTGGAGGTTGACGTGGTAGTGGTAGCAGCATTCCGTGTTGCGTTGGCGTTCCTGGCAGGTGAACGATTCTTTTCAGACATCTCTTGATGTACAGCAGCAGTGGTAGCAGAGGAACATGTGAGGAAAGCAATGAGTTTTTGTCCGAAGCTTGGTTTGCTAGAAGCTGATTTCGATGCAGATTTGGAAGCAGAAACAGTGGGTCTTGATGCGGAAGAGGTAGCGGTTTGTTGCTGACGCGTAGGTGTGGTCTTGGTGGTGGTGCTATCAGCCGTAGTCGGTGCAGAAGACGTAGCTGGTTTGGCAGCTTGAGCATTGGAAACTGGAGCTGCTTCGCCACTGGCATGTCGACGAGGAGGCACATCGATCAAGCCATCCTTTTCGACCGTGCCTTCACTACTTTCTGTCCCTGCGGCCATAGGCGGGGCTGCTAGACCCGTGGCACCTGCCTCTTGCTCCTCGTTGGCGCCTCCTTTAGCAGTCACAACACCCTGAGAATGTGTCAAAGTGTTACCTGCAGTGGAAGTGCCTCCCACCAATGTCGAACTTGCTTGATGCGAATGCGCCCCTTCCGCCTCACCCTCAGCTGCTCCCGTTCCCACTCCCGCTGCCGTTGGAGTCAAAATTACCGCACTTGGCAGAGCAGGTGCGACTCCCGCATTTGCATTTGCGCTCGAGTTTGCTCTTGCCTGTGAATGTGCTGCTTCTGATCCCAACTTGGCCGCGGCAGCTACTGCTTGATCTTGTTGAGACCTTTGCTCATCTGCGGCGGCGGCTGAGGTGGACTGGGCGGTGGTGGTGATGGGAGAAGTGGATTTCTTCTTCTTCTTTTTTTTGCGTGATGCGTCTGCAGGGGTGGTCTTCTTGGAGACAGCTTGTGTGGGTCGAGTCGTGGAGCGAACAGGTACCTGGCCGGGTTGAACTTGGGTGATGATGGATGCAAGAGCGGAAGAAGACTGTTCGGATGGATCGGGAACGCTGGTGATTGGTGAACTCATCTTGAGGAACTGTGTGTGTCGGAGTGGGTTCCGAGAGTGTGTGTGAGAAAGATGCGATTCCGAAGAATAGTGTGATTATAGAGACGAGAAGGCGAAGGAGCGACGCTGATATCTGGAAAGGAAGCGGCGGATCCGAAAGAGTGCGAGAAATCGATGGATGTAGCGGGTAGAGTCACTTGACCTAGACAATGTCTCTCTGTGTGTGACTGTAAGCCGCTCGCAGCGACGCTTTGACGATGTTGTCCGGTTCTATGCTCCCTAAACTAGGTCTGCGTTGAGTCTGATACCGATAAGATCCGTGTCAGTGCGTGGATGGGGGAGATCAAGACGCGCTGTAGGCGAGACAAGCTATGCGATGAGATGTGATTTCCGCTGGCTGTGTTGAAGAGATCAAGATTGTTTGTGGTTTCCTTGCTTGCTTGCTTGCTTGCGATGCTAATGCTGGGTATGCTGTCGAGTGTGAGCCTTCGGAAAGCGACGTGGAGGATGATGCAATGTTGTGATTGTAGGTGAAGGTGAGAGCAGACAACGACGAAGGCACGACTTGAGGTGACGAGGATTGACAGTCGTGAGTGATGATCTGATCTCTCCTTAGAGGCAGGCGAGAGAGAGGGAGAGACGCGGGGGAATGTCACATCGCTCAAGTGCCTCTTTGCTTTGAACAACGGCCAAAAACAGGGAAATTGATGCAGAGTTCCAACTTCAACTCTCTCGCTCTCTCCGTCACACTCATTCTGCCGTTGCGGAAGGCAGCGCGCACTCCTGCCCACTTTGCCAGCCAAAATCACAATAAATATTGCCCACACACAGACACTCACACACACCAACAAAAACACGTCTCTCAATTTCTCTTGTCGCGAGAATGCAACAGCGGGCTGAAGCGAGGAGAGATCTGCCTGTGAACACGGTGTGAGTGCCCGGCTCTTCTCTGTCGTGACGCCTTTTCTTCATATTCGAGTAGCTCAGCAGCCATTCAAACTCTCCTTGGCTGAGACTGTCTCAACAACACCATCACTCTCACTTATCATTCAACCCTGTTTGACTGTGGCTGTGAGGTATTCAACGTGAGAAAAGTATGTGGTATACTTAGCCTAGAAACTTGTCTGCTCACTCTGTGCAAGTGTTCGTAGCAAGAACCTTCTTCTCTCCTCACCCTTCTCTCGCATCTGTGCCTTCAAAATCCAAAATGAAATCAAAAACAAGACAACTGATCTACACGCTGCAGCCTGCATCAATATCATTTCTGCAAGTTGCTGCAGCCGCATATTTAATGTTATTTCAATTCTTGTATTCACATTTTGAAACCGGAGGCAAAACGCAGCAAGTCAGATGTCAGCTCACCTTCATCCGTCACGGCCATCTTCCAATTTCAGACGACGTTTGGTCTCTCGCTGACACCAAATTGCAGAGGTTATTGATGATAAGATATGCATTGCAAGGAAATAGAAAGTATGCAAAAGAGAGAAAGAGAGTGTCTGAATGAGAGTCCGTCTAGAAAGATTAAGCAGGTGATAAGGAAGCGTCAACTCTGTGTCGAGCTGACTCGATACTTTCATACAAGTTGCGGAAGACACGGAGGTGGAAAGTGGCTACTTTGGCAATACGGTCTGAAAGCAATCTGATCTCGGCAGCGAATGGGTCTAATCCAGCACGAGACATGGCTGTGTCCCAAGCCGACGCAGTCGTACAAGACGACCGAGTTGCTGAGCTTGTTGAAGTTGAAGATTCGATGGATTCACTCTTGAGCCTCTTTGCAGGAACAGAGCAGCTGTCTGTGTCTTCCTCGCCTTGAGCACTGTTTCGCTTCTGAGCCGGTCGAGTTGCCTGTTCGACTTCGTTGGAGCTGTCGGCCGTCACCGAAGGGGAACTGGAAGAGGAAGGCTGCAATCCATTCTTCACCTTCTCCGTGAGCATGCCCAGCACCACATCGCGCAGGCGATTCTGACATATTTTGTGCAATGCAGAGCCACTGCGCAGATTCGTATCCATCCACGAGTTGAGCAGCTTCTGTGTTGCAGCGCTGGGGGCTGCTGTTTTGACTGAGCTCGCATCTGTCGATCCAGCTCTCGCTGCAGTCTGTACCGCCGAAGCACGAGCTGCGATCTGTAACAGCACGTTTTGCATCGCTCGTCGCCAACGAGGGTGGTCCAATTTGGCGAAGCCACCAGCACTTCCCAAAAACAGCTTGCCATCAACGGCAGCCGATCGTCGCGTTGGACTGCAGACGCCTTGATTCGCGCTCGAACTGGTTGGCGTAGGCGGCAAACCACTCGAGCTCGAAAGGCACAAGTTGGCGTCATTCACAAGGCACCAGATCTCGCCCTTGACGCTCTTCAGCTGACGCTGAACCATACTGCCGATAGACGCAGGCAAAGGTCCTGCATCGTCCAATGGTGTGCTGCACAGCTGTCGGAAGAGTAGCACCAACATGTAGACAATCGTCAGGTCCGAAACATCGTTGTGGAACGTCATCATACGGTATGCATCAAATTGGAACGTTTCCGGGTAGTGAGCCGCAAACGTGTTGTTGAGCGATGAAGACGAAGGCGAGCCGAGCGGCGTCGCCACAGATGACAGCACGGGAAGTGATCCAGGCACGTCAAAGATGAGTTGCAACATGCCGTAGTTGAACGCTTTGATCACAACTTGGCTGCGCGACGAGGCGTCGCTCTTAGCCGGCGAGCAAGTGGACAAAGCCTGCTGAATCCAAGCCGTGGTCTTGTCAAGCGACATCTTGCGCTGCTCGATCTGCTCTTTGAACCATCGAATCTCAAAGTCAACTGCAGTCTCGACGAGAAACGGACGAGCTGATCGAAGCTGGTGATTGGCGATGTCGAGCTTCATCAACTCAAGAATCTCGAAGCAAAGACGAAGGCCCTTGCCAATGTTGCTGTCAACGCAAACCACTTCGACCATCTTCTCGATCGCTTCGTCCCGCATGGGCGCGCAGTGAAGCTTAAGAATCGAGCCCATGAACGTGATCAAAGCAGGTACGTCAAGCACGCCATGCTGCAGCTCTTGCGAGATGAGGTGAGGGTCCAGCGTCTGTGCAATCAGCTGGTGGTGTGTAGTCGCCCACGTTGTGCCTGAAGTCGCTGAAGCAGTCGCCGATGTCGAAGCAAGTGCTTGCTGATCTGCAGAGGCCTGCTCCGAGTCGAACGCATCGCTTGCCTTTTGCTGATCAGCCGTCGCGGTCGAAACCTCATCGGAGTCAATGAGCGCCGAGTCCGCAGGGTAGTTGGACGGCAAAATGGACAGGCAAATGGTGCGAAGCTCTTGCACAAGTAGCGGTATGCGTGAAGGAATGCGCGATTGGGCTAGTGCGCGCCCTTGAGCATTTGATGATGTGGCGGCAGTGGAAGTAGCGCCTGTGTTGCGATAACGGTCCTTGGCCTTGCAGGTACAAGGCAAGAGCTGTCCATGAGAGAAGGCAGTGCACGTGCAGCCAGTTTCGATCTCGCGGACGACGGCAGTCCAGTAACGCTCTCCGGCCTCTCGCTTGCGCCGACCACGCTCGCCGTCAAAGTTGGGGCGGAACTGGACGTTGGGGTCAAAGACGACGTCATGACGCAGTTGGGGGTTCTTGAGGATCTCGAAAAGGTCAAGCTCACGCAGCGTGTGCCTGGTGATGGGAGGATGCAGAGTTGGTGTGAAGGTAGATCGGGATCGTGAGCTGCTAGATCCTGCCGGATAGTGACCAAGGTTGAAGGGGAAGCCCTTAGAAGATCGGCCATTGGATCCCTTGTTGGAAGCATAGTTGCCCTCTCGACCCTGTCGAGAAACATGGCTGGCCCAGTGACTCGGTAGAATGAGTCGATGATGCGAAGGTGCTGATATGTCCAACGTTGCTTTTGCACGTAGATTGGGAACACTCTTGGCACGAGCGAGGCGAGGTCTGCGAGAGGAAGAAACGGGGGCCGGCTTGCGAGGAGGGGCCATTGATGAAAGCGAAGAGGGAGCAATTTCTGCTCCGGTTCCGTTATCCTTGGAAGGGCTGCCACTTGAAGTGATCGTGGGACCAATCCTCGCAATGGCCTCCGACACAGCGACATTGCTGCGATGACTGGAGTTCAAAGTCTGCATGGCATATCTAGAGGCTGCGTCCGTCGAGGCTTGCTCCAACGCAATCTTGGTGTCCATTTTGGACGACAGCCTTTGTACAGCCGGGTTTGCCATGATGCCCTGAGGGATCTTGGTCACAGTCGAGCCAGTTTGAGACTGAGCCTTGTTGAAGGGGATACCCGCATCACTGGAACGTCGTGCCTCATCGAGACCGCTAGTAGAAAGACGGCTAGCTTGTGAGCCCGACTCTTCAATCCTTCTACGTTTCGTTGGTGGCACAGGTTGAAGCTGGAAGACTTTGTTCGATGCTTCGACAGGCCCGGCAGCGACAATGTTGATATCGTTGGCTTCGGTGGAAGAGGAAGCTGACTCACGTCGGTCGAGCTGGTCATATTGCAGAGACGAGACCCGCAACCAAGGGCGAGCAATGGCTGCAGCGCTGCTGTTCACAGATACTGAAGTTGTGCTTCGGTCTGCTTCTGCTTGAATTGAAGTTCCGGATTGTGAGGCGAGACTCGACGAATTGGTTTTGTCATGAGCAATGGGTGTCTCACCTTGGATCGGCCTAGGACGTGGGAGTGAGGATGCAAAGGATGGAGAGCCTTGTGCAGTCTGTGTCTGGTAGCCAAAGTCAGAGAAGGAGGGCGAGGGTGAGATGCCACGCTCAGGACTTGGAGGTACGGAGGTGCTCGACTGAGAGAGTGTGCTCTGAAGAGGTGTAGAACGGTGCACGGCTAGTTGGCTGCGATCGTCAAGTTGCGTCGAATGCTGGTCACCGTCACTTGAGTTGTGGTCGAAGGCTATTGGTGGTTGCTGGTGGAGTGACCTGCTCTCATTGACGTGAGTGTCATGTGCTGCTCCGGTGACCATGACCTGAGGCTGCTGGTGGTGCTGGTGATGCTGCTGTTGAGATGGTACGGGCATGACCATGCGACTGCTCGAGCTGCGCGGATCTCGACGGTCCTCGATGGCCTGGACATAGTCGTACTCTGCGAGAATGGAATGGCAGCGACGTTGTTCCTGCCAGTCAGAAGGAGCATTCTGCAGTGAGTTGGTGCTGGAGGAAGCGGAAGAAGAAGAGGATTCCTGCTTGGTGATGATAGGTCGACCGGCAGCGTCGGAATTGTCGATGGTTGTGCGGGAAGTAGACGCTACTTGCGACGCACTTGGCATCACCTCTGTTGGGTGTTCTGATGTGATAGGCGAAGAGGGCGGGTGTGGTGCCATGCTGGGCGAGGATCCGAATGCAGCTGTCGAGAGCTTTCGCTTTCCTGCTCTCGCCGATGAGGATGAGACAGCAGGAGCGGAAGAGCCGATGGAGGGCGAACGACGGATACGAAACCTCTGCGGGTCGTCAGCTGATGCGTCCATGATGTTTAATTTGGCGCTGGTTATCAGTCAGTCAAAAGATGTGTCGGCGATGAGAAGATGACGCAGAGCTCTGGAGCAGCCGAATGCTGATTGTGTGTCGGCGTGGTGCCGTTAGATTTAGAGTGTGAAGTCCATAGATCTGAGAGTCGGTGCGGGTCGGGGAGGCGGTATGGTCAAGCTACGCCAGCGGCTGCTCTTGTCTATAGGCTGTTGTGGGTTGGCAGTTGATGGGGCGATCTCGCCGTCAGCAATAGAGGCAGAAGATGGCTGAGCGAGGTTGCTGATACGCAATCTGATCCTCGCAATTGGCTGTGGTAGTATGCTTCGTAAATGGCCAAGACTGAAGCAATGGGACGATGAGAAGAGCAAAGTGGTGCAGTGGTGCGATGTAGTCCGATAGAGATAGGTGAACTTGTTGCGAGATTTGAAAGACAGAGCAAAGATTCAGACAGCGGTGGAGAATAGGTAAGGTTGATGAAGCTGAAGATGATGGTGGCAGTCTGGTGGTGGGAATGGCGAGTAGCAAATGGAATGGGCTGAGGAGGGGATTCAAAATCGCTGTCGGAGTCGGAGGCAGAGAGTCGCAGGGCGTACAACAATGGCAGGCGCTCAAGATGAGAGGCTAGCCAGATGTGTGGGTCTGGACTGTAGCACGCAGTGCAGTAACTGACCGCGAGGAGGAGGAGGACGAGGCCCAAGAGACGGAGAGGAGCGGGGATCGAGCAAGGGCAGTAGTAGCAGAGCAACAGAGCAACACTTTTGGTCGTTCACTCTTGGAAAGTCGGCGACCAGCACCGGTCACAGAAGATAGAAAGGCACGAGGGAGGAGAGCAAGGACGAGGGAGAGGATGAGGATGAGGATGAGGGCAAGGGAAGGCGCAGAGCATGCACGCAAAAGCAGGGGCGGAAACCGAATCTGCCTGAACTCTGTGTGTCAACCGAAACGGACAAGGTGAAACTACCGAGCTTCAGGATGATGATCATGATGAGCATCATCATTAAAAATATTATCGTTTTGACGAGGAGCAAACTCGCTCGCCCACTTGCTCACTCGGTGTCAGTGTGTGTCAGGGTGAAATGCTTTTTAGGCGAGCGAGCGGAGCTTCGACGAGACTGCGTAGCCACCATTCTGGATCGTTTTGATGCAAGTATTCACTATTATGCTACCTGCATAGATTGCCTTCAGCTGCGCCGTATCCAAGAACTAACCGAACAGAGAACGAAAGCGAAGACGACGCCTTGTTCGGATCGCACACGTTGTAAGACACCAAAAGAAAGAGAAGCGAGGCGAACAAAGCGACTGTGAGCCTGCTGTGTATAATGTGCAGCGCCGGAGCTGCGTTCGTCTAACAAAAGCGAGACCAAAGCCAAGGTTTTCAAGGCGAGGGCGAAAGTGAAAGCGAAAGCGAAATGCAAATCTAAGAAAAGCGAGCGGCGAGCAGCGAGCAGCTGCGTAAATGGAAAGCCAAGGGAAAGGGAGGTCCGGATGCAACGCAACACAACGCAACGCATCACGGGGCGCAATCGTGAATGCACAGCCAGACAGCGAGCGAGACATGAAGCGACGCAGAAAGAGAACCAAAGAGGGGCCAGATTATTGTCAAGCTGCTGCTGCGAGGCGGCGGCGGCGGCGTAACCTCTCCGCGCCTCGACTTGTCTTTCCTGACACTCTCCGTTTTGTGTGTCTCTCCTGCCTCATTTGGTTCAAAAAGATGAAATTTTCAAGTGAAGTGAAATTTGTTTCTTTTTTGGTTCGTTCGCCGTATTCACCTTGGCTCGGCCACCTCTCGAGAGTGTCTGACAAGTCGGTGAAATCTGTCTGACATGCTGCACCTCCGCTCCCGGAATCAAGCATGGGAGAACAAATCCAAGAATCCAAATCCATTTGCCCTTCGCAGTCTCATCGTCAGCATCATCGTTGATGCGTTCCTCTATCGCGGTTTCACGTCGAAACGATGGCACGAGTCGAGTCCCTGGAAACTGGAGCTCTGTGGTCGGGTTGTAATCCGTTCTGCGCTTGGTTCCATTGATTCCACCGATTCGCTGCGGTCCACTGTCGTGGTTAGCTTTGGTGGACCCCTTTTTTGTACTTGAGTTACGCTACGCCCCGCGGAACCTTGCATGGTTCCACACCTTGACTGCAGGCTGTTGTCAGGATCTGCTGCCCAATTTTGTGTTCTTTTTCTGCAACCCTTTCAATTGCAAATTCCGCAGGAAACCCGGGCCTCCATCGGTGAGTCCGAGCCTGCTTTGTCTCGCTCTGTCACCAATTCGAACCTCGATTTTTGTGCCTGTCACTTCGAGTGCTGAACTTTTCAAGTTTGACGTACAGCAATGACTGTATGAGTCGGTGAAAGACTTGTTCCCATATGGCTGTTGCCGATATTGAGTTCGGTTAGCAATCGATGAGAAAAAGGGGCCAAGGCGAGACTTGGAAGTCGTCAAGGTTCGGCAAATGAATGGGAAAAGATCTGCGTCAGTCAGAGCAAGGAGGTCGCGGGCGGAGGCTCAAAACCTCATGACAGCAGAAGGAAGGAGAGGTCGCCATGCGCTTATGATTAACGAGGGCAAGGCGACATCAGCCGATAAAGTACGACACAGCAGAGCACGATGCGAGAAACGAGCTCGAAGCGAAGCGGACCTCGAGTTTTAGCGGCCATCTTTGCAAGCGTCGAGGCGCCACCATGCAAAGATTGACGTGGGAAGCAAAAGCCTTACAGGCGAGGTGCCAATTTGCTAGCCAATTTCAGAACAATTTCCTCCTTCTCATCACATCCTTTGGTTTCGCGTAAGGTGCAATGCCGATCCTTTAAAGTGTGTCAACGAAAGCAAATGGAAAGCCTCTCTAAGCTGACACCAAACCCACACTGAGCTCTTATCTGACGCTTCGTTGAGCCCCTTTCCTGTGTGACCGGTCCAAGCTTCTTTTCACTTGATAGAACATACAGAACATACCGAACAGACGGGACCATCTCAACCATGCATCGGACCTGCATCTTTCGTCTTCCCTAGATCTGAATTACAGTACTTTCACTATCACCCCGCCAGCACATATTGATGATTTGGTAGCTGTGATGTGATGTGCAATCTCGGTGGCACGCTTCTAAAGATCTTGTCCCGCGTAACTACTGTAGCTGCTAGATTGCCGACGATGGTCCAGAACGCCTTGAGCTGCTCGTTCACACATGCGACCACGCTTCTGCTGCCGCTGCAGCTGCTGCAAGAGAGACAGGCGATCGGCGAACGACTGTTGGAAAAACAAGCTTGTCCGCGAGCATGGAGGATCCTCAGGGCAGGGTGAAAGAGAGTCCCGATTTTGATTTTTTTTCGCATGCAGTTGCCTGTCTGAGACACTTTTTAGTTAGGCAAACATTTGTAGCGATTGCAGCGACTCGGTTAAAAACGCATGGTGCAGACAAAGATCATAGCAAATCCACCGCAATCCGCAGTGATGAGCTGGTTGAACGATCAATCGATGCGCATACGGTCTCGCCAAGGCATCCGAGCTGACTTTGCTGTGCTTCTAGCAACGAACCGGCGTTCATTGTTGTCAATGTCTGTCGTCGTCTCTGCAAGCTGCAAAAGAGTCGGGTGTCGGCAGCTCAAGCTCTGGCTGTGATTAACGCCTGCGCCTCCGTGAATAGAAGCAAAGACATATGGCCACTACACTTCGTTCCTGTATGGTTGCTAGGAACTTTGTTCGTCGACAAGAAGAACTGCAACGCGGCGCGGTCAACGTCACCAATAAACCGTAACAACGCCAGTATGAAGCGATGCCAAACGGCGGCACCATCCAAGTGAGATTTCCATCTTTGAGCTTAACTTGATGCCGGGTTGTGCTCGCGATAGTCATGGTAAATTCATGCGTCCTTCTAAACCGGTCTCAAATCTCACCTTGGAGTGATTTCTGCCGACTGCAAAAATAGTAGCCTTCTTCACAGCAGTGACGGCAACCTGACGCTCACCAACAAGGGTCCGCTAGATTCAAGCCCCGCTGCAAACCTGCCATCTCTCCTAACCCTCCTTGCCCCTTGGAGCGCTGAATCGATACGAGCTTTCGATTCCCGCAAACGCCCAATTCATTCATCTTCCGTCGACAGCAGCGCGCGCGAGAGGTACAATCGTGCCTGATTTGACTGCGCGAAGAACAACACTCGAGCGGGGTCAATTGCCTGCGTCATCAGAAGTTGGTATGCAGATGGTGGTGAGCACACCATACTGTATTCGCACTTGATGCTTGTGATCTGCATAGACATATAAGTGTCAGTCACCTCCGTCCAGGCGATTTGTTCTCTTTAACGATATCGTTGTTGTCTCTCCGCACGTGCCATAACAGCCAAGCCGGAGACAACCCCATCGGTTGTGATGACGGCAATGAAGCATGGTTGATGTATCGTATTTCGTTCTTCTCATCAGTCCGTGCCTCGAGATTCGTCTCGCATGATCGCATTCAACAGGCATTCGGCCATTTTTGTTCCTCTTTGTGGCGCGGAGCGGCGTGGTCCCGGTCTCAGAATCAGAAAAGGTCCATCGAAACACGGGCACCAGCGGGCCAGCCGTCCCGTAACTGTGCGTTCCAAAAATTGTACCCTTCAGCGTGATGAGCTGCGTCTGCTTCCGAATGCGTCTAACGCTTTTGACTCTAAGATGCTGCGATGCTGAGAGAGCTTAGTGAGGTTACCAAGTCTGTACCCGAGCCAGCCAGACACAGTTGATAACTAACACTCGTCTGAACAAAGAGTTGAGTGAGCGAGAAACTGATGAATTCGGAAAGGCGACTTTGTGCTCTATCCGATTCGGAGTTTCAATTTTTCCGTCATCGTGTGTTCGAGCCGTCTCCTCGACCGGACTTGGCACGATGTGACGTTGGTGGTTGCCTTGACCGGCACATTGCAACCTTGGCATGACCATGACCGAGCCGAAGGTGATGCCATGCTATGCGGCACCTATCTATAGTCAACTCTGACCAGATAGAAGTGAAGCGAAGTTTTCATTTGTTTGGTTTCGCTTGGCCCTCTTCAGCGAGGGGTGAGGTCTCGCTTCCCCACGTCCTCTCCACTCACCCCCTCTTGGTGTGCGACCGCAACGGCTGAGCTTTCTAGCGCTTGTGGTTTAGTCGCCGTGGACCCACGTTGACCTTTCCGTGCCGATCCTCTACCCTTGAGCGCTTGCTCAACGCGCACAGCCACCATCTGTGCTTGCCGTGCTCTTCTGTCGGCACAAACGCCGCATGCCTTGTGGTGGACGGACCCTCCCACTCTCACGCGAGACAGTCGTGTCGTCACAATAGTATCAGTGACTGCACAGCAAAGGCGTCTCTCGAACTTCACAGGGCTTGTTGTGGCGCTCTATCCACACCGTACCTGTTGCAGCTGCGATTGGTGAGGATTTGCTGTATGATCAGCGACCACCTCTTCGCGAGACAAGACACGTCAAGGGCAAAAGGGTGATGATGTCGATCCCTTTTCACGCAAGCACGCAGAGATGTTTCGCCCTGGACAGAAATGTTCGAATGAGTATGCGTTGTTGAGACAAGGCCGAGCCAAAATGGGTTCGACATGATGGCCAAACGAGAGGAAATTGAACGCCGAGCTTCATCCCTGCCCATCCTTGGTGAGAGCTTGCGGCCAACGAGATCTTGAACCGATTCTCATCGGGTCATCGATTCCACCTAGATTTTGATACTCCTGGAAGTCCACTTCAGAACCACATAGAAACAGAGAAGCTACGAGACAAGCTCTTCAGTGAATGCCACCAGCCTGGTGGCATGTAGAGCAAGTCCCCTGGCCCAAGTACGGCTCGATACGCTGCTGCTCTGACGGACGCTGTCAGCTTTTGTGACGGATCAAACACATCAATGCTTGCTGTGTTCGACATGAGTGTATCAGTGATGGATGACATGTTTGTTGAATCAGCGTCCTTTCCTTGAGGCCTTGAAGCGGCTTCGCTGGGACGAAATTGAGGCGGCGCTACCCAGACCTCCTTGTAGCCCACTGCCTGAACGAAGCAGTTATAGTATGGATCGTGATGCGGTGGTGAAACGGTGCCAGCAGGACCTACCCAGAGATTGGTGATCACGCCATCTTCGGTGGCAGGTGGTTGGTAGCCTGGCCAGTCATCAGGAGGAGGCGGTGAAGTGTAGACATAGTCCGGTAGGAAGAAATCTTGCTCCAGAGCGGGAAATTGCTTGGCCAGATCGTGTTGGCCCATGTACAAAACAGATTGCCTTTGTCCTTGGCCGGTATCGGGTGAATCTTGAGCTTTGCCTGGCAGGATGGGATCTTGCCAGCGACAATGCCGAAGAAAGTCACTCCAGAGCATGACGTCTTGGCCCCAGTCTTGACGAGTGTAGTTGGCTCCAACCTCCACGGGCACCACTCTTGCTGGGCCGGCTACGCGAAGAAGGTGGTCCAAGGAAGACCAGGAGCCAAGGCGCGGCCCACTTGAGTTGGACTGGACAGCAGGCCATCCGGAACACTGTGCATATCTTCTGACGATGAAGGGCTTCGTTCGATGGGTTGAGTCCTGGGCTGTCAAATCCATAAATGTCGGCGCTTGGTCGAAGTCGTATTCTGTGATATGCGAGTCCGCCTGTGCTGATGTACCGAACGAGTGATCAGCAGGCTCGCCAGGCGTTGTCCTTCGTCGTTTCGCAGCAGGTGCATCGTCGACAGAGGGACAAAGTGTCTGCGTGTGTTGTTTGTCAGGAAGCAGCTCGAGCAGCATGACTTGGAGGGCATCAATGAGATCGAGACAGTGTCGGTCCTTGGATAGTGAGGCTGCACCTGCTACGATAAGCGATAGATCGAGATCACGAATGCATTTCTCGAGCCGCCTCGTCATCTGCTCAGCAGTATTGTCTCGACCGGAAGTGAGGCAGCAGCATGCCTTGAGGAGCTGAGTGTCGACGTAGATAGCTCTCCAGGCAAGTGGAACGTCGCTATAGCTGAAAGTGACAAACTTGAGGTCGCAAAGCCGTGTCAGGGACGACAGCGCTGAAAGCAGGAATTCAAGCGATTCTGCTTGTTCGACCAGAGAGATGGCGAGCCTCCGCAATTGACGTTTCGCGGCGGAAGCAGCACCATCCAATTTGATGCTGATGCCATCGTCGTCTTCTTTAGGCGATGTCTCGTGTTGTTGCAGCTGTTCAAGAATAACCTTGACCGGTTCGATGTTGTTGGTCTGACCCCTTTCTGGGCTGCCGAGCATCGGCATTGACTGCTCCCGAAGCGCAAATTCAGACCTTTCTGTGGTATCAAGCTGTGCCGCCGATTTGGAGGTCTGATGATCACCGTGCTGGAGGAGAAAGAAAGAAAGAAAGAGCTTCGGATCTCTCCCGATGTGATGGTTCAGGGTCCAAGTGTTGTTGCAGCACAAAAAGGTGACGCATGACTGTGACTGAGGAGAGCTTTCAGAGGCAACTCAGCCACGAGCTCACACTTCAAATCAGCGAAAGTGGAGGGAACACGGCTAAAAAAAGTGACAGCAGGGTGCAGCTCAATCTGTGATTGTGAATGCTTTGCAGCGATGGGGACGTCCCGACCCTCGCTTTCGGCCCCTGTTTTCGTGGACCACTTCCACTCTTTTGTACCTCGATCTGCACGCTCCGTCCAAAACAACACCTCCTACGATATACTGGAAGCGCTAGCAATCGAAGTCACGCCGACACTTCAAGACCAACGTCCATTTGTCGCTGTGTAGAGAACCTTTCGAGGTGGCTCGATCTGGATCAATCACGAAATGGCCAAGAAGGAGGAGCTGGATAACAGCACCGACAATGATGAGCAGGCAAACACTTCCACCAATCGCGATCCATCCTCAAAGCAACGCCGAGCTGACTTCATCCGTCAAGCATCACAGCCGCTCGTCAGACGAAACAAATCCAATTTTAGGCGCAAGTCCTCCACCGATAACCAGCACTCAACGCAGTCCTCCTCGACCACACAGGACGACCAGCCAAGTCAGTCTGTCCATGATATCCATGAGGTAGAAGGAGAAGACGAAGTGGATACGGATCAAGACGCAGATGATCAGGGTCCTGCTCTCCACTCAAGATGGGTCCGCACTCTCGACTCCGGTAAAGGATGGGAATCGTTCTCAGTGAAAGACAGCCGAGCTTTGGAATCCGCATGGAAGAATTGGACTGAAGCGAAAGGCGGGAATCTCGAGCTTCCCGTCTTGCCGGAAACAGATGGCAAAGTTCAAGCAGGCGAGGTCAAAGATTCCAAGGAGGAATGGCAGGCGGTTGATCCAGATGCAGAGGACACACCCCACAAAGTGCCGGTGGGCGTCGACAGGCTCTACGATGCCGACATCAGCGAGTACACAATGAGCCCCGTCTTTTGGAAAGGCCCCAAACTCCGCATCATGCGAGCAAACTGGTTCTTCGAATCCAACAAGCTCACTCCATGCTCAACCGCGCTTGCTGCCGAACTTGAGTCTCACTTCCAGACGCTTCGTCCCTGGCTCGCCTCTTACACCGACGAGCTCAAGTCGTCCGTCTCTCTGGGTGCCGAGGCGGAGGCCAAGCTCAAGTGTACGCTCAAGACGCTCAAGAATAGCTACGTTATCTTCCAAGGCCCTCGTCTCGCGCGTCTCTACAACGAAGGCTTCTCCAATCGACTGTCCAAGCAGTTCTTTACGGCATGGAGCGGCGAGCATAGCGGTGGGCAGCTTCTGATTCGCGGATATCAGACGCAGGTACAGCTGAATGATGCCAAGCAAGGCAAGTCTAAAATCCAAGATGCAAGCAAAGGCACAAGATCCAAGAGGCAATCCTTCTCTTCGGACAAGCGAGTCCCAGTGCCAAGAGCGGCCGGTGAAGGCACGCAAGAGCTTGAGAGTCGCTTGGCAGAAGCTTTGCACGATGATGACGGTGATGACTCTGGCCCTGTTCTAGTTGACGATGCGGAAACCACAGACGTCAAGATCTCTGACGAGCGTGCAAGGGAAGAAGATGACATGTCGTCAAGCAAGGAGCTGCGTACTCTTACCACCAGCACATCGCAGCCCTCTTTGAATGTCGACAAGACGCATGTCGAGGCAACGCCGTCCCGAATGAGTGCCAAAGCCACCCTTCGCAACCTATCCGTCATGGCCGCCAGCGGGGTCACGTCATCGTCGGCGCCTGCCAACGAACTCCTCCGCTCCGTTGCCTCCAGGTTGGGCGTGCTCGGTGGCAACGATATTGCTTCGTCTTCCGCTGACAAGGAAAGCGATGTCGAATCGCACAAAGAGTCAGGAGCGTTAACTCCATCTCAGCAAGATGATATCAGCGAGTCCTTCAAAGAAGCACAGCGACGTATTCAAGATGATCTGCCAGCGCCTGGCTTGAACGAGAACTCGAAAGAGAAGGTGCCGCATGACAAGATGCAAGATGAGATTGGGAACGAAGAAGAAGCCTCCGAGGCTGACTGGGACGATCCAGAAGCATTCGACGACGATGAAGAGCAGGCTGAAGTGCGGGCTGAAAGTGATCGACCTCCCGAGCTTCTGCTCGCTATCCATGGTATCGGCCAAAGGCTGGCGGGCGAATGGAAGAGCTTCGACTTTACGCTCGCAATCAACACCTTCCGCGTCCTGCTTCAGACCCGCATCGATACGGCCAAAACACCGAGCGAGATCGGCGGACGAGGTCTGAGCGGGCTTGCCGCCAAACGTCGCATGCAGATCTTGCCTATCCATTGGCAGACTGGCTTCCACCAGATGGAGGATGACGAGCAATGGGCTGATCACGACTCAGATGCTGAAGATCCGGACTCGATGATGTACGACAACGGCGTCGAGCTTGAGATGGACCACATCTTTGGCGACGACGGCATACCTATCGTACGAACCTTGGTCAAAGACGTGCTCATGGACATCCCTATGTACCTTTCTCAGCACAAGGCGCATGTGATCAGGTCTGCGATGTTGCAAGCCAACCGACAGTATCGTCTTTTCGTCAGGCGCAATCCCGATTTCGAGGCGAGAAAGGGACGTGTGCACATTGTCGCACACAGTCTCGGCACGGTCATATCGGCGGATATGCTTTCGCAGCAGCCGAATCGCGTTCCTCCCGTCAAGGATCTGAGTCGAGAGGAACTGCACAAAGCGGAACAGAGCCATCTTCTGTTCAACACTCATAGCTTCTTTGCGGTCGGTGCGCCTGTTGCGCTTTTCTTTGTGCTGCATCGAGCTCAATTGATCGCGAGAAGTGGCCTGGTACGCCCGAGCCGTTTTGTTCAGGATGAGCCTGGTATTACGCTGGACCGAGAAGGCAAGTACGGTTGCATGGCCATCACAAACTTCTACAACATCTGGAACCAATACGATCCAGTGGCCACACGAGCTAGTCCCTGCGTAGATGTGCAGTATGCCAAGCTGCTCAAGCCGGTGCCGCTCAACAAGGTCATCCGCAGTGTGCTTAGAGCTGACTCTGAGGCCGACAATCACGACATTGCCGAAGATGGTGGCTCTCAGTCCTTCGGCACCGGAAAAGGAAACGATTCGGACTCGGGGGTGGCCAAACGCAAGGCGGCGGCTGCCAAGCGATCAAAGGGCTTCTTTGGATCGTGGAGTCGCAAGGCTGGTGAGGCTGCCACCTCGCTCAATCAAGCTCGAGCGGCAGCAGCAGCGCGCAGGAAGTCAAAGCCAGAAGGTGAGGCAGCTGGCGATGGAGAGCAGACTGGTGACGAGAGCCTTTACCGGTCAAGCATGGACGTGTCAGAAGCCGACGATAACAGAGAAGCTCGGCCAGACGCGGAAGACATCAAGTCGAGGATTGCAGCCAAGGCACGAGAAGAAGAAAAGCGAAAGGAGGAGCGCGAACAAGAGGCCGAACAAGAAAGGAAGAAAGGGATCAGCGCAAAGCGTAGAGCTAGAGCTGAGGCGAGGATGCGGGCGCTCAACCCTCTTCATCGGATTGATTATTATATGCCGGTAGAATCATACAGTTTGCTGAGCACCATCAACCAATACGCCGAGCTCATGACAGCGCACATGAGCTACTGGACCAAGGTAGACTTTGCCGACTTTCTCATCACCCAGCTCATGGCGGACAACGACCGCTTGGAGAGAAGTCTCGAATATCGCGACGTCGAGGGCTGGGAGTGAGCAACGCCACAATCAGAAGGTGTGGGATTCTGCTCCGTTTGCCGTCTATGATACCCGTATTTTCATGTTGAACTGCAATGCAACGACACAAAAAGGACCTTCTATTACTTGACTGTGCTGTCTTACTGTTGCTGAAAGTGACAGCTAAACGGGACCTTTCTGAGTTGACCGACATTTGAGGCTGTGTAGCGTTGCTCTGAGAGGTCTCAAAAAAAGAGCAGCTGCAGATTGCAATCGGGAGCATCGAATTTCAAAAGTCACACGCACCGAACTCGAGTGGATCGCGCGTCGCTGTTGTGCGTGATGGATGACTGCATGAAATGTAGACGCACGCCAAGTGTGCACGAATCTTTGTCGGCTGTTGACGGCGGCGGTGCAAGGCCTTCTTGGTCTGTGGTTGCAGTCAAGAGAGAGTGAGCAAGACCCTGAATTCGCTTCTGCAAGCATTTGGAACCCAAGCGAGGCGAAACCAAACACACACACTCACCAACTCCAGGGGCGCGAAGCTGTGCTCTTGCTGTGCTCTACTGTATTTGCCTTTGCAGACTCCACATTTTTGGATCTGTGACTTTGTGAACCTAAACCAGCACGGAAGGACCGATTGGCTGACTGTGTCCTCGGCTCATCCTTCCTTTCTTCGTCACCACAAACGCTCCGACTTGATTCCAAACAGTTCCACTGAACGACAGCCGCGCCGACACACTAATTAGAGGGAAGCAGATACAGTCTTTCGACCGAGCCATCATCCGACTTCGACCATACCACACTCTCATCACTGATCTAGGATCTCTATACGAGCTGCTAAGGCGACCCTCAAAGGTCGACCATGTCGCAGCCAAAGCTCACGCTACGTCCGCCTCCGCATCGTGACTTCATTCAAGGCTTTCCAGGCATCGTCGGAGCCGGTCCACGTCCTCCTGCTCATGTCGCCGGTACTGTAGAAGTTCGTCTTGGCACCAAAGGTCTCAAAGCGGCTTGGTTACGGATTGAGCTTCGAAAACTCGAGACACTCCCAGGAGGTGAGAGTTGGGGCGAACTGATTGGCAGAGGTCCCATCGACGTATGGTCAGCTCGCAAGGATGAAGCGTACAAGTCGGAAGCCGATAAAGGTTGGGAGCTACTTCAAACTGCCGACTTCCCATTCCAAGTGACCATTCCAGAAGGTCTTCCGCCAAGTGCCAAACTCGAGAAGAATGCGGGTATCGGCTACGAGCTTGTCACTTCTCTCTGCGTTCGCACCAAGAAGGGCCTGCTCAAGAAGGAGGTAACCAGCTCCATCATCCAAAACACGCATCCTCTATGGCTCGACAAGCACGAACTTCACTCGACTTGGCCTGTCTATTCGCAGCCGGAAGATCACGAAGCCATCCAGGATGATATAAGAGTCAAAGTGATGCGCAATCGCAGCTGTTACGGCCCAGGCGACTCGGTGGACGTTCGTGTGATCGTCTCGTCAGAGCGTGTATCGCCGATCAAGGTCAAGAACATATCGTTCTCTATTCGCGAAACGATCACGTTCAAGGGCAGCGCAAAGAAGACGTTCGGCTCCAACAAAGCTGCTTCTCAAAAAGCAGAGACGCTATCTTCAAAAAGCAAGAGCTTTGGCAAGAAGGTGTACAAAGGCGACATGCACACTTTTGACCTCTCATGCCAGATCCCACGAACGCATACTCTCATGACGATTCAGACTGCCAAGCACATCGAAGTTTCGTACACTCTGCGCGTTCAAGTCGAGACAGCAAAGAAGCCCATCATCATTGATCACTTGCCGATCACTGTCTCCAACTTCACAAAAACAGCCAGCGAAGCCTTGATGGATCGTATTGGTTGGGTCCCCGGCCTCTCTGCACCAGCGGATCCAAGTAGCGCGCTTGCCTACTCCAACGATACCGCCTTCGTCCCTTCTGAAGGCTCGATCGGAGGACAGCCAACCATCACACGGTCCATGTCGTTCGGTGGCTCAACTTACTCCGGCGGCAGGAGCAGCTACCCTGGCTATCCAGGTGGCGATTTGCGCAGACGCGACACCGTCATGACCCAAGGAACTGCTGTCAGTGGTCCCGGGATGGCCGGTCGAGGTGTGCCTGGTCAGGTCTTCTCTTGGGGACAGTATGGAGCCGCACAGCCGTTTGGTGCGGGAGAAGCACCACGTCCTGCTTTCGCTGGTCCGCCTAGCATCTATGAAGGTCGTGAACTTCAGCCTGAGGAGACGCGCGCTCTCTTCCATTCCACCAATCGTCCGCAGAGTGCTATGGTCCTTGGCACGGCAGTCGATCCAGTATTGATGCCACCTTCCTCATATCACGGACATAGCGGTGCGGTCACGCCCATTCAGGAGTCAAGTGAAGACGGCCATGCACAGTCTCAATACGGGCATCGTTCGTCGTATCACCACCAGCAGCAGCAGCAGCAGCAGCAGCAAGCAACACAGCCGCAAGATTTCAGGAGACACTCGCAGTACGGTGGAACCGCTTCTCCCCGCAGCTATACGCCTGCGCAGGGAATGCGATACTCGGCGTCTGGCGCGGTGCCGAACGTGCCTCCTGTGCCAGCGAATCAGCAGTACACTGCTTCTCCGACCATCGAAAGCAATCGCAACACCTTCACCGATCTCCCCTACCGTGGCGCAGCGGCTACTCCAGAGATTAGTGGAACCAGATACGTTCGACCCGAGCCAATACACCAACCAGTCGCGCCACTGTCTCAGCCCGATCCTGCCGGAAGCGGCATGACTTCAGCCGAAGCCGAAAAGCAACGACTCTACGAGCGTGCACGACAACGAGCAGAGCGTAACCAGCGACGTGCTGACGAACGCCGGGCTCTTCATCAAGGCGTCTCCAACTCCCCCTCGACGCCAAGCTCACCTATTGGCAATGGAGGAAGACCCTACAGTATGCTCAATCTTGCCTCTTCGTCAAGTGCGTCTCCTGCACCAGCTCCACCAGTGGCCGCAGGAAGTGCAGTACAAGGCCCTCTATCTGCAGAGGCCGAGAAGACGAGACTGTTTGAACGCGCAAGAGCGGAAGCAGAACGTTATCAGAGCGGATACCAGCAAGGTGCTGCTTTCCCGACGATGGACTCCGCGGCGAGTGCAACCACTTCCTCTGCAGTCAATGGTGATGCTGCGGGCAGTTCTTTCAGCAACAGTCCGCAAGCAGCAATGCAACCCTCTGTCGCAAGTACGACGATGGTTTCGGGTCGTGCTGCACCGTATCCTTCTTACATGACCGCAGAAGAAGAGAAGCGTCAGCTGTACGAGAAGGCCAAAGCAGAAGCTGAAGCTTTCCAACGAGGCGAGACGATTTCATCTACGCATGTCAACAATGGACCACCAGTATCCGGTGAGCCGGTAGTATCGGGCCATCAACAGGCAGCGTCACTTAGCAACGGTACTGCAGCTGACGTTCCTGGTGCTTGGCCAAAGACGACACCAGCGGTCACGATCACCGATCCTTCTCCCGCGCACAGTGGTGCTGTCGTAGCAAGCGGTTCGTCCGCTCCCAATGGCACAAATGGCGTCGGTGCTGCTGGCGGGTCCTCCCTCACTCCGGCAACTAGCGCTATCAGCGAGAAAGAGCAACTTCGACGATACTATGAGGCGCGAGACGCCGTCTCTCAACATCTCACCCAGACGCAGCCTGCCAGCTCCGTCTCTCAATTCGCTCCTCCTCTCACCCAAGCACAAACAGATCGAATGTACGCACCCGAAGTAGCTTCCGCCGTTCATCACGCCACCCCACACCAAGCGGTCGATACCATCCCTTCTCCATCTCCAGTTACCGGAGTCAGATCTTATTTGACAGAAGCGGAACAACAATCAGCAGAAGAGAAAGAGAGGTTAGCATCGCATTATGCAAGAAAAGCTGCAAAAGCGGAAGCTAAGGCTGCTGCTAAGGTTGGAACTGCTTCTCAACCTGTATCGACGGTGGTAGGAGGTAGCGGAGGGAGTGAGAAAGCGCAGTTGGCGGCTTATTATGCAGCTAGGGATGCTATGCAGCAGAATTTGAATCAGCAAGCAGCGGGTGCGAGTGCGGGTGGAAGTGGTGTTGGTCATGCGCAAGGGGTAAACCAGCATGTGATTCCGGAAATTAGAGCTGCTAGTCCTATAAATCTGTCGTATACCAATGGCAGTAGTGCTTTAGGAGGAGGGTCAAGAATGCCACCAGGAGCAGGAGTGGTAGGGTCACAAGATCAATGGCGACCGAAATACAACTCACTCTACGATGATTCGGACTTGGATCTAATCGAAGGTGATAGAAGAGGTGCAAATGGTTCAAATGCATCAGCAGCTCCACCACCGTTGCCCCCAAAGATTCCGATCGGGTCTAATTTTAGTTCGTCGAATGGGCATCGTGCAAGTCCGAATCAACAATGGAGCTAAAATCTCATCTCACTACGAACAATCTTAGCTCTCGCATCTAGATTCATCAATGCCAAAAAATACTGCTTTTCATAGACCACATTGAAGTGTGCACAAAGCGTGAAGAGGAATAGCGTAGAGATTGTCACACTTAGACTACCAAGAGGAGAGAGAATCGAGAACTTTTTTGAACATTGATGTCATATGTGTGTGACAAGGACAGAATAGCAAGAAACAGGTTTAAGACATGTAAGACGAGATGTAGTGATGTAAGGATGGACGCGTTTATCACGTCGATAACGTGCGATTGTGAGATTTGGACGGACTGCAGTGTCAGACGCCCGAGGATGCTCGATTTGAGGTCAGAGGTGTAACTATATCTGGTGGAAGAGGGGGAGAATGCTTGTGCTTTAAGCGGATGCGGTTGCTTTTGTTGCTGTCTCTTCCTTTGCTTCTGTCTTCTCGGCCGCGACTTCCTTTGGTGTAGACTCAGCGGCAACAGGTGCTGACTCTTCCTTCTCAGTTTCCGGTTCTTCTTCCTCCTCCTCGTCCTCCTCATCATAGAAAGCCTTCAAGCTCTTAGCAGCCTCTTTATATTGCACCTTTACATCCCTCAATGTATCCGTCAACTTCTTGAGCGCCTCTTCCTCGCTCAAATTACTAACTCCATCCTCACCATGACACTTTCCGTAATGCTGCATATGTTCACAGCTATCCCTAACCTTGATCACACCAACAGCGGCACTTGAACCTTTCAGGAAATGACCTAAAGTTGAAAGCTGTGTAAGATCTTTGGTCGAAAGTGCAGCATCCATCTCCTTGAAAGTGGTTTCGGCTTGATCAAAGTAGTTCCAAACAATGCTTTTGGAGAATTCTCGATCTTCTTCATCGTCCATCTCGAGAAGTTGAGTGAAGATGTCCATGTCAATGATGGATGGCGAAAGATCGCCTGCTGAGCCAGAGGCTCCGTCAGCTCCCTGTTTAGAGTCGTTGATTGAGAGTTTGTTGAAATCAGGGACAGTAGTGGATTTGAGGTCAGAGGCGATGCCGGATTGCGTGGTTGAAGAGATCGAAGATGCGGCGGGTGCAGAGGTTGGAGTTGAGGCGACAGTCGCGGAGGCGTTTGTCAGGGACGCAGGCGTGACGAGCGAGGGTGTGGTAGGTGAAGCGACAGACATGATTGCAATGTGTACGGCAGGGTCGAGGTAGTTGCGATGAAAGCAGCGTGAGCGTAAGCAATCGCGGGATTGACGTGAGCGGAAGGGGGGTGAGAGATGGACAAAGGTGGGGAAGCAAAGAAAACGATCAGTATGGGTTGTTTATAAGCAAATGCAAGGGAGGTCGTGCGAAGAGACTGTCCCTGTCGATAGAACAAAGGGAGAGCCGGGCGTTCCGAAATTGAGTGTTCCACCGCCTTTCAGTTCTGCCAAAGGCTGGTGCTTGTTACAACCGCTGCTTGACAAGCCATGAGACGGACGGAATCGTGCGGCGCGCGGTAAAGCTTTTGCTCACAGCCAAAAATGCGCCATTCGGTCCGTCCGATCAAATTGTTCGCTTTAAGGTTTAAGTTGTGATGATGTTGCCGCGCAGCTTCCCCGAAGGTGGAGCATGGGAGCCAAAGGCTGAGTATGATCGAAGCAGTCCAGACCACTCTGCGCCAAGCTTGGCCAGCAACGACGTCGCAGGAAAACCTTCTTTACTCCTTGAAACTAATCCTTGTCCGTCGAAGGCCGCAGGCTGAATGTGGCGAGGGAAAAGGCGTATGCAGCCTAAAACTGGGAAAGTGGTGGGTTGAGCCAAAAACGGCGCAGAAATACTTACTGCTTCACTCGACATCATGTGAGTCTATAGAATGTGTGAGAGAATTTGTTATGTGATTAAGAGCGTTGAGAAGTCGTTGGCGTTCGTACTTGCTTAGACGACCTTTGCGGCGACGATTCAGCTCGAGATTGCGCACTTTTCGAGACTTTGGCAAGTCACGATTGATCACGAGGCTGTGTTTTTCGAGCGCCCGGCGGATGCTGTAGTGCGTGATATGGTATTCGGATAGTCCGATCTTAATGAAAAGATGTTTCGGATCTTGTTTCGGTTGTGAACGAA
The DNA here is from genome assembly GCA_928856705.1 of Ustilago xerochloae. Lineage (NCBI taxonomy): Eukaryota > Fungi > Basidiomycota > Ustilaginomycetes > Ustilaginales > Ustilaginaceae > Ustilago > Ustilago xerochloae. The sequence continues at coordinate 324,489 of CAKMXT010000017.1, forward strand.
AGCTTGAATGATGCGATGCCTGCCGACCCTTGACGAACGATGGAGCCAGGAACGATTCGACACGAGGCGCTGGAGAATGAGAAGTGTCGCTTCGAGAGAGGGAGTTCGTTGGTGGTGTGGAAGGTGAGAGTGAATTGGGATAGATGGAGAGAAATTCCTGTCAGCAGCGAAGAGACTGTGCGTGTGCGTTTCTGCAAGGCGTCGTCTTCTGTTCCGAAAAGGACAAACCGTCACGGCTTCGAAGCATAAAAGTAGCAGCAGCACAGCGCGATCTGGCTCACAGCCGGAGGTGTGTTAGTTTCTGCTAGCCCGTCCGCGTCATGTCCGTTGATGAGCCTCTCCGTCATCCGACTCGGGAGCTTGTGACCTCTCTCACTTTCTGATTTCGTCACTGTTCTGCACTGTCCCTTCGGCTTTCGCTGCCCCATTGCGTCTAGACACTGTGTCAGTGCGTGTCCCTGTCTCTGGCTGGTCCTGGTTCGGTCTTGCTTCGTCTGTTCGCTTTTCTCCGCTTGCCCTCTGTGTTCCTTGCCTAGGTCGGCCTGCCTCGTCCCTTTTTTGTACTCCATTTTCAGCTCAAATTTCCTTGGCTTCATTTGACGGTAACAGGGACGTGCTTCGTCGCATCACTCGGCTCAATCGAGTCAAAGAAAGCGTCTTTCCTTTGTTCAAAGAGATGGAAGGCCTCGCATTCCATATGGACCGAGGCAAGGGGCCGCATGATAGAATGAATGGGCAAGCGAAGCGTCAGCATCCAACAGTTTGCCTCGTGGTCGGACTCTAGCGTCTGAGTCTGAAAAGGGGAATCCAATCTACAGAAACAGAACGGAACACAAACAGAGGAACAAGGCACACTTGCGTCAGTGCTTTACAGATGTGTAAAGTGAGGCGGATCGGCAGAGGCCGACGATCTTCGAGCTGATCAAGCTCTGCTCTGTCCAGCGCTTCCATGGACGCACAATTTTCGCGAGTCTGTTGTCAGATCGCCAAAATCTTTCCTCCTTGATTTTTGGGACAGGATGCTCTGTGCGTGCGTGACGTGACTGCGACCAGACAGAGGTGAGATGAAGGAAAGAGAGACAGGAACGCACTGTTCAACAGACCCTTGTCAAAGTCCACGAGCCAAAAGCAACAACGGTGTGACGTGAAAGGGTCTTGAAAGCGTGGGGATCCTTGTGCATACGCATTCCAAGAAGATTGAAAGCGTACTGTATCGACATTGCATTCAGCGCAGCACATCATTCAAAGCTGCTGTGTGGAATCTTATCAATCGAAAAAAGTTGCATGTCGGTCATTGCGGCCTGATCTCATCCGATCAGGATCAGCTCGAAGAAGTTCTTCTCGTCTGCCTCTGCCGCTTCTGACGTTCTTCACATCTATCATCATCTCACACCGAGGAGTCCAGCCAACAAGATGTCGAAGCTGTTCTACAAGCAGAGCCCATATCTGATCCCGGGCGTCATCGACCTCACCCAGCCTTCGCTATGGATCGCCGTCGGCAGTATCTGCTTCAACCCGCTCTACTGGAACATCGTGGCGCAGAACGAGTATCACAACAAGACCATCACCAAGGTGCTTGGCGGACGACGCTACCTTGGCTGCTATCTTTTGGCAGTCTCGATCTTTTCGCTAGGTATCCTTCGTGACCATCTGTATAACCTTGCCCTCAAAGATCAGCCGACCCACCCGTTGCTGCAGCAAACATGGGTCAAGCCAGTCGCCGCACTGCTGTTTGCTGCGGGCAACACCTTTGTGCTCTCGTCCATGTGGGCTCTCGGTGTCACTGGCACTTATCTTGGTGACTACTTTGGCATCTTAATGGACAGCATCGTCACGGGCTTCCCCTTCAACGTGATGGCTAACCCCATGTACTGGGGTAGTTCGATGAGCTTCGTAGCCGTTGCCCTGTGGTTCGGCAAACCCGCTGGACTATTGCTCAGCGTGCTCGTCGTCATCGTCTACTCGCTCGCATTGCGCTATGAGGAGCCTTTCACTGCCAACATTTACCGCCAAGCTGAGAAGCAGAAGAAGGCCGAAGCTGAGAAGCAGGCCATTCTGGAAAGCGATGGACCTGCTTCGGGCACTCGCAACCGCAAAACAAGAACTCCTTCAAAGCCCAAGGCCTAAGGTCTTGCACGCCCTAGCATCGTCCTGTTTGCTAGCTTATCATCACGAAGCTGCAACGCAGGACTACTCTCAAACAAACCTTTTCTGCATCCTCACCACCTAAAACCAGGCTGCCATGACAACGAGTCCCTTCAACAGCATCTCGTCCGATTGTGCGCAGCCCTTTCGATAGGCACTGGCTCAGATCAGCTGCTCAGCTTCTCATCCTCTTTCGATCCGATACCGCTCGCCCAGACTGTTTGGGTCCGCACCTCGGTATCGGCTTCTCAGCATCTCTTCTATATCTTCAACATACCCGATCTCGCCATCGATGCTTTTGATAGCATCCAGAGGCGTAATTTGCCCTCCTGTAGCACTCAACGTGTACTTGTACCTTCACTTTGCAATCATCTCGTCTTTCATCATCGAATAAGACCGTAGAAGACCGGATAGAGCGGCACGTTCTCGAGACTCGGAAGCGAAGCTAACTTACAGTATGACGCGTGGTTGTTACACTTGGACCCTTTTCCTTCTCAACGCGGCCTGTGCGGGGGAAGGCGAGATCACTGAGCTTACCCTGGCTTGAGCCTTGGATATGTCAGTCAAGCATGCCAGCCGCAAGAAAGCTTAGTAGCGATAGAGCATCACACGACATCTTTCCGATCAGGTAGGGATGTCCAGCAGCTGCGAAGACCGAGTCGATGACCCCTAAGAAGAAAAAGGGGTCAAGCGCCGAGAAAGACTGTGAAACGGAAGGTACACGAGACGGCTACGCCAATCCGGGAAGTTCAAAATTGTGCTTGACGTGCTGACTGACTGACATTGGCTGATTTCAGAAGGCAAGACGACGTATGCAAGCGATCGCATAGGCCAGCACAGCACAGCTTTTCCGTGTCTCCTCTCGTGTATTTTTCCTTCGATTTTTGTTAGTTGCTGTCGGGTTTGCGTGGACTCAATTCAACTGTGCTGTGCTGTGCTGTGCTGTTGCAGAAATCAGGTGTTGATTGCGATTCTGTTCCGTTAGTCGCGGCACAGAGCGCGTGTCGAGCGAGATTCGTGATTGTTGGATTTTTGACTGATGAGCCGTGTGTTGTCGTGCGCCAGTAATGTAACTTAGTCGCAGCGTCAGCCAGTCGTGTCTCAGGAGCGCTTCTTTCGAGGAGGAAAAAAAGCCCCTGGCCCATGTTCCATCACACTTGTGCCTGTCTGCTGCTGCTGCTGTCTTGCCGAATACCTGCGTCGCTTCTGTCTCTTGACTCCGCTTCTTCATCGCTCAGTCGCTCGCTTCCGTTGGTGTTGAATTTCAATTCGTCATCTAAACACACACACACTTTCTCTTCTTGACAACACCTACTCTTCTCTCCTCTTATCCGCCAACCTCACTGATCTTCCATCGGACACTTCCGCTTTCGATCGCGACTCGCTCTTCGGAAAGACCAAGGACTCGCACGGCCGATTCTCGGATTCACTGCATGCATCGCGGACTCTCTCTTTGATCGGCCTCGACTTCATCGCACACCTGTTCACACAGCCAGCAACGATCCGGCGTCGTACCTTCTGGATCCACCTGTCTCGTTCACAGTATTCATCTTCGACCTGTGCAGGAGTCGAAACACGTCGACCATCCGATCACGACCAGCTTAGCTAGCTTCAGCACCAAGTGATAGCAACTATCGTCAGTTCTGCTTTGATCATTTGGCCATTATCCAAGTCAGCCATCGCTTCGACCTCATCCAGCTTTCAAGTTGACGTAACTTGAGTTTCATTCACAGCATCATGGCAGTAAGTTATCCACCAGACTGAACGCTCAACACCTCGAAGATGCTGAACTGACCACCTTTGTCCCACTTCACCGTTTCAACAGGACCCAACCGACTCCAAGGTCGCCGAGGTCTATGCTCGTATTCAGACACAGCGTCGTATCATGGAGGGCAACCAGGCCCTTCGAGCAGCTACAAGCAATCCTGATGTCATTCGCCAAGCAGAGTCACAGATCCGCGAAGCACAGCGAAACATCTCTTATCTTCAAGAATCGCTCAACAGTCTTAAATCGCGTCGTGCCAGCGGCGGTCCAGGCTTCCGCACCGACAGTCCTACAGGCAGCACCACTACCGGCGGCGATGCCAGACAGAGCTTCGCTTCCTCCAAAACCGGCAGTTCCATCGGCGGTGGCCGTCCTTATCCTGGCGACAGCAGCTCCTCCTATCTCGGCTCCAACCCTCCATCCCCCGCCGTCAACCCTCGTCGATACGATGGACGTCCGCTACCCTCAGCACCAGAGAATGGCCCCTCTCCTGGCGGTCCCGACGGATCTTATGCTCAGTATGCCAACCAAGGTCCTTACGGTGCCGGCGCCGGCTATGGACAAGGAGGTCCCGAAACATGGCAACCTGCCATGCAGCGAATGGGCACCAGCGCCAGACGCAATTACACCAATCTCGACTTGATCAAGGATGATACCCCACACACCACCGCCAAGATCTCGCGCATGCTTCATCAGCTCGAATTCAAGCTTCAGATCGAGAAGCAATACAAACAGGGCATTGATAAGATGGCCAAGCTCTACCAAGCTGAAGGCGACCGCAAGAGCCGCAACGATGCCGAAAGCAAGCGCATCGAGAGTCAGAGCAAGATTGTCTTGGTCCAGCAAGCTCTCAAGCGATACAAGCAGCTTCACGTCATGGAGGAGGAGGAAGACAACGCCAACCCCGAATCGGTCGAGAACCGCAAGCAGAACCTCCGCAAACCTCTTTCCGGAACTCTTCAGATCTCGATTCGCAGTGCCCGCGACATTGACCATGCACCCATCCCACGCGGTACGCGATCCGTTCGTGAATCGACTGTTGTCATCAAGGTCGAAGACACTCCTCGTGCCCGCACTCATCCCAGCCGAAACGAGCGATGGCAAGAAGACTTTGAAATCCCTGTCGACAATGCCAACGAGCTCGAAGTCACCGTCTACGACAAGATCGGCAGCGCACATCCCGTCCCCGTCGGCATGCTTTGGATCCGCATCAGCGACATCGTCGAGGAACAGCGTAAGAAGAAGTTCGGTCAGGTGCCGGATGCCTCCCAGCACGGTCACGGCCCTAGCGAAGGCTGGGTCACCGCCGACAGCGTTCAACCTCGAGCTGGTGGTGGTCCTTTTGCTCCAGGTTCGGGCCCAGGTCTGGATGGTACCTACAACACGCCTGCGGGCGTGCCTGTTCCCAATGGTCCCAGCGATGGTGTTGAGGCATGGTTTGCCGTCGAGCCTGCCGGAGCTATCTATTTGCGTCTTAACTTTATCAAACAGAATGTGCGCAAACGCCCCTACGACGCTCGACTTGGACGACAGGGCGCTTTCCGAAAGCGCAAGGAGGACGTTGCCGAGATCAATGGTCACAAGTTCGTCTCGCGCCAGTTCTACCAGGTGCTCCGTTGCGCGCTTTGTGGCGAATTCTTGCTCAACGCCGCTGGCAGCCAGTGCGAGGACTGTCGTTACACCTGCCACAAGAAGTGCGCACAGAAGGTGGTCACGAAGTGTATCTCCAAGAGTAATGCCGAAGCGGACCGCGATGAGGTCAAGATCAACCACCGTATCCCACATCGCTTCGAGCCTATCACCAATCTCAGTGCCAACTGGTGCTGCCACTGTGGTTATATCCTGCCACTAGGACGCAAGAACGCGAGGAAGTGTTCCGAATGCGACATCACTTGTCATACCGATTGCGCTCATTTGGTGCCAGATTTCTGCGGTATGTCGATGGAAATGGCGAATCAGCTGCTCAGTGATATCGAGACCATCAATAGGGTCAAGTCCTCCGCCAAGACGCAGCAGCAAATGCCGCAGCAATCTGTTCCCCTGCGAGAGCAGTTGCCACCTCCTTCGGGCGGTGGGTTTAACGGTGGACCAGGGCAAATGACAGGTGCTCCTCCTGGAAGGATCCCTCCTCCTCAATTGCCTCCTCTGAGTGGTACTGGAAGCTTCACGAGTCTTGAGAAGCAGACGCAGCAGATGTCAATCAAGCCCAACCCCAACGCGCCCGATGCTTCACCCTATGGACCGGGTGGTCCATCGCAGAGGATGCAGCAGCTGGATCAGCAGCAGCAGCAACAGCAGCGGCCTGGATCTGGTCCCAACTTTGGTGGCGGACGCCCCGCACCACCGAGGATCGACGGCCCAACAGATCCACGTATGGGAGACCCTTCGCGTCCGCCTCGACCTCTTCCCCAGCCTTCCAACACCGGATCTCCAATGCAACAGCCATCCCCGTCGCAGAACAATAACAACATGTATGGTTCACGTCCTCAGCCACCCTCCGGTTATCCATCCCAGCAGGGTCCTCCTTCGCAGCAGCAGCCCCACCAGATGCAGCAGGCTCCTCCTGCATCGGTTCTGAACGTCAAACCGCCCCAGCAGCAGCAGGCGAGTCCCATGCAGCCTCCCCAACAGCAGTTGCAGCAGCAGCAGCAAGCTCCCCACGAACAGCAGCTTGTCATCTCTCAAGGGGGTGCGGCAGCTGGCCAGCCTCCTCGCATGCTCCCTTCTTCCCGTCGCAAGATCGGCTTGGACGACTTCAACTTCCTCGCTGTCCTTGGTAAGGGTAATTTCGGAAAAGTCATGCTTGCAGAAGAGAAGCGCTCCGGCAACCTTTACGCCATCAAGGTTCTTAAGAAAGAGTTCATCATCGAAAACGATGAAGTCGAGTCCACGAAGTCCGAAAAGCGAGTTTTCCTTGCTGCCGCTCGTGAGCGACATCCATTCCTCCTCGGTCTTCACTCGTGTTTCCAGACCACGACTCGAGTTTATTTCGTAATGGAGTACATCTCTGGTGGAGATCTTATGCTTCACATTCAGAGGGAGCCGTTCACGCCTCGACGAGCGAAGTTCTATGCAGCAGAGGTATTACTTGCACTGGAATACTTCCACAAACAAGGAATTATCTATAGAGATTTGAAGCTGGATAACATTATGCTGACGCTAGACGGACATATCAAAGTGGCAGATTATGGTCTATGCAAGGAGGAGATGTGGTACGGTAACACTACTTCGACCTTCTGTGGTACGCCCGAGTTCATGGCTCCAGAGATTTTGCTCGAGCAGAGGTATGGGCGGGCCGTGGATTGGTGGGCGTTCGGTATTCTCATCTATGAGATGCTGCTGGGTCAAGCGCCATTCAGGGGTGATGATGAGGATGAGATCTTCGACGCTATTCTCGAAGACGAACCTCTTTACCCTCTTCACATGCCCGCAGACTCGGTCTCGATCCTCGAGAAGCTCTTGACAAGAGATCCGACGAGACGATTGGGATCGGGACCCACAGATGCGGAAGAGATCAAGGCACACCCATTCTTCAGGGACGTCAATTGGGATGACATGTTTAACAAACGTGTGCCTCCACCCTTCTGTCCTACACTGAAGAATCCTAGCGACACCAGTTGGTTCGATACCGAGTTCACCAGCGAGAAGCCCACGCTCACGCCAGTGCACTCGGTTTTGAGTGCACAGGATCAAGCGGAGTTCCAGAGCTTCAGTTGGACTGCTCCTCATGTCATTTGACCACCGAACACTTTTACCTTCCTTCCTTGGAGACTTCCTTGGTCTTTGCAAAAAGAAATACACTTTTCTCAAGATTCTCTGTGGTCCAGCTCAGACGCAGGATCGTGTGATACTAGTGATTGACGGCACAGTCTGCGAAAGAGTGAGGAAATGTCGGCAGACATGAATGATGCTTTTCGTATTTTCTCATATGAATTGACAAAACCATACAGCGGTTCTCACAGAAGCAGCCTGAGACCGTCGTGAGGAGCTGATCCTCATCATTACTCGTCATCACCAGCGATCAGTGCATCTGAAGGCTCAATAGTGCGTGACCAAGACTGTCGCCAATCAGCGTTCCTGCATAAGGCCCCAGATGATGTCAGCAGACGACCCTAGGCTAACTCAAGACAAGGATGAGAATGCGCACTTACTTCTTGTCTGCGCCTTCCTCCTCAGCAGCCGGTGCAAGATCCGCGCTTCCTTTCGAAGTAGCACTGGAAGAACTGAATTGACCAGACATCCTAGCAGCTCTAGCTCCAGCTGGTCTCGGTCCTCTTGGTCCACCTCCCAAACTAGTCCTCTTACTAGCACTTCCACCGTTATTGCCAAGATTAGCTGAATTGAACTGCCTAGAAAGTCTGGCTACGTTTGAAAGCGGTTTATCCTCTTCTTGCACATCGTCTTTGCTGATTGGTGACAATGCCTGGGCTTGCTCTTGAGCAACCTCGGCCTTTTCTTCGCTGATTGAGACCGTTGCGGCCTCTACGCTGGGCTGTTGCTTGTGCGAGGAGAGAACGCGATCAGCGAGTGGAGTTGGTGCAATTGCATCGTCGTCCCCTTTCGCCTTCTCCACCTCGGGATTGGTAGCAGTAACAATGGCCGGCGGTTGAGCCGGTGCTTTCTCCGGTAGTGGTGGAATGACTGCTCCCTGCTGCGAGAGCCTGGATCCGCGTTCCCGCTCATCCATCTGCTCAATCAACTTCTTCGCTCCCTGCTGCAGATCACTTCCAATGCTACTCCTCGAGATTCTCTGATCGATTGGTTTAGTCCTCTTCCTAATCGGCATCGGTCTTTGTCCACCGTTACCCCAACCTCCACTCTTATTCGGACTCTGAGCAGCAGCGGCAATCATCTCCTTTTTCTTTCCCTCTACAACCCCCGGCAACACCTCTTCATAGTTCAACAATAAATCCACAACAACCAACGTCCCGATCTGACTTGTAACAGTGTACCCAGTCTCCCTCTTTGGCCTCAACAAAGCTCGCCCGAGAGCAAGACCTAATTTGTTAGCATAGATCCCTTCACTTTCTTTCGCTTCTCCGGTGCCGATAAGCAGCTTGCGGAGGTGGGAGAACAACGCATCGAGACAAGCAAGGTGGGTGCGAGGAAGCTTGTTCAATACTACGCGTAAATCTTCTAATACACCAGATCGGATCTTGTCCTTTGTTGCTTGATCCAGCTTAGGCGGTTCTTTGGCCTCGACTCCGCCTTCACCTCCCTCTGCGGCTGCAGCAGCTGCAGAAGCAGAGAGATCATCATGTTCCTGAGCAGCCGCAGCACGATAGATCGCGTCAATCTGGTCCCACAACTCCTCGGTCAGCAAGGAATGCTCCAACTCCAAAAACCAAAGCTTGACGCAAGCAGCGAGAACAGGAGCATCGTAGCTGTCCAACAACTTATCTGGGATGGAATTGGTTGCATCGTTACCCTTTGCAGTGCCATTGCCGTAGATGAGATCGGCGAGGGAAGGATTGAGATGGGCGATAAGAGCGTCACGAAGGCGGTGTGTGATGGGAAGTGGGACTTCCAAGATCCATGTCTTACGCTTTTCTTGTGCAATGAGGGATGCATCTACCTCCTCAGTCTCAGTCTGTCCTTCCTCTCCTTCCTTGACTGGTGTGAGAGCCTTGGCAAGGGCGCTCCATCTCTCGTCGTCAGCATAGGCACGCTCGAGCGCACCCAGCAAAGCCACAAGCACAGGCGGCAACGTGGCGAGTTGAGTAGCACCATCTACTGAATCTGTGTTTTCACCAGCCTGCTTCAACTCCAATCTCTCCAGATACTCCAACCTCTCGACCAAGCTCAGATCAACTCCGAATCCACCATTCTTGACCAACCATCCACTCGCCGTTCCTTTGCCCACTGCCCCTGCTTCCTTCCTCCCCAACGAGATCTCGTCATGATAATACGGCTGAAACCTCTCGATCGCCGGATGAAACGGTCCCGTTCTAGCCTGTCTGATCAACGCCCTCAATTCCAGACTCGCGTCCAACCCGGCATGAATCTTGAACGCTCTTTGGTTACTCTGGTGCAGCAATGGCATCTTGACCTCCATCGCCTGATTGTAGCTCGTCAACACGGCTTGCACAGCCATAATTCGATCCGCTTCCCATCTTTGGGTCAAGCCATAATGCTCAAACAGTACTTCTTCAACGTGGCAACGGGTTCGATCGAGATTTCGAACCGACTCCTCATACACTTTTTCAGCGTTGTCTGCTTCCCGACGAAGTCGAAGATGACGTGGTTCGGAGGCAGAGGAGAGTGTGCCAAGGGTGGCTTTGAGTGGGGCAGGGAATTTCTCGACTGCAGAGGAGACGAGTGCGGAGATGGTACCGGATCTTTTGAGGCTAGAACCAGTGTTGAGAGGTGTGTTGGCGTCGGAAGCAGCTTCACCTTCGGTCTCGGTAGGCAAAGGAGGGAGTTTCACTCCGGAAAGATCAGCTTTGTCGGGGTTGTGGGTGGCAGAGGTGGAGCGATGTGTGAAGCCGAATTGCTTGCGAAGGGTTTCTCTGCGTTTGATTTTGTCTGGGTCTGTCTCATCGTCAGGGTTGGACGACTTTTGGGAATCGACCGAGGCAGCACTGCTAGCTGAGACGCTTCTACGCTGCATACTGTTGGCTGCACTGGGTGGTCGCAATGTCGCATCCGAGGCACTCGAAGGTGGTGGAGAAGGCATGTCGGATTCTTCGATAGGAGCAAATCTGGCATCATCTTCAGCCTCGTCCGCAGCTCGACACTTGTTCTCGTAGCTCTGCTTCAACTTGTCCACCTCGGTCTTTTGTTTCTCGAACCTGGCAAGAGTAGCATCTACATGCTGCCAGCTAGAAGTGACGCGTTCCCTATGATCAGCAGACCATTTGCCGAATGGCTCTAGAATCGATTTCTCCAGATGGCGGGCCACCTTGCCATGTGCGTTTGCATGAGTCGTATTGGTCTCAGCTTGAATCATCCGAAAAGCGCGAGAGGTAGCCGACGTGTTGGCAGCGAAACCACGAGCATCGGCAGATGAAGCACTGCCGCCATTGGTGATAGAGTCGATGGGCAACACCTCAGAAAGGATGCCAGCAGCCTGTTTGAAGAGAGGAGGAGAGAAGGAGGGTTGAGGATGTGGTGTCGCGAGTGCTTCAGCGTGACTGTATTCGAGCTCGGCGCGGTGAGCAACAAAGGCGAGGATGGATTCGTTTTCGTCCAGACCAGCTTGAAGCTTCGAGTAAAGGCTTTGGGCGCCTGGACGATATGAGGGGTGAGTCCAGAATGAGTTCTGGAATGAGGGTGGATATACCACTGTGAGCGCTGATGGTGTGCTCATCTTCGGCTAACCCGACGAGCAAAGTCAGCGTCGGATCCACTGGCAATGACCGATTCGAATGGTACGTTGGATGTATGCTTTGTGAATGCTGTGATGCGATCGAGCATGGAAACGTGATGGTTGGAGGAAGGAAACCTTTCGTGAACGAGAGACGTGACCGCTCTACGCTTTGCTGTGATGTTCTGTGCGCATCCGGCTTCTTCTCCTTTCTTTGTGCCTGCGGTTGAGCCTTGTTTGCTGTATGCGAGAGAGACACACACACTCACGCACCTGACACATGCAAGACGGCGCACAGCCTTGATCTGCGCTCTATTTTCGGCAAGTGTTGCTCTCTCTCTCTCTTAGGTGTCACACATTCGGTTGTGGTCCGGGCGGCGGAGCTCAGAGGTGCAGCACAACGCAGAACAGCACAGCGACCCTCATTTTTCGGGAACACTGCAGCTGCTGGCCGTGCGAGTAACACAGCGCGTTTTTCGTAACGTTGTTCCGGCAGCCGGCATAACATGGGTAATGTAAAATCACGGAACTCGGCCACACCGAAAGGGTCCACGGGAAAAAAAGTTGCGGAAACCTTGAAATTTCACTTCTTCTCGCCATCATCTGCATACCCTTACACCCTTGCAGAAACGAGTCTTATCCTTGGAAGCATCTTGCTGCTCATTGAACGGCAAAACAGCCTGTCTACCGGTCAGGATGGAAGCAGGGCAATTTGACGATGCCCCTGATCAGGGTGCAATCGACCGCCTGCAACATCTTCAAGCAGCGCAAGATCAAGATACAGCCCAGTCGCAAATGGAGCGTCGACAAGAAATTTCCGACTTGCTTCGTCCCGCATCCGACGCTGAAGACTCTGACGACGACTATACCATCCAAGAGGAGGACGAAGACGACTACGAAGACGACATGACAGGGTACGGTGCAGTCGAAGACGCAGATTGGGAGCTGGCGCGAGGTGATTTCACTAAACAGTTCAATCGATCTCGTCAGTTGGCTTCTGCTATCTCTTCCTCCTCTGCTGCAGCTTCCTCCTCCTCCTCAAGTGGTAAAGCAGCAGCATCGAGTAGCAACGCAACGCCTCTTCCAGCAATGAACCGTCGTCGACGTCCGGCACCCACCGCCTCCTCGTCCGCCACCACATCAACCGCCACCACCGCCGGTCCCTCCACCAGCTCCTCTCACACCGCTTCTCAGATGGAATCGCTATCCAAATTTGCATCTCGAGTTCATGTCGACTCCATGTACGATCCTTCCTCAGCCATTGGTGGAGGCGTCAACTCCACTGTCCCTCGTAAAGCCTTAGGAGGTCGAGACGCAGTTCGAATCAAAGATAAAGCTGACCGAGCCACCGTTGAAGGTGTGCTTGATCCTCGAACCATGATCATCCTCTACAAAATGGTCAATCGTGGTCTTTTGGAGAGTGTCAATGGCTGTGTCAGCACTGGTAAAGAAGCGAATGTTTATCATGCTACAACGTCTGAAGGGGAAAAGAAGGGAAGTTTGGCGTTGAAGATCTACAAAACGAGTATTCTGGTATTCAAAGATCGAGATCGTTACGTCTCTGGCGAGTTTCGATTCCGACATGGATACTCGAAGCATAATCCAAGAAAGATGGTTAGGCTATGGGCTGAGAAGGAAGCGAGAAACCTGAAACGACTCGTTTCCGCCGGTCTTCGAGCTCCAATCCCTATCGAGTTGAGAGATCATGTGTTAGTAATGCAATTCTTGGGTGATTCTGATGGATGGGCAAGTCCTCGTCTCAAAGACGCGGATGAAATGATTGGGTCCGATCCACAAGAATGGACAAGGCTATATAAAGAATTGATGGCGAGTGTTAGGATCATGTATCAACAATGTAGGTTGGTTCATGCGGATCTATCAGAGTACAACATCCTATATCACGAAGGGCATCTGTGGATCATTGACGTCAGTCAGTCGGTGGAACACGATCATCCAAGGGCATACGACTTTTTGAGAATGGACTTGGAACATGTTGACGACTATTTCAGTAAGAGAGGCGTACAGACGTTGGGATTGAGAAGGAGTTTCGAGTTTGTAGTGAAAGAACAAGAAGGCGGTGCAGGAGAGGGTGGAAGGAAGGGTGGTAGAGCAGGTTTGGAGAAACAAGATGCTGATTTTGGTGCAGAGGTGAATGTCAACGCTGAACATGATGCTCAGCTCAAATTGGCATCGCAGGGTACAAGCGCGTCGAAGAAGGAGAAGGAGCAGACGGAGGTAGCGAAAGAACAGAAGGCTGTTACAGGAGGAGTAGCGGGTGTGATCGGAGGCAATGCTTGGTACACGGGTCTTTCCCAACCTCAGTCAACCACAACCACAAGTACGGGCGAGACGGAATCTCAACTCATGGATACGCTCGAACAGCTCATGCATCAGATCTCGCTTGAACCCGCTCTTATCGACTCCTCCAATTTCACGACAGCAAATGAGGCAGGAGTCGATACAAGCAAGAACGACGAAGAAGTTTTCAAAGCCACCTACATTCCTTTCTCTCTTCACGAAGTTGATGATCCTGAAAGAGAGATCGAATTGCAAAAGAAGAAATCCCAAGCTAACACTTCCACTACCAAGGAAGGACCGACAAAAGCTCCTCTTGACGCACTCCTGCCAACAAAGGCCACCGCTTCTCAACATTCGGAAGACGAATCCGATTCAGACGTGTCGGATGACGATGATGACGACGAAGAGGAGGGGGAAGAAGGATCATCAGTCCATCCAAAGGATGCAAAATTGACAAAAGAGGAAGCAAGAGCACTCAAAAAGGAAGCAAAGAAACAGACCAAAGAGGCAAATAGGGAGAAGAGGAAAACAAAGATGCCAAAAGCAGAGAAAAAGAGACGCATGAAGAAGAGTCACAAGTAGACACAAATGCACACTCTTTTCAACTTGGTCAATAGAGTCATCGTCTCGCTCTTGGTATTCAGAATGGTGTGTGATTGCGTGTGAATTGCCGGCCTTGCCTCACAGTTGGTGTGAGTGATGAGAGTGAGACTGAGGGAGAGAGGGGTATAATGATGATGACGACGAAGGTTGCTGCTGCTGCTGCTGCTGCTGCTGTAACTGCGTCGTTGTCGCATCTTCGCCCTCGGTCCTAGTTGTCAAAGTCGCATTCTCGAGATTCATCCCTGCAAACAAGGCACCTGGCATGTGCCTCGCCTCTTCCTTCACCACCTCCTGCTGTGGTAGCGGTTGTAGTGGAAAGTAGTCCCCACTTGCCTCGTTCTGATTCGTGGCGTCCGGATGCAGTGGATCGGGTGAACCTGGAGCGTCCTCTTCCCCATTCGCAAAGTGGAAATCGCCTTGATTTCGCAAATAGTCGAGCCCTAACAGGTCGCTCCCACCTACTACGGCTGCTCCGGGAATAGCACCGGTGAGGTAAGCGGTGTTAGGGTCCGCGATGCGGTGTGCAGGGGAAGACATAGCGTCGACGAGAGTCACTGGTTTGGGCAGGGCTGGAGAGTCTGGTGCGGAGATAGTGGTGAGATATGATGTTGAAGGGACCGGCGCTGAGGTGTTTGACTGATACGGCTGTGACAGAGGTGGATGAGAGACTGCAGGCTGAGGTTGTGATTGGCTGTTCAGAATGTCTAATGACGAGCCAGACGAGACTGGGAGGGTCGATGCGGTGCTCTCCATCACCTTTGCTGGTGGGCGAGTAGGCGTTTCAATATCCATGGAGACATCCGCAGCTTCCTCCTTCCTGATCGGTGTGGCCACAGCCGAAGTTGCGGTGCGAGCCTTGTTCGGAGACTCCTTTTTATTCGGACTCTCCTTTTTCGTTCTCGTTGGAGTCGCTTTTGTCGGTGACGCCCCTGATCTCCTCGTTTGCTGCTGTGGAGTCGAACTCCCATCGAATGCTACGCCACCTGCAGCCCGACCCTTCAGCCCTCCTCTATCTCTCAATACCCGACCCGCGTTTACGTTAGCAGGACTGTTGACAACACTCGCACCTCCTCCTCTTGCTGCTACACTCGCCCCAATCGCTTGAACCCCTTTTTTCCCACAAGCAGTCTCGAACGCCGCAAAGGCTTTACTCGTAACGGCCAACCATGCCGGCAATTCCGCCTGTCTCCTCTTGCTCGGTGTTGTATTCGCACTCCCTCCACCCCCGTGAACACCAGCAGCATACGCAGCCATCCTCTTCGCCACTTTCTCAACCGCGATCAAGTTCTCTAGCTTCCAATACTCTTCTTCGCCTTCTTTCTCTTCTCCTTGCTGCCCAACAGCTAGGCCCGTTACATGCGCTAGCGCGGCAGAGCACAAGGCCCGATCACTGTATCCGCCCTCAAGCACCGACACTAGCTTTCCTTGAGCATGTCTCTCGGCAAAGCGAACCGCGTCACGTGCGAACAGGTGGTAGAAAGAAGGGGGGACGTGTTTTCCATGACGTTGCATTCCAGGATACTCGTAAGAGCAGGCGTCGAATCCAGCGGAGATGAGTATCAGCGTTGAAGATTGGTTGGCGGATGTAGAGGCGAGGAACCGAGCGGCTTTGGTGAAGAGGGTCGAATAGGAGCTTGAGTAGAGTTGGCGGAATTCAGCTTCATTGCGATAGTGGTCCAAATGAACTGTGTGAAGAAGAGACGAAAGAAGAGAGGGTGTTAGCTTGTGAGCTCCTTTCAACGGACTACGAGCGACAAGATCGGATGCCTCATATTGCAGACAACAACATCGACCACGGTGCAAAAGCTCCGTGTGATCGATGTGCGACTAGCACTTCATTACTCGCTTTGCGCCACAAAAAAGCCAGCATCTTTGCGATGCAACCTTCTTCGGACCTTTTACCATTGTATCCTCATCTTTGGCATCCTACGTAGCCGAGGCTGATACTTACTGTTCCAGATCCACTGTCCATGCGCGCCTTCCACACAGACACTTGCGTCCTTGATCATTCCGGGATCGCCATCTTCACAAGGGAAACTCTCGATGTCATGCAACGATCCATAGAAGATCCTCAAACCCCTCTTCCCCGCCTGTCTCCTACACTCTTCTTCCTCACGCTCCGTCAGTGCTACCTTCGCTAGCCTACTTGCGTGAGCTCTACCGCTGCCACTTCCCACCGCTTGTCTTGCACGTTCGAGCGCAGACGCGCGGAGAGAAGCAATGCGTTCTGCGCGCTGTTCATCGTGTTTGTTGGCATCCGAGTTGATACGCCAGACGAGATTTTGGGTGCCGTTACCGTGGTGTAGATCGATATCGAAGATGACAACCCGGTCAATAGAGTGCGTGAGATAAGCATGGGCGGAGGCGACGATGGCATTGTTGACCCAGCAGAAGCCTTGGGGAATGGACCCGGAGCAGTGGTGACCGGGTGGTCGGGAGAGGACGAAGGCTCGTTTGGCGGAAGGAGAGGCGACGATATCAGGGTCTTCAGACCGGGGACCTTGAGAATCTACGTGTGTAATCTCCCGCAGAGGGGCGATAGGTGTGGATGGAGGATTTGCAGCCGCAACAACACGGTCAACAGCTTCACAGCAAGCACCCATAGCATGGCGGATAGCTTCTGAAGATCCACCATCCATGCCTGCCTCTCTTGATGGACCCGCCAGGTAGAGGTCGCCCTGAGGTAGGTGTTCTGGCACCTCGGAAAGGTGCATTGCGTCGTCCCCTTCACCGTCACTAGATGTATATGCCTCACTGTCCTCTGCAATGGATTTGGCAGGCGAAGAGTGATGCGGCTTTGTGTGCGATTCGGGTGGGTGATTAGGTGCGCGACGGCAAAGATGTTCGAGATAGGCTGCATGAGACGTACGCTGTGGTGTGAAAGCGGATGCTGCAGCCTGTTGTGATGTGGCATCCGCAACAGAGAAGGGTGTTGGTGTAGCTTCGCGCTCCGCTTTGAACTCACTTGTGCTGTCCCGTGCCGAAGTTCGTGTGGAGGCTACAGGATCGGAAGCAGCAGCACGAGCATCTCGGCGACGCCGCTTGGCCTGGTCATAGGCACTCTCCAGTACTTCCACAAGCTCATCTGAGTGTGCATGTGTGAAGGCTACAGCCAGGTGTGGTGGATCGAGTGCTAAAGAGCGTGTGGAATGCAGTACTCGAAACTTTTGAGGAGGTGCAGGTTGGCTGGGTGTCTGTTGAGAGGTGCTGTTGTTGACAGAGAGCGAGTTGAGTCTTGCGACGAGGTCGTCATCGTCGGTTTGTGGGGCAATAATCGAAAGCGTTGATCCTACCGTAGCCGAAGAAGAGGACGGCTCATCTGCACTCAATTGCTGAGGCGCTTTGGTCGGCGATGTTGATGACTGGAATGCGTTGGTAGTGGGTAGCGGCGGAGTCGCCAGCTCAGAGGCTGATTTACCGATAGCGGTGGCTATGCCAAGCAGCACAGCTCGAATTCGCTCGGGTCTCTCGACGATGAGACTCTTGTCGACACCTCGTACGTATCTGTGGTTGAGGACGGCAGGAGCTACGAGAACATCGAGTTCTGCGCCGACAGGAGTGTAAGCGCTCACGCCGGGATTTGATGCCGTGCCGTCCACAGATGGTGTCGTATCCAGCGCTGCAATGTTGCCAGCTTGTAAGAAGCGGTCATCTGAAACAGCATATTGCGAAGGGAGGGAGTGAGTCCGTGCGTCCGTCTGAGGTGCTTGTTCGTTCGAGGGGGTAGTGGATGCTTCGGGCGTGTTCGCGCGTGAGCGATTGGGTATCTTGACGATGAACGCCATTCTCAGATATGAGCGAGTGATGCTCTGCTCCGCAGCGGTTGGGGACGAGGATGTGTCAAGAAGGATAGATGGACGGATCCAGTTTGCGACACTTTCCAAAAAAGTGATGCACAAATCGTGCGTTGACGCAGGGACCCTGCCGTGTTGATCTTTCCCGCCTATCTGGAGTTCGACGCGTCTTTCACGCAGTGAAAGGAAAAAGAGCAAAAAAAGAATGCTCCTTACCTGGGTCGAACAGGTGACCTCCCGATACCGTATGTCCACTAGAAACAGTGGCGACTGGTGAAACTGAATTCTTCAGTCGGACGCTCGTACCAACTGAGCTAAAGAAGCTCTGTGTTCGACTGGAATGTAGATGCGTACCTATACTACGTGGCAGGTTGTGACAATGCAGGGACCACCTCCACATTCTTTCTATCTTTAGACCCTCGTCGATGGATGGCACTCCTCCTTCCTCCATCTCAACTCTGACTACAAGAACATTGATGATGTCGATCCCTATTCTAGCAAGACAGAGTCTACTTCGTAGCAGCAGCCATGCTGCCCCTGCGCTGCGAGCAATGAATCTCGGCATTGCTTCCCGCTTGATCCACACTCAGAATACTACTCCTGCCTCAAAGCGACCTTCGTTCCCGCTCAAGACTCTTGGGGGAGGCTTGGTTGTCGCCGGTTCAGGATGGTACTATCTCGAGTCCCAAAGCAATGTGAGATCGTTCTCCGTTTACTCACCTCTCGAATCTGATGGAAAGCAAGTCAACGGATCTTCTACACTTCTCCGCCCCGCCTCACCTGCTGCACCGCGTCGACAAACCGTCACTCTCGTCTTTCTGACCTCGAATTCCACGGGCAAAGGTCTCGTCAAGAGCTTGATGTCCAACTTTGGCGGAAGCGGAGGAGGGGACAAAGAAAAATGGTTCCCTTGGATTGGATATTTTAGGGAAGCTGGGTACGACTGTCTTCAAATGAACCTAGCCCTTCCTCCCTCTGCTGCAACCGAAACCAGCTCTCCAAACGGGAAGGACGCAACCACGGCCAAACTAGCGGACGAGCTCCACACTCAAATTAGGACAAGCAATCTTCAACGTCAGCCGGTCCTATTTGTTCACCACTCCTCTGATTCCGACCCATCATCCACCTCGCAAATCGTCAGCAAGTACATCGAGCCTGGCCAGAGTAATGGCGGAGGCGGTGGCTTCTTGAGTAAGATCTTTGGTGGAGGTGGAATGTTCGGTGGTCGTCCGGCCATTTCAGGCCTGGTAGTGATTAGTGACTTGGATGATGCCAGCGCGCTGACGCTTTTCGGAAAGCACCCGAAATTGAACACTTTGATTGTGGCGAGTGGTGGACAGGGGACGGAAAAACATCAGGGCAAAGTGACGGTGTTGGATGCGCAAGGGAAAGGGCATGAAAAAGTGATCAAGGACATCGAAAGATGGTTGATCAAGGAGGGCTATGAAGGTTGATGCTTTTCTTCTGTTCACAGCATGAGTTCCGGAATCTAATCGCAACTCAGTCGATTCGTTGAATGTGTAGAAATACATTGTTTAACCGAAGCTCGAGTGTGTCAAGCAGTGGAAAGTTGCTATGCGGGTGAGGTCTGAGGATGTGGGCTAGCAGCAGAAAGTATCGGAGGCTTTTCATCCCACGTTATGTGTCTTGACCATTCTGGCGTCTCCGCCTCCGCAGTGCTTCGTGGTTGCTCTTCGATCTGGGCTGGTGCTGTAGCTTCTGCGATCGATCTTGACTCTGTGTCTTGCTCTTGACGCCTCCGTTTGGCCCTAGGGTTGAGAAGGAGATACAGGACAAAGATACCGAGCTCCAGAACTACGATTCCAATGTAGCTGCAATGACGAAAATATTAGGAAGAAGGTCAGCATCAGCATCAGATCGTGTATCAAATGAATCAGGAACCATCATATGACTCACTTGGCAGCCGCGATGCCATCGAAGCTCTCCTTGAACACCAAACTCAACAAGCTGAACACTCCTCCCGCACAATCAATCGCCAAGAACAGCAAACTGATCCCCTTGACCTCTTTCCACTTCCAAATCTCGTAATATTGCGGCACCAAGCCAACCACAATCAACACTGCACCTACGATGCCCATCGTTTTGGTACCTGCTGATGTTCCTCTGTGCTCGCCCAGCTTGCATAGGAAGTAGAACGCGACCTCAAATCCACCTGCGATGATTCCTGTTGCAACAGCACCGGCAATGCATTTCCGAGCCGAGATCCGGTGTGAATAGTGCCAACATTGAGCCATAGCGATGATGGCGAACGTAGAGAAAAGTTGGGGTTGGATGATGAGTGGGATATTGATGTTTTGAACAACGAGATAGGTTCCTTGTGGTATTGAGCCGGCTACCCAGATGAGAAGCAGATAGGCGGAGAGACCGTCGGTGTCTTTGGCGCGATAGGATTTGATGATCTGTGGGACGAGTTGAAATGACCAGAGCACTGTGCCGATGGTGCCGAGCACGCTGATTGAGATCGAAGAAGGACAAAGATACAGCCTTGCGGTTAGAGTGCGAGGCTCTTTGATTGAGCTGCGGGCAGGAATGCGAGAAACTTACTTTTCAGCTACGGCGTTCTTCGGCATCGTGTAGAGACTTCAGCCCGGTGGCTTTGCTACGATGGAAGAATGTGTATTTGTGACATTCAACGAGACCGTTGCTGATGCTTGGTGGTGGTTGTAATGAGCGTCTTCGTGGTCGTGACTGAGAAGGAACCCTTTAAACTTGCAGTCGAATGATGAACGCTCGATTGCTTGGCATAGATAAGACGACCTTTAGCCGACCAGCGGAACAGATATGCCTGCAACGCCGGCTCGCATGCAATGTTCAGTACCTCTCATCTTGTCAGCCATTCTTTCCTCATGTCATGCAAGTCTTGCTGGCTTGCATCGTTCTTCTTCGCAAAGGGAAACGCCAAGTACGTAACAACGATGGCCCTGCAGCGGCGATAAATGCTCAAATTTTGACAGCCGTTGAAACCCCGGAAACAGCGGCAAAATCGGAGTGTGGCGTTTCGGTTCGCGTTTCGCTGTTCTTAGTTAGCCGAGGATCTTGCCGCGAGTCGCGTCGCTTCGTCTCTGAGAGAACCATAAGTGTCGGCTAGATCGGACTAGGTCCCGATGTGATGGTCTTTGTCGACATTCGTAGCTTGAGATTGACGTTGTCTGAGCATGTCGAATAGCGCAAGCTTGGACGTCGGAGATCCTACGTTAAAGCTTGTTCTGTTGGTGTGGGAACAAACAGTCTCAAATGAAGCTTGGTGGGAAAGACCATGGTCGAGGCTATCACATTCGCTGGTGTCTAAGCCTCGTCCCATTGTTGCCGCTGTTCCCACTTCACAGCCACGGATCCACAGCGGGGAGGTGGAGACAGGTAGTAAACGTCCCGCTCATTCCTTTTTTGGCATCGAGAACGAGAAGATACTCGAAAGAGCCGATAAAAGGTCTCTTTGTGCCGGTGTCCACTTGGCTTTCACACCATCTATGCGTTCTATGAAACCCAAAGTGGCTGACTGTTCCCCACCACCATCGCAACTCCTGAGCTTCATCACAAAGGTTCCACTACTCCTGAGCTTCGTCGCCCGCCGCCACTTTGTGGGATCGTCACAAGGCCATAGCGTGCTCCTCTGCTACACTTGAGCACGAGACCAATTGCTCGTTCCGAAACATGGTCCAAGCGCACACTTTCAAGCGGCACTTGCAAGTAACAAGCAAGTCTATAAAGACAGTACCTTCGTCGTGCTCTGTCCGCATTCCTTCATCTCATCTTATCCTTTCAGCTCCTTCTCGAAACCACTCTCAAGCCAAAATGAAGTTCTTCTCCTCGCTCACCACTTTCGTCACTCTGGCTGTGGCCTTCTCCTCGGTTCACGCCGCTCCCACCAAGAGCGAGACCGCTCCTGAATCCACTCAGCTTGACGCTCTCCGCGTACAGCTCGCAGCTTACGAGACTCCCATCATCGAATCCTACCTCTCCCGCTTTGCTCTCAACGCTACTTTCTCGTCTGAGTTTGACCGAGTCGAACAGTTCCTTTCCGCTATTACTGATTCTCGCTTCAAGCAGACTCCCGTCCCTTCCACCGGGAGCGTTCCTCAAATCGGTGACGGAAAAGGCATTCCTTATCCACCTTCCACCACCTACATCACTCCTGCCGTCCTCCCTAAGGATGCTGTCCTCACCAAGCCTGTCAAGGGTAAAGGAATCTTCCCAACTGGCCGTCGACCTCAAGATCCGGACAACATCGTCGATTTCTTCAAGCAGAAGATCGGTAAGCTTCCTGAAAGCACTAACGTCGACCAAGGAAGCGTTGTCCTCCTCGATACTGCCCTCTTCGAGCTTCTTGCTGCCCGAATGGAGATGGGTCGTGATATTGGTCAGGCTAAGTTTGCTTGGCAGAAGGAGACCTACTGCAAGTACTTGACTGCCAATCCTCAGCAGAACGATGAGATCAAGGAGTTGATTCAGGACGGCAAGCAGGTGGTCAATGTCCTCGGTAGAGTCCAGGAAAAGGTCCAGGGTTTGACAAAGGTCAAGGTCAGAGGTCACCAGCTTGAATACCCCAAAGGAGTTGCCGACGATGTGTTGCGACTTTTCCAGGCTTACTTGATCCCGATCACCACAGATATTGAGTTGCAGACCATCTCGCTTCAGGCTCATCTTTGCAAGTAGCTCTTGAAATATTCAGCGCGTTGATGCAATGCAAACTTGCTTCTTCGATGCGGTACCAGCTTTTGGATAGTAGTCCGACTGCGCTCTCACTTTATTCCCTTCGCTTCTTGTCGAATCTTGTCATGTCATCACGAATTCAGTTCATTCTCAATCTGTGTTTTGCTGAACAAATGTCGAGCGACTCTTTCTTCTAACTCTCATGAATAGGTCACTATTTTGAATTTCGATGCTTATGAAAACGTTACTACTACACAACAACTCTCGAGAATGAGGAGCCGGGTCACCTTGAGGGCGAGGCAGTTACAACTGGCATGCGTACGATCCATTTCTTGAGGAAACCGGGAGAACACCGGCGCTTTGGAGGGGGCGATGGTATATTGAACGCTGGCTTTGGCGCCTTGGCCGGCTTGAGAGGTGATTTGATAAGTTGGTCGAGCAAGCGAGGGTACTTGTCTAGGTCGGGAAGCGTGGTACCACTGACTTGCGCCAGATGATTGACGGTAGTAGACTGTACGTCGGATCGTGAAGAGGCGGCACGCTCCTCTCAAACGTGGCTGCTGGGGCGTTGTGCGCCCAAGCGATCTGTGCATTGCCCTTCAACGCATCCTTTGGCAGGTTGAACTGCTCTGAAACTTGATGATTGTTGTGGAAGTTGCGGCCTTTATTGCAGGCTGGCTTCTCAGGCGTAGGTGTACTGTGCATGTAATGAATTGTGGTAAGACAAGCGTTGCGGTCCATGCCGCCATATACTGCAACACCTTGATCCCTAACAAAATATCCAATATACTCATCGGCTAAGAACAGATGATTGGCAGCAATGTCATTGTTGGGGTCTGGTGAGTTTGGGATTGCAGCAGACACCAGTTTGGAAGAAGACCGCTTCTTAGGTTGGAAGAAGGAGGCAATTTGAGAGCTGAGCAAGGTTTGGAAGATAGATGGCAGGATGTAAGTGCCATGGTACTGTGCATAAGGCAATAGAATTGGCTTTGGTTTGGTAGTGGTGTTGCTGATTGGCAAAGGAGTGCTTGCAGGCTTTGCTGCGGGAAGACACTCAAACATGTTTGCAGGTAAGGTTGCTGCAACAGCAGCAAGAGGAAGAAGACGTGGAAAGAGATAAGGTTTATGATCAAGCTTGCTGTTGCTGACAAGGGGGTGATGGTTGAGAGGAAAGAGCGGATAGAGGAAGCGGAAGTATTTGTATGCAGATCTCAATCAACAAGAAAGGAATTGCAGAGGACAGCAAATGCGACGCTTATGCGCAGTGCTGAGCTGTACAGCTGCAGAAGAACTTGGCTCAATTGATGGCTCCCAGCCCTCAATTGCTAAGACACCTTGCAATCAAGCCCTTGGGCAGCAACGCAAGCCAGCAAATTCTTGCATGCCCCATGAAATAGATGCCTACCTCTGGTAGCATTTTAGCCTCTGCTGGTTCTGGAGCAGGTCATAGCCCTTCCAGCGACATAAACCACACAATCCATCCAGAGATGGACATCAGTTGGTACCCCAAAAAGAAGATGAAGTGGATGACGGAGCAATGGACAAAGTTGATCCCCTCTGACAAGATTCCACAAACTTTGATGTCATTGGATGAGGAGCTCAAGAGGTTGGCAGCTGTGTTGAAGAAGCAAGTTACTTCACTCATGGGGAAGTATGAACAGAGGCAGGCCAAGTGGCGCCAAGCCAGAGACTCATGCAAAGCTGTTGCTACTCTTTGGATGGCTTGCAAAGAGATTGAGCTTGCGTTCCACCCGAGGTTTTTGGGATATTGCTTTGCACAAACACTGCTAAAGGAGCGGAAAGAGGCCGGCAAAGACAGCACCTCGATGTCTTCCGGCTCCAACACGCCTTTGGCTGGCTGTCACAATCAGGCTGTGCCTGAGGAGGAGCTTAGCAGCAAGGAAGGATCTGTCGTGAGCTTTAAAAGCGATAAGAGGGCTAAAAAGCTTAAAAAGCTGAACAGGTCTTCGAAGATTTGCAATTGAATCTGGCACAGGCATGCCAAGTGCTGCCTGCCTTGCCAAGAAGCCAGTCAACAGTGCTTGCAGCCTGACCTGAAGACCAGGTTGCAGAGCTGTGGGCCTTGCAAGGCCGCAAATATCACGCATTGGTGCCACCACATCAAATGGTTCGAGCACAACCGGATCATTTGATGGGGTGGTCTTCTCAAGCAAAAGTACACCAAGGCAGAAGCCAATGTCTTGGTGTACTCAGATCTTGCCTCCTTTGGCAATCCGATGCTTGACAAGGTTAAGCAAGATGATTATGCCCTGGCTATTGAGAGCCTTCTCAAGTGTGGCGTGGTAGTCTCGATACTGCAAAGTGCGCAATCAGCGCTGTGGTTGGCAAGAACGATACAACCAGAGGCAACAAGGACTCGACCATCCAGCCAAATACTTCTTCCAAATCTTGCCCAGCTGCACATGCCAGTGCTGCTGATTGGTCTAAGGCAGACGTCCAAACCCTCTATGAAGGTACAGAATCTCCATTGCAACATAGAGATAACTCCTTCTACCACCAGTTTTGGAAGGTAATGATTGACCTCTTGCATTGCAGCAAGAACACCAGCAGGCTCCTGTATGAACAGATTGGCAACTGCATGTTCCATTACATTGTCAACTTTGCCTATGCCTTCCTCTGACACTCTAATGATTGAGCCTGCCGTACCAAAGTAGGCAGGACAGCACCCTTTCTTGCCAATTGCTGCTGCATTAGAAGACCGATCCTCGGTTCTCACCAGCAGCAAGCTGGCTCGATTGGCGGCAGATCCACTCAATCTCAAAATACCCAACTATTCCGATCATACCATCGAGACTCTTACAGAGCTTGTGGCAAAGCACCGCAAGAATGCCGGGATCGACGAACCAATCGACAACGTCAGCGGAGAGCGCCCAGTTTGCGCCAACGAGTTCCTCTGCCCGATTGTCAAGCCACACAGCATGGCCATGTACGCTGGCATGGATCGAAATATTCGTTTCAGCTGCGTTCATTATGGGCCGACGGTGCCCACACCGGAGCGCCCTCCCCAAAATTGGGGTCGCAAGTGGGCCACCGACACGCAAATCCCGAACGTGTTCATGGTGAACGATCAAATTTACAACAGGATCGCTTGTATACCAAAGGCGCACGTTATCCCCGCTGCCCCCTTTGCAAATGCAGTCGACCCGGATCTTGACCCGTGCTTTAGCCCCGTCGCGCACAAGGTGATAGCCGCATTCAAGGAGTTTGGCGCCAACGGCCCAATGTCCTGCAAAAATTTGGCCGCCAAACAAGCCGCTCAAGGGGCTTTCAACGCCATCATCCGTCAGCAACGCAAGGTCCACAAAAGGGCAAAGAAGTTGTTGGCCGAACTTGAGATGAAGGACGCCAAAGACCAGCTCCGCTGGCACAACGCCTATTATGCTGTCACCTCGGAAACAGCGCAACAAGAACTCGAAATCGACTTCCAGCGCAATAAGGAAGCTCAAGCAAGATATTGCAAGGATCTTGCAATGCACAAAACAGGAAACATGTGCAAGGAGGTTGGTAACAGTGACTCACAGGACTAGGGAGTGTCTGGAGAGTCAACCAAGGCCAGGACCTCAGAATTTGCCCGACAGTATACTCTTCTGACAAAGAGCTGATTGGTAGAGGCCAATTTCTTATGTGATTTGCATGGCTTGATGCTGACAATAGAGACTTTGGCTTGCTCAATTGTGCTCAGGTCGACAACATTGTCCCTTGGATTCTTCGCTGGTTGAAGTGGCATGTCCTCTAGCTGGTTGAGCAGGCAAGGATACTTGTTGAGGTTTGGGAGCAGGATGCTTGTGAGTTGCAAGAGGTGTTTCACCGTGGTCTTGAGTTCTGAAAGGTTGAGACAGGAGTCTGTCTCTTGGTTCTGGAGGATCACCGCAAGGACACCTGTGATATGGCTTTTCAGGAAGGAGCAATTCCCTACCTCACCAAGGTTGACATCCTCCAACTCAAAGGTCCGGTACTGGTCTGGTTGACCTCTACATACCACCTCATTGACCCTGGCCTTTGCCTTTGGGAGCTTGCTGTTCACGTGGACGTGGGCGGAGGGAATGACTCAAGCAGTCAAGCTATAGTATCTTGGCGATGGGCTGAACAATCTTGATACAGAGACGTCTCCTTGGCCCATGTCTCTGGATCAATGTTGGCAGTTGCAAACAATGCCAGCCAACAACGGAAGTCTTCCAACTCCTTCCTTTCGAGGTCATCCACAAAGCACTTGATGTGTTCATAAGCCTCTTGCTGCTGTCAAACTCAAGCGTTGATAGCACCTTGCTGGTACTCTGCTGCTGCCATTTGGCAACAGGACCAAGGAGCGTTTTGGCCAAACTGCTCAACAGCAGAAAAGATGGCACAAATCTTGGCGTCAATTGTGGGATCGTTAAGGACAGCAACGCTGTGAGTCGTTTGCCCAGCTGCGATGGCGTGGCCACAAAAAAAGACATATCCATGCGAAACACACGCCTACGTGAAATAAGTTATTAATATCACAATCTACAGGTCTGTCGCCCGTTTGCAAATAATCGTTTCCATCCCTTAGTATTGTTTGCGTGTGTATGAATATGCAATCGTTGAATGTGAACAAATACATGAATGAGGAGAGCGAGAAAGAGAGAATGAGGAAGAGAGAGAAAGGGAGATAGATAGAGAGAGAAAGAGAGAGAGAGAAAGAGAGAGAGAGAAAGAAGAGAGAGAAGAAAGAGAAGAGAAAACAGTAACTTGGCCCGTACAAAAGGGTATAGACGTGTATAATACCCTGAAGGACAAACCCAAAAAACCCGTGCTAACGATGTGAAGATGAAAAGACAAAGAAGTCTGTGGTGCTTGAGGGTTGAAAGGTGTGTCGCGGCTGGAGAAAGGAAAGGTGTGTCGCGGCTCGGGACGGCAATCAGGCACTAGGTGGACTGACGGCAGATTGATTGGTCGAGGATTCGTTCTGATCCTTGCTTGCAGTCACGGCACTGGTGCTGGCGGTGGCAGCAGAGATGGATGCCGTGTCGACGGGAACTGAACGTTTGGCAGGCTCAGAAAGCCATCCTCCCTTCTCCCAGACATAGCCTTGCTTCCAGTGGTTGGCAACGCGATCTTCCGGATGAAGCAAGCCTTTGAGCAGCGCGCCAAGACGAGCAAAGTCGATCGGCTTCAGGATCCAGCCGTCCATGCCGATGTCAACCATCTCTTGTCGCATCTGTGGTACCAGCGTTGCTGAGACTGCCAGGATAGGCACACGTCCGTTGAGCACTTGCGAAGCAGGACGATCAGCTTGCTCGCCCTTCTCAGCCCAATTTCTTTCGAGCTCGCGAATGCGGATGCAGGCCTCTTGACCGTTGCAGATGGGCATTTGCAGATCCATCAGAATGACATCGATCTCTTTGGCGTCTTGCTCGAACTGCCGCACACCTTCCTCGCCGTTGACTGCCAACAGCACAGTATGGCCGTCGAGACCGAGACGCTTCTTAAGGATCATACGGTTGATGGGATCATCCTCGACAACAAGCACACGCAAAGGAGCGATCCTCTCCAAGCGATGGTTGGGGCCCTTGTGAATCCCGCGCATGACTGCCATGCGGCGCTTGGCAGCATTGGAGGAAGAAGAAGCGCGACGCTCGCTGGCGTGAGTCAAAGAGTGCATGTTATCGGAATCAGGCGATTGCGCTTCGGCCGGCGGGGCGTTGAGGTTATCCTTGGCAGGCGTGCGAGGCGAGATGGGTCCCGGGGGAGCTTCTTGGTCACCTTCCGTGCTTGGCTGCCTGGAATGCATAGGCAACGCTTCCTTGTCCAGCTGTGGTACATTGTGTCGCGCGCGACTCTCCACCTCTGCCTTGAAGGACTCGGCTGCACTCATGTTGTTGCGCGCCGGTCTTGCTGTAGTGGTGGCACTCGATCTATAAGCGGAGCTTGGTGGTCTACGGTCGGCACGATCGTTGGCGTCCAGACCCTGTGGCTCGATCTTGACGGAGCGAACGGGAACACCACTGCCTTCGACGGGATGCGATCCGCTGTCAAACGATTGACTTCGATTCGCCAGTGCGTTGGGTCGGTTCTGGCTGACTGTAACGTTTCTTGGGCCGGTTGACTGGCCAGGTGAGATGCTATCCGCATTGCGCCTGTGCTGTGCGCCATCCTCGATATAGCCTTGCTCGCGCAGGACAGGCTGCTGAATAGCCTCGACAAGAGAGTCAATCTCGCTCTTGCCAGCTGAGCTGGCACTACCGCTGCCGATCGAGTTGGAGCGTCGCATTGAGACCGTGTCGCTGCCGCGCTTAGTGGCGCTGCCGCCACTGCCAGCCGCGGGTGGCATCTCGGTGGGCGTAGTGGTCTCTGCAGAGCAGAAGGGAATGTAGTAGGTGAACGTGGTTCCTTCGCCAACGAGCGAGTCAACGCGAAGCTGGCCGCCCAGATTCTTGACAACACGAGCTACGATGGCGAGGCCAAGTCCAAGTCCAGAGTCGGACTGGTCGGTACGCACCATGCTGCTCGTCTCGCTGTCGTCCATTTCTGAACCTTCCTGACGGCCCGGCTGTGCAATGACGGACTCAACCTGCTCGAACTCTCTGAAGATGACCTCAAGCTTTTCCTGCGGAATGCCTTCACCCGTGTCGTGAACAATCAGCTCAACCTCCATGTCGCAACCGTCTGGCAAGTTGGAGTCGCGCTCCGCATCGTGACGCTTGCGCATCGAGACGGTGATCTGACCCTCGCGGGTATACTTTACCGAGTTGGTGACGGTATTGGTGATGACCTGGCGAACGCGATTCTTATCGCCAAGCACAAGACACACCTCGGGATCAGTTGTGACGGAAAAGTCAATCTTGCGACGCTTGGCTTCCCATTCGTGCATCTCGACCGCCTCGCGGACAGTTGCGGCAAGGTCGAACGGCTCTTGCAAGAAGAGGTCATTGCCAATCTCTTGCTTGGTGAGGTCGAGCAAATCGTTGATGACAAAGAGCAAGCTCTTGGAAGCCATGTGTGACTTGCTGAGGTTCTCACGCGTGTCATCGTCCAGCTTGCTGTCGAGGGCCAGTTCCAGATAGTTGATGATGTGGTTGAGTGGCGTACGCACCTCGTGACTAGCATTTGAGAGCAAAAGTCTATTGAGCTGGTTGTAATGGAGCGCTTGCTCGCGCTGTCGCCAGACCGAGATGAACTTTCCGTAGACAAGACAGAGGACCGAAGCAGTCTCGAGCTCTTCGTCCTTCCAGGCGCGACATGTACCTTCGACGGTCTCTGACCAGACCTTGAACGATTTGCGTGGCTCGAGGGCTGCGTCGCCTTCCTTGCCCTCCTTGAACGGCTTGCCGGCCCAGTTGACATGACGTAATTGTGCCTTACGCAGGAAAGCGATGAAATCGACACCGCTACCAGACAGTGGCACCAGCAAGAGACCGGCAATGACATGCAGTCCTGTGGACAGAACCATGTCCGGGAAGTCGCGGCGTACGTCTTGTGATGTGACTAAGTGTTCGAACTTCTTCAGACGCAGGTACTCGGTCACAGCTAGCACCTCTTGACTTGCGTTCAGGGGACCGAGAATCTTAGCCTCGTTGCCAATGGCAATGACACCGTAATCGGCATCAAAGAGGGTGAGCAGGTCTTCAGCGTTGGAGATAATGTATCCACTCGGGTTTTGATCGGTTGGAAGTGTGTTGATGAGCTTACGAGCCGAGAGCCTGCGTGTGTAGCTGAGTCGCTCGATGTTGCTCGAGACCGACTCGCCAATGAGACGCAGGAGCTGACGAATGGGGAACGAGACACGCTTTCCGTGAGCACCGTAGTTGTGCAAAGAGATAAGACCCCACAGCTCGCCGAAGGCAGTGATGGACACAGACATGGACGATCGAACGCCCATATTGGCGAGGTACTTGATGTGAATGGGCGACATGGCGCGAATGAAAGCGTGGGTCATGTCGACGGGGAAGTCGAGGTCTGCCTGGTCTCGACAGACCATGCGGGCGGTGGGTTGATCGCGGTCGTACAACAACCGCACTTTGTTGATCTTGTACAACGCACGAGCTTGTGCCGGAATGTCAGTTGCAGGGAAGTGAAGGCCGCGGTACAGATCATGCGAATCGTTCCAATCCACCAGCTCGCACACTACTTGACCGTTCCAGTTCTCGTCGAACTGGTAGATCATAACACGGCTGAAGAGGGTCACGTCGCGGACGATACCAACAAGGACTTTGAGAAATTCGTTGAGATCTTTCTGCGCTGAGAGCTGATCGTTGACTTGGCTGAGGATGCCAAACATGTCCAACATGCCTCCAGTACCATCTGCGCCACCTGTGCTGGGAAGGACCGTGGGACGGCGGCTGCGGGAGCGTTGCTTGGTTTCGGCGTTGCGACGCATGCGAGAAAGCGCCTTCAATGGCTTGTGAACTGCCAGCGTCGACTCACGCAGCTCTTCTGGCGAGGGAGTGTACGCGAGGCCGTCGAGACCTCCGCGTGGCCCTAGACTACGCAAGGTGGTAGAGCTACCGTCGCTGGAGTGCACGGTCCCAACGCTGATGGAAGGCGATTCGGCACGCGAAGTATTGCTTGAGGGATCTTTGGATTCGCCCCAGCCTGCAGCGAGACCAAAGCCAGGTCCATTGGTGGACTCTGGATCAGCAGCTGGTGATGTCGGAGGTGAGAAGGTGGAGATGGGATTTTGAACATCGTCTACCAACTCGAATTCGAGAATAACGGTGAGCTCGCCTTCGCCATCGTTGCGGCGATCTGGGATATGGGCACCGCACCAAGCATTCCAGGCTGTCCGTTGAGCGCCCTTTGCGACTCGCTCGTCGTATCTTGCCATATCGTAGCCGCGTAGTTGGAAGACGGTGGGACCGGTTTCGGCGAGGTCTTGACTGGATTGATCGAGCGAGTCGATGTTGTCCCATAGCAGATCGGCTTGATCTTCGTCGAGGATATCAAGGAAGGTCGGCAAGCTGAACAGGTAAGGCGGAGAGACGCCGAGGATGTCGGCGGCATTCTCGGAGGCCTGTCGAACTACCATCTCACCTTCGGGTGAAATGCGCACTACAATCATGCAACCGAACGACTGCACTGCACCAGGAATATGGATGGGCTCGTCTTCGCACCGCGCCAACTTGCCGCCACGGCCTGTGAGAATCATGTGACCTTCGTCGGTTTTGATGTATTCAAAGCGTGTTGTGGTGAGTTGCTCGAGGTGATCACGTAGATCCTTATCCTCGTTGCCGGGTACTTTCATCTGACCCATAGCACGATCTGCTTCCCTGTCGACATCTTCTGGCCGATTTCGGCCTTCGTGGATGATGTCGGACTTGGGATCTTTGGGACCGTCAGCGGATGGAGGGCGCGAATTGGCTGCTACAGCGTTCGGTGTGGTGGGGTCGGCCGGGTCCTGAGATGTGAGACCTTCGCGCTGTGGTTGTTTAATGCTGACAGCGGACCGCATTGGGTAGATGAAAGGTTGAGACACCGTCGGAGAGCGTATTGAAGAAGGAGTTTGTTGCAGCGGGTTGACGCCTCTCGAGGATCCTGCGGCGGGAGGCGCATTTGCCGCCTCCCTGCCAGGTGGTGACGACATGATGGACGTCTTGTGGCGTTTAGTGACAGCTCTGAGGCGTCCTACACTTGTCCAAGACCTCTATGTGGGCGGCAAGTGCTGGACGTTGCTCTGTATAAGAAGAAGTTGGTGCTGGGGTCGATTCTGCCAATATCGCAATGTGCTATGTTAACTTGAGAGGCGGCTTATTGCAAAGTATCGATGCGAGCAGATGCCGTGAACGGTCGCAATGATCGAGATTTGCGCGATGTGGCTGCTGTCAAGGATGGGGTTATACGAGCAAGGAGAAGGGTGGGGCGCCAGCGGGCAGGAGGCTGGTCGAGAGGATGGAGCGTGTAGCGTGCTTCGGAGGGAAAGGTGATCTCGGTCGAATCAAAACGGGAGACGATGCAAGTGAGATCAAGGGCCGGGCACGTCGGTTGCCAACAAGATCTGTGAGGCAGAGAGGGATCGTTGCAAAGTGAACAAAGAAAGTCGGCTCCGGACGCTCGATGCACAAGAAGAGGTGGCGGCCGAGGTGAGGTCTGGACGTGTAGAATAGCCTTGGTATGCTGCAGGTCCTTGCTAGCGGCAAGATGTGTCCAAGATCAATTGATCAGCTTGCTAAGGCGAGAAAATCGTAGGAAGCAACGTCGGTGGCGTATCTGACTAGAGCGAACCGGCGAGCAATGACGAGAACAGAATCCAATGGCGGCTCTAGATAAGAATAGATAGAACGTGGCAGTTGACTTGCTTCCTCTGCAATGCCACGAGGGTATACCGCGGTCCGTCGAGAGGTGTGAATGTACTGGAGGCGGGGAGCGGTAGCGTGGGTTTCTTGAATAGGCGGAGATGGAGTCGAGCTAGGATGGAGAAAGGATGGTAGGAGCTCAGCCGGATGGTGTTGGCGAGGACTGGTGATGATGACGAGGAGGAGGGAGAAAAGAGAGGGTAGCAATTGACAAAGTGCGGACGGTCAAAGGTGGAATCGAAGCCGCTCCACTGTATTGGGCTGAGTCTACTCTATTCTAGCTCTGAAGGCAAAGGGTGAGAATAAGGTGAAGATCCGACGAATGGGTCGGTTGGGCAGCGAAGGGCAATTCCGATGGACAGAGCAAAGCTGTCTCTAAGCTTGAACGGACACAAGCGGAAAGGAGAGGCCGACGACCGAAGACGGTTAGGATGTGGTCCAGAAATGGATGTGGGAAAGGACGGGCGATGGTCTGCGATGAGAAGAGCCAATGGGCGGAGTTGAAAATCGCAGGACCCTCCAGGGCCGAGAGCCACAGAGCCAAAGAGAGCCAAAGGGGAAAAGAGACAGCAGACCAAGGGAAAGGCCGACGCCGGAAAGTAGGAATCCAAGGCAGCAAATAGGCAGCACTCAAACAAGCAAACAAGAAAGCAGGCCAAGCCAAGCTACAGTAACGGAAGGCCCGAAGAAAAGGGACGACAGCTTCGGGATGCAACAAACAGACAGCACACGCAAAGACCACGAAACGCGCACACACACACACACACACACACACACACACACACACACACACACACACACACACACACACACACACACACACACACACACACACACACGCCGGACAGACAGAGCTGAGCAAAGAAAAGATGAGCGCCCAAGGGACCAACAAGCGCGAGACTCGGGATAGAGGGAGCAGCGACGCCGATGAGAGGAGCAAAGAAACGGGAGACCAACTTCAGACAGGCGTAGATCGAGAGGCACATGCTGCTACAGCGCGGAGAGACCTGACAAACACAGTGAAACGGTGCACAAGAGCAAGCTGTCCGGGCGTCCGACGAGCGTCAAACACGGTGTTCAATCAGTGAGGAGGTGCAGCGGGCAATGGGCACAAGTCACCTTGAGCCAAAAAACATGCACATTCGCGGCTTGGATGCAGAGAGGCAGGCAGAGAGACAGACACACCGAAGAGATGCAGCCGGAGCCCGGAAAGACGGACAGGCACACAGCCAAAGCCCAAGGAGGATTTTGGAATTGAGAGATCACGAATCTGCAGCTACAGTAAGGCAGGGGGCCCAAAGCTTGGTCAGTTGGATGCATTTGTCAGTCAGTCAGTCAGTCACGTTTGAGCGAGACCGAGACACAGACAGCTCCCAAGCTAGGACCCTGTCAACGCTAAGGTGACACTATCGTTTTTTTCTTTTTCTTTTTCTTAAACAGGTCCAACACAGGACGAAACAAGGAAACCAAAAGAAGAGGGAAGCCAGTGCTGGTGCGGAGTGCGAATGGACAGTCCGGACCCTCGCACTGGAAAGGCTGACTACACACATATGAGGAAGAGCAGTCCAGATTCAGTCGCCGTCCGAAGAGGCTGTCAAGCACGCAAGAGCGATAGAGCAAGCTCTAATCAAAACGAATGAGTTGGTGTAGCGTACCGTCTTTTCTCTATTCTCGAGGGAGTGGAAGTCGTCAGTGCAATCACTTCAGCTGCTGAGGCTGTCAACAGCTTCAAGCAGATGATAATGACAGCGAACTCTGCTGTTACGAGTCACTAAAGGTGGGTCGTCATGTCTATTCGACTCTCTTGACAGTCTCGAATGTAGATATGGACGGCAAGACTTCCATGGACTGACGTCGGTCGGTCAATACATAATCTTAGGAAATGATTGCATACTTTGGACCTAAGCAACTCCTTCAGTCATGCTCTTTAGGCTTCAGCAGGCACGAACAAGAGAAATAGAGAACAATGAAGGATCGTGCAGCAAGGTTCTCGCTGCGTCCAAAGATTTCCTGCTCTGTCCAGCTCCCATCATGCACATTCGGGCTAATCGCCAGCTGAAGATTGTGGCATGAGGCAATCAAAAGCTTCAGCATGACACTTTGTGCTTTGTTGATGCCTCTTCTCTATTGTCATTCTTATGGTACTGCCGTGCGTCGGACATGAATCGTCCGACAAAGCGTGGCTCGCCTAAGATAGTCTTGCATTAGCAGCTCTCGTAGAAGCATGGCTTCGTCTCTTGTCGCCAATGAAGAACCGTCGAGAGGACTTTGCATCTTTCCGCAGGGTCTTTTGCTTCTGTCTCGGGTCAGTTCTCTTTCGAGCCGATGAACGCTCCATTAGATAGGGTACAGTAGTGAAAAGAACTTGTCGTGGATTCGGTTTCGCGATCCTTTCCGTCCCGTGCGCCACGCGAGGGTTCCATCCATCACTCAATCGACGCAGACCGTTCTGACAGTCAATCCTACTGGGCTATACACGAGACTATTGTCGGTCGCGAAGCCCTATTTGACAACAGCATGGCATAGTTTGACGATGTTGAGTCGATAACCACATGCTTGACAGTTGGGCTGGCTACTCATTCGCGTGCGACGACGAAGCGTGCGTTTCGCGAGGGAAAAACAGTTCGCTTACGGCGTTGGTACACCGATTCCGAAAGAAACCCACTTGATTCCCGATCTAGCTAGATGCGCACAGGCAGCTTCGCAAATGCTTGCTAGATTGTCGCCTGATCATGTCAGGTCCAACACTCCGCATCGATGAGGCATCCTTCCGATATCGTGACATTCGAGACCGTCTTGACTTGTCTCGCTTTGAGTGCATCTGGGTATGCTTTCTCATCATTCTCTGCGTCTATTGCCGAGTGACCGACTTGACCGTTTTCGCAGTGTGGCATGCAGATCCGGAATCCGAGTTTGTGGGGTGCAAAAAAGCCGTTGGAATTACGAGGTAGGATTGTGAGTCTCTTGGTCAACTTTCTTGCTTGCGTGCTTGCCATTCTCGTCGCCTGACAGTACATGGTAAAGCAACGAGCGTCTTTGCAACTCTCGATGGGGTTCTGAAACTCCGCTGCTCCTGTGTTGTGGACGTCTCTTGAGCGGAGGTTGGAATTCTGTAGGAGAAGCAATTTATTTGTCAAGCCCTGTCTTGCACATGTCAAAATGATGGTCGCGACCATCTTGATGCGAATCGTACGATGGGTCTAGGCCCTTGCAAATGCTGCTCTTTTTGAACGTCCGCCGACACAAACCTTAATCGCTCCATCTTGTTTCGATGAAGAAGACCTTGACAGTGAAGCCAAACAGGGATGGATGATGCCGCGAGATCCTTCGCTTTCTCTCGTAAGCAGATGCTTGCTACAAAGCGAGCGATAGCTTACGCTTGACCGGTTCGCAATAGCACCTGTGCGCTTCAGTACACAGAATGAACAGCAATGTAACAGACCTTCTACACTATAAACAGTGACACGCTGATTGAGCGGCTCAAAAAACCTCGAAGAGGGCGATGGAGAGGCCAATCAAGCTCGGTAAACCGCTATGCTCGGGCTCATGAAGCGGATCGGAGAAGGAGAATCCACAAAGAGTCAGGCTGCGAGGCACCCTAGAGAATGTTCTCGACTCAGTCTAGCAGCAATGGTACATACGGAGACTTCCCGGAACGGCGAGATTCGTCGAACGACGAGATGTCGAAAATACGGGACAGGAAGCGCCATGCCCTTTTAATCGGTACGGCTTGCGACCATCAACTATCTTCTGCTTTGTAGCCATACGGGTTGTTCAAGCACTGATATGTTTTTGACAGCACATTTTCTGACCCTCCTCTCCGACTCTTGATTGCAATCATTGTTGTCGGCTTGCCCTAAGTTTCGTCAATGGCATCGCGATTGAGCCAAGGCTTCCGAGGCATGTCAGTCATCGCAGACCAGCCTCCTCATCGAGAAATAATGATTCGAGAGCATTGATTCTGTGAACAGGAGCGATCTGTCAAGAAGGGCTCGCCTTTCAACCGTTGGCAAGCTCTGGGCAACTCTTAAAGCATGACGAACTTCGACTTGTCATACGGAGCCAGACATCCGGGCGAATTGTGAATTGTTTGGGCTGCTTTGATGTTCTTCTTAAATCGTGGATTTTTGCTTTTGAGAACGAAATTTCCAAACTTAACAGAAAACAGAAAAATGCTTTCGTTGTTGGCACAGCCGAGCTTTTCGACGTTTTGAGACTTTCGGCATGATCTCAGCTTGCATGCCACGCGCATCTTCGCACAACAGCGACTATCTCGCGAGCTCTATTTCAGCTTAGGTCCCCTTTCTCTTGCCTGCAAGACTTTGGGTGATATATTGATATGGAGGCTACGATAAGACTACGAGCAAGCCTACTATGATGCCTCGTAGCAAGGATCAGCAAAGCGGCTTCAGCTAAGGGGCAACGCTTGGAGCGTCGGAGAAGCGTTGCTAGCCGCTGTAGAGGGTCTTGCTTGCTTGGTGCAGCCTCGGCTTCCTAAGGGTGTGCACGAGAGGTAGTTTTTTTTCGGGCGCGCCGAGGCAAAAGCATGGTGGAGCAACTACTCTCAGGAGCTACAGCCTTGAATTCGGCCTTCTTCCGGTGACGGAGTGAGAATTGTGTTTCAAGCACATTCAGCAAAGGAAGAAACAAAGCCAAGGGTCAATTGGATCACGAATCATGCTTGGCAAGCACAACTCTCTCGCCAAGGAAAGCACACAGCACAGCGCCGTCATTCCATCTTGATACTTTTCCGAGAAATCACCTCTTTCTCCTCGGCGTAATCACAAACCACAGCGACTTGACTTGATCGCGACGAGCTTGCCACCCATCTCCTTTCAGTCATCCATCCCGGAAGTGCCGAACGACCATCCTCTTAGTCGCCGCTGCTCAATCGTCCCAGAAGCTGTGCATCACACCATCTCAATACAGGCGCGGGTCCGTCTGATTGCAACGCCAGCATCTTAGGAACAATCCATTGCAAGGGACATCTTCACTGTTTGCCTTGACCTACTCGCTCTCGATCTCGAACAAGACTTACTTCTCGACGCTTCCATCGCATAGACTCGACGGCAAGGTTGCCGAGGCCATTGTTTGGTCAATCTCATATACTCGGTCGCATCTTTCGAGCTATCTCGACAACCATGTTCGGCGTGACATTACCATTGCTCGTGCTTAGCACGCTGCTTGCATTGAGCGCAAGTGCCTCGCCTGCATCTGTCTCCTCGCGACCATTACAAGGTCGAGATGTGCTCACCAACATCGATGGGAGCAACATCTTCAAGCAGTGCGTCAACCGATACAACACTTCCAGGATGAACCCGCTGCCACAGCAAGGCTACTTCAACCCCAACAACGGAACCAATGGAAGCATGCTCACTGTAAGTCACACTTTCAGCCCACCTGTCGAGTAGCGACTGCTTCTGTCAGGAACCGTGGCTACTTCATTTCGCCTCGTGCTTATTCAGGCTGATCCTTACTTTTCCCGCATGGACCTGTCTCACCACTTCATTTTCATCCCACCCGCTCGGACTCACAGATCTGGCTCGATGGTACACCGGGCGAACCTATCAACGCCATCATCTCAAGCAATTCTTCGGCTCAGGTGCTTTGTCCAGAAGGTTTTCTCCGCTATGCAACGTAAGTCCGACTGACCTTACCTCGATTCTGACCGTCGCAACCACGAGATGTTGACTCTTCTTCTCATATCCGTTCCTCGTTCGTCCTCCTTGCAGCTCGATCAACTTCGGCGTTTCCTGTTTAGGCAACGTCAACGGCACCGAACAATATGCCAACCTCGGCGACGGCTTCGGCATCCGCTCCCAGGGCAACTACGGCGGCGGCAATGGTGTTCTTCGCTGGAATTATGGCGACACATCCTTCGGCACATGCAAAGAATCTATTGAGGGTGACAACCATTTCCGATGGTTCCTTCAAAACGGTACTGATGCTTTCACGGGAGCCATCTTCATCGCTGCATCAATGGAAGAATCTGCTGCGTTAGGACACATGATCCAAACAAATGGCTACAATAGGGGTAGAGACTACTTGGTTGGGAATGCGACGATGAATGCAACCACAAGCTACAAGGGCTACGTCTGGAAGACCGAGGTGGAGTACATTCCCGCAGGTGTGTTGCTGAATGCGACGTCGGAGGGTGTAAACCACCCACAGGTTGCTTTGCCAGGACAGCCGGTTCAGGATGGACGAGTCGCATTGATGACAGTGACGCTCTTGCAGGAGCCACCTCAGACGACTTCATCGGCAAACATTGCTAGACCATTGACTTCGGCAGTCTTGTCCACAATCGCAGTCTTCGTACCACTAGCATTGTTACTGCTCTAAGTGTCACTTCTTAGCTCTCCTTTTCTCCGCTCTCTCTCGGTCATCCCCATTTTCGAATAGACGTTGCCTTTTTTTGCATGTTTTGTATAGACCTTCATTTGTTCAATAGAGTAACATCAATTTAGTATCCCCTGAGATGACGCTCAGTTTCGCTCGAACTCGGACACGCTGTCCAATGTTGCGGATGAGTCGCTGCGAGCAAGCATACGTGCATAACGCTCCTGGTCTAGGTCCATTCAAGCACTTCACGTTCTGCTGTGCTCCTGAAACCTATTTCACATGCGCATTGCTTGCATTGGTCTGTGTCAACTATCACTTGCATTAGCGGCTGCGTGCATTCGCGCTAAACAACATTCACAAGAGGAAAAGTGCGATGAAACAAGGGAATATAGATGGATTGAGTGCTACGAGAGGGAACAACAAGTCATGAAAGAAGCATGTTTGACAATGAGCTTAGAGAACGGTGCAACCTTTCTTCCTGGAACCACGGCTTCTTTGGACAAGCGCTGCACGGGTAGCGTGCTCGAAGACTTCCCTGACGCCTTCACCGGTCTTGGCGGAGCACTCGAGATATCTGACGGCGCCAATCTTTTGAGCAACAGCCATACCCTCTTCGGCGGAAACGGGACGTTGGCTGGTCTTGCGGAGCTCGTCGACAATCTTGGGGTCGTGTCGGAGATCCTTCTTGCAACCAACGAGGATGATGGGCAAGTTTTGGCAGAAGTGGAGAACTTCCGAGATCCACTTCTCCTGGACGTTATCGAGAGAATCAGGCGAGTCGACGGCGAAGCAGATAAGGATGACGTGCGAGTCAGGGTAGGAGAGAGGACGGAGACGGTCG
Source organism: Ustilago xerochloae (assembly GCA_928856705.1). Taxonomy (NCBI): domain Eukaryota; kingdom Fungi; phylum Basidiomycota; class Ustilaginomycetes; order Ustilaginales; family Ustilaginaceae; genus Ustilago; species Ustilago xerochloae. Next base: position 364,525 of record CAKMXT010000017.1, read on the forward strand.
TAGTCCTCCTGACCGGCGGTATCCCAAAGAGCTAGCTCGACATGACGTCCATCGACCTCGACATCGGCGACGTAGTTCTCAAAGACAGTGGGGACGTAGACTTCGGGGAAAGTGCCCTATCAGATACGATGCGAGCGACGAGTCGTTTGCGGGGCGGGAAGTGCGTGACGAAGGTTCGGCATGTCCGATGATGATTGCGTGTTTGGTCAGCGAGGAGGGCGATAGAAGAAGAGAGGGGGCAATGGTGTTAGTCAGCTGATCGCGAGAGAGCTAGATGTGATACGCTGCGTCTAGCGGATACTTCGTCTATCACCGGCTGAGCCGATCAGTCTCATGCTCAAGCTCAGTCTCGGATCATCCGAAGCTGCGCTGATCAAGGATCTTGGCATTGGTGTTGAGGGCTGAGAGCTGAGAGCTGAGCATTGGCAACGATGGCGGACTATCTGACCAAAATTTTGGATACCTTTGCTAGCAATAGATCGGATTTGATCGGTGTCGCTTCAGAACGCATTCTGCGAAGATCAACTTACCTTTGAGAAGACGATAAGAAGACAGGTCTTACCACAGGCACCGTCACCAACGATGACGAGCTTTCGGCGAAGTTCAGACATGTTTATAGATATGTATGTGGTATGCGAGCGAAGAAAGTGTCCAGATGGGTGTAGAGCCGGTTGGGGAAGTACGACTCGGATGCAAGGGTTCGGCGATGCTACAGCAGAATGCGAAAGATCACCAGGATGAGAAAGGTATTGCACCTGTTTTGTTCGTCGTCGACAGAGAAGACCAAGGTATTCGATTCAAGACGTCCAGGTCAAAGATTGCTACTGAACGCACGTTGCAGGGTGCAGGTTGAATCGCTTCGTGAATGCGCGCGAGTCGGAACGGTCAATCGACGAGTGCTGGCAGCAGCGAAGGCAAGAATCGATGCGGGATGATGAAGGAGAAGGCGGTTGATGAAAGAAGTCGAGATGGTGTTGGAAAGCGAAAGTGGGTGTGGAGCAGCAGAGAAAGCGAGAGAGCGTGTGCGAGAGATACGGTTCAGTCGAGGCGAGGCGAGGCGAGGTCTCACTCGAGAGCTCTGCGTCGCTCTCACTCAGGCTCTGCTGTGCCGCGTGCCGTGAGCTGTGCTTTTGCTGTGCTGTTCACCAACACTTTTGTTAACGTAGGCGAGATTTCAGTTTGCCCTGAACTGACCTCGCGAGGCCGTCAGCTTTTCTCTCGAGCTGAGAGCGCGGAAGGCTCTTCACAGCAGCGGAAAGCGCAGCACGGTGCAGCTCAAAAGCCAAGAGGGTCCGCGCCTCTTGAGACTTTTGAAAGACATTCAACTCCAAATTTGTATTTCGCTGGTTCTTTCTTGAAATCGTATCGATGGATCCAATTCACTTGCTGTCTCTCGTTTTGTACTCACACTACGCCTGAGGCTTGACCCCTTTTGAACGGAGTGATGCAATTTGAAATCTCGTGTGATTGCTTGCATCGAATCGATTTAATTTGGAAAGGCCCCTTTTGAATCAACTCTCTCTCTTTTCGCTCTCTCAAAAGCCAAGAACCCACGCGCGCGATAGTCTACTGTAGAGAGAGAGAGGCTGGGTCTGTGCCTTCCGTTGGCGTTTTGTCCCTAGCCCTGCCTGTTGAGCGCCATCAAGCTTCACCGGCCAGCTCCAAGCTATATGACCTAGAAATGCATGAAGTTCAGTTGCACCCAAACCGAGCTCACTGCTATCCGCACTGCCGCTCGCAAGACGAGCTTTCCGTGTTGCTGCCCACTATGGGTGCTTCGGTGCAAGTCTACGTTGTCTAAGGGACGACCGGTAGGAGGTGCCTGGTGTGGATTCTTCAAGTGATTCAAAGCGATTGCGGCTCTTCAGAGGCCGACGCAGTCCGAAACGCTTTCAGACAAGGATCAGCAAACGTCTCACACACCGCGCAGCCGTGGCTTGCTGAGAAGCGTCCCGATGTTGAAAGCTCTAATTTTGATCTTCTGTCTGAAATCATCGCATCGTTCCGGCGTCGCTCGACGCTTTTCACAGGAGATGCTCCGAGCTTTCGACAGGCTGATGTTCAGGCTGGGAGTGATAGTGTGAGGTTTGATATGGCTGCGGAACTGCTGTCGGACCGAGCCGATACTTAATCATGATCGGCAGCGATCCATAGTCCAATCGGGAGCACACCGAGCCTTGTCTAAACTCGACTTCCTCGACCCTTTGTGATCGCATCGAGCTCTGTGTGACAGGCAACGCGCTCTTCTTCTGCGTTTCTGTGGTTTGGATGCACTTCCAACAAGAAGAGTTGAAGATGTCTTCGATGCTCGGCTTGGCCGGTGTTGACTGCAACCTTGTCTAAGCCTTGTTTTTTCGTGCCTTCTTTTTCGGATGCAATTTCTCCTTGTCTCGTTGGATGTCTCACTTTTCCCACTGAATTACACAGGCTTCCATGCATATCGTCTCGTTCCGCTTGGTTCGACAGGTAGACTTTGCATCGACCTGACTCCAGGTCACTTGATGTCTCTTTCTTCCCCACATAATGAGGACAAAGGATTGCTGCCCTGTCATTTTCAATATGTACGTCGTTCACGTCTTCGTGCAGTCTCGTTGCTGGCAGTAAGAACGAGAGAAAGGTGGGCTTGGGAACGACACCAAAATAGAAACACAGACAGACAGGTCAGCTGGATCCTTTTCACAACGAACAACAAGCAAGACTGACACGGATCGCCCGATGAGTCCGGATTTCCAGGGTTCGAGCGCGGCAAGTCGGCAGAGAGCTTCGAACTGGTGTTTGCACGCGAGGCGAGAAGCCTCTCTCGCGCGCTGCTCTCGCTGCCAAAAGGGTGTCCCTCCCTTCCCCCTTAAGTCTAGCGTCAATGCTGAAGATCGGTGAGCGTGGCTTGACCCTTGATGTACAAATTTGACGGCGGCAGGAACAGACCGTGGGCAGCAACAGCCTCAGCAAAGTCTTTTGAAAGACAAAAAAAGAAAGGGTCACGAACGCTCTCTAAGCAACGAGACTGCAGTTTGCAGCCATCGCACAGCTTCCGACCATCGCGATATGTTGAAATCGCCGTATCACAATGCTCTTCTCGCCTTGTACCCCCCTGTCACATTGTGACATGCGAAAGCGGAGCCTTCCGATGTCACAGCGTCCACGTCAAGCTGTCGAAAAGGGCTGCCCTCCGCATTCTGTCGGATGCTCCGTCTGTTGCCGCACAGCAGGACGAAAACAAAGTTCGGTGCACAGAGCGTACAGATGAACTTTGTGCGTGTTGCCAGGGGCTGTTGCTGGGAGAGCTGAAGAGCTTAGAGACCGTGAGCGGCTTCTCCGCTTCGAAATCTTTCGAAAATTGTGATTTGTGTGTGTGTGTGTTGAGCCCCTCACCACTCAAATTCTACTCTCCGCCGCTGTCCCTGTGTCCCTGTGTCCCTCTCGCACCTGTGTCTGTGTCCGGGTGTGACAGTCGAATTGCAGCGTGCTTTTTGCTTTTTTGTCCTCTCGTTGCCATTTCCCTGTCTCCATCGTTCAACGTTGTCTCGCGGCACATCCAGCTCGCACGTTGACTGAACCCTTCCTCTGTCTTCACCTCCTCCCTGTTGACCGATATCTTCTTTTCCATCACTATCACACTCTCTACCTCATCGACTCGCTCGAAAAGTCACCTTTGTATCAGTCACACCAGGCAGGTCTCCAGTCTTACCAGCATCGGACTGTATCTGCACAGCATTCGGAAGGCAATCCATCTTACTCAGAAAGTCACATCTTCATCAGCTCGACTTTCTCGCCTTCAACAGTATATATCCAGCTCAGCTTTCGAAGTGTTTCTCATCTTACGCCCAGCCTGCTCCGTTCTGTCTCGATCGCAGCCCTGGCGACATTGTCTCTGATAGCTCTCAATTTCTATCCCAACGCTGCTCGACAGCCCTTCGGCTCAGCAGCATCTGCATGACATAGACTTTCACACACGAGCAGCGCATTCCATTGCGCCGTCGCTTCTCCCAGTCATCGACGCTCGATTCCACCTCCTCTTTGAAATACCAACAATGAGACTCACAGGCGAGCCATCTGTGCCGCGACAGGCTCGCTCCTTGCCACAGTCTCACGCTGATCGCATTCTATATCCACGTCAAGCTCAGTCATCCACCTCGTCTTCCGCATCTTCCGCTCCATCTTCTTCATCCTCGTCTACGCGCTCCAGCAGTGCGTCTTCCGCCGCTTCCACCACAGTGTCGGACGATGGATCATCATCATCATCATCGTCCGCATATCCTTCCTCGTCGACATCTGCATATAATTCCGGCTCTCAATATGGCAACGGCTCCATGAATGGAGGCATGAGCTCTCCCGCATCAGGGAACCTCAACAGCACACGCATTGTTCTTGGTCGCGGATTCGCTAATGGACAGCTCACCTACACTGTTCCCATCACGGCAGCAAACCAACAGGTCAATGCACAGCTCGACACAGGCAGCGGCGACTTGTGGCTGGCCAACCAGGACTGCGACTCCGACTCATGCAAAGGTCACCAAGGTCTCACCGTAATCAAGTTCAACGATCACGCGGACTCCGTCGTTGACCAAGATACCCCATTCAGCATCAACTATCTTCTCGGTTCAGCTTCCGGCAAAGTCAAAACAGCATCGATGCTCTTTGGTGATCCAATCACATCGCGCCTCATCGTCAACTCGCAGGCTTTCGGCTCTTGCAACCAAGTCTCCAACGAGGACATGGACTCCGGCAACTTTTCCGGCATCATCGGATTCGGTCCACCTGCCAACAGTCTCATCCAGGCCGATCTCAATGCCACCAGCAACACTGCTTCTTTGAATGTGGGTGTTCCTCCGCCCGAGACGGGTGCTGTCCTTGCTGGTTTCTGGTACAATGCTCGTCCAGGCCGCAGATTTGTGGGGATCGGTCTGCAGCGTCTTGAAGAGGATGGAGGCAAAGGCGACAGTGTCTTGACCATTGGCAATCACGACCCTGCCTATGCCGGCAGCACCAACCCAACCAACATCAACTACACCAGTGCCATTGGAGATGCAGATGGTGTGGTTCGACACTGGCGTGTTCCACTGACCGAACTCACAGTACAGCTTCAACACGGCGTAACAGAACCAATCCCTATCGGCACTTCGAGCGTCATCTCCGGATCGTATCCCATTGCGGCGTTCGACTCAGGCGCAAGTGTCAATCTGGGCCCCGAAAGCACGCTTAATGCACTCTATGGTGCTTGGGGTATCGGTCCCGCCTCGGACGGCGGCTACTACGTGCCATGCGACCTTCAGCTCAACATCACCGTCGGTCTCGGCGGCATTGAGATTCCCATCCATCCGCTCGATGCCAGCTTGCAGACTGGCTCAGGCAACGGTCCATCCGGCGACGGTTCAGTCTGTCTTGGCTCTTTCCAGGCTCTCCGCTCTCTCTCAGGTACATCCAACGGTGCAAACCTCAACTCGAGCTTCCTACCCGCCGACTTCGTCCTGTCTCCAGCGTTCATGCGAAGCGCTTACACCGTTTTCTCGTGTGACAACGGTCTCAACGTCTCGCAAGCATCAGCCGCCAACATGACCGTCAGCAGTCCGTGCCAGGCTGCTGTCGGTCTCCGCCCGCTCGTCAACATGACTGCAGCGACACAACAGTTCACCGCTGTGCGCATCAAGAAGCAAAGCCTTGGCCAGTCGGGCTTGCACGGCGGACACTCGAGCTCAGGTTCAGGCAACCAGAAGGGACTCTCCGAAGGCATCAAGGTCGTCATTGGCTGTATGTGCGCCATTCTAGTTATTGCTGTACTCTTTGGTGTTGCATTGTGGCGTTTGCGAAGACGAAGACGTCGTGTTGCCGCCGCGCGCGCCGCTCTTTTGGCTGCCCAAGGCGAAAAGCCGGCCGATGGAGGAGGAGGTACTAGCAACGGCTACAGCGCAGTCGGTGGTCATGCCAAGAAGCAGAGTAATCCTTATAGCATGGTCAAGATTGACGGCCTCAGCGTACCGATGGAGGTACTCGGCAAAGACGACGACGATAGTAGCCAGGTGGTGCTTTCGCCAGCCCAGCGTGCCAAGGCTCGTCAGCTTCACCACATCCACGGTGTCTTTGACGACGAGCTTCAGGACGACGAGGTTGGTCGTGGCGCCGACCCGCAATGGGGCGAAGAGGCACCAGTCAACAAACAGAACCTTCAAGCTGCTGGTCTTCTCAGTTGGGACGTCTCCTCTACAGGCTACGTCGATGCTCGCCAGGTCAAAAATGCCTACCTTGCATCTCTTACCGAAGATGAACGCGAAGCTTTCCTCGAAGCCAAGCGCCAAGAGCCTGACTTTGGCCGCAGCTCCATCCAGCAACAACTCCAGACTCTCGACGAAGGCAGCGTTCAGTACACACAAACACAACAAGACGCACGCTCAAGCTCCGGTCACAGTTCCCACCAACAATACCAAAACAACCGCGATAGCGGTCGCGCATCGTCACCAGCACCGCTGCTGCAGCATGACGAGTTGCGTTAGATTCATTTCCAGCATCGTCACACTCTTTATACTTTTGACTGCATATTCGCCCCTGGCTTTCTTTCATTTCATCTTGTAACGGACTTTTCATTTTCATGTGCTCTCTGTCTTTCAGGAACTGTCGCTTTCACATACCATCGTTTCACGGCACACACTCTTTGTCGGCTTTGTCTTGTCTTTGTAAGTCAATATATCCGTTTGGCCGCATTATCAGATCTGTGTTTGACAGCTTTGAGATGCACTGCATGAGGTCGGTGAAAGTCTATGGAATGTACAGCCGGCTGAAAGCCTGGACCGGAGTTCTGCAAGTAGGACACAGATGTGCAGCCTCGTCTCCTCTCTGTCTTGTCCCGTTCTCTCCAGCAAAGCTTCGGCGGGCAGGTGGCCTGGAAGCAAGATGCTCTCTGCAGTCCATGCAGAGGCACAAACAGCGGCAAGGCCAGCAGATGACGTTGCGCTCCTCGGTGCAGCAGACCACACAAAGTCGCCGTGCTTCATCGGCAGCAGTGCGTGAGGGAGGATTTTGGTCCCGCAGGCTGCTGCGTCTGTCGATCAGGCTTTGCGCCAAGTTCAGATCAGATTGGGTCGCTGTCGTTGCTGGAGGATACGGCGAATAGTCTGGATCGGTGAGACGAATGAGCGAATTATAGCCAGATCTTGTAAGCGGCGGTTGATGTCTTGGCCGAGTGAGATGAGCAAGAAGTAAGCGATTGAACTCTTCCGTGCCAGACCGAACGGTCAACTGGGTCGACAAGATGCTGCTGCCAGCGCTATCGTCCTCCGAAGTGGTGCCAAGCTCCTCGAGCAGACCGGACACTTCATCCGCCGCGACCTCGAGCCCTTCCGCAGACTCAATCTCTTCATCTTCGTCTTCGTCGAAGTCTCTTTCGGCTTGCAGCTGGTCGAAGTCGCCATCTTCCTCATCACTGTCTGCACCATCGCCCAGCAATGCTGACCTCTGGACTGTGTCAAGAACTTCGCCTGGTTGCGACCGGTCTCCAGGGCGTTGCAACGCTGACGCTGGCGATGTTGCCCTGTGCTGTGAAGTCATCTCCGCAGAGTCAGCATGTGCTGACACAGCTTGTGACCGATAGAAGCGGGAGAAATCGAAGAACGATGCCGACGAAGTCGGCTGTGCTTGCTGTAGGTGTTCTGCCGCCAATCCTGCCAGCCGATGCTGCTCACGATATCGTTGCTGCTGCTCCTGATGCTCCCGTCGTCTTATCGCTTCAGTCGCTTGACGTTCTCTTCTACGCGCTTCACCATTGCGGCCGTGCCAGACGAGCCGGGCAAGGCGAAGCATTCGGTAGACCCACCGAGGAACGCTCGGATCTGGCAGACCGAGTATCCGCAATGTCTTACGAAACGTCATCATGGCCAAGTTGCGCAGAACGAGCAGAGTCGCTACAGCGAACTGTGCAAAAGCGCGAACCCGTGCTAGGCCCGCATGACCGAACGTGGCTGAGGAACCATCTTGACCCGTCGGCTCGAAGCGGACTTCCTTGACCTCCCGCGAGAGACCACCCACGTATCCTTGCTGTTGCGATGGCGACATATCGGTACGATGATGAGATGCGGCTGAGCGAACAAGGAGTGGATCAACGAGCTCGATGCGACCGCTTCGACTGAGCTCTATGTAAGGAGCATCCCAAGCTACGAGTGGCTCGACTTCGCGTTCCAAGCCTGTCAAACGAGTCGACTCCATGCATGCGGTACCGAGCTTGAATAGCGCAAGAGACCAATCCTCGTCGAGAGAAGGAAGATTTGAGCGCGAGAAGAGGAGTCGGCTCGGCTGGATGCCACCTTCGAGAAGCAGCATAGTGAGCGCGTGTAGCGTCACTGTCAAGAGCACGATCATGACGAGCGCGATCTCTGGCGACCGGCTCAGCGCTTCGAGGAATGGGTAGCGACCCGACTTGGCAGCGAACGCGTAGTGCAGAAGTGATGCGATGCCGAAGAAACTGGAGATTACAAGCCGTCTCGCATAGACGGGACGACGACACCTCGACAGGGCGATGACAAAGATCTGCAGCATCTGAAGGAGCACGCAGAGATAGACGTGCTCATTGGCAGGGGCATCCGGCGAGAATGAGTGGAAATGCAGCAAGAATGCAAAGCCGACCAAGTTGAAGGCAGGAGGTTCTTCACGATCAGCATCGAGATTGCGAACGACTGAATCACTGATGACGGCGACACAGGTCGAGGTGAAGGCAGCCCAGAGTGCTGAAGCATCTCTAGCGCGGAGCAATGCGTCTCTACTGCTCGATCCAAAGCGGTCGGATGCCCAGCCGGACATCGGCGTGTTCGCGAGCCAAGCGTTCCTCCAGGAGGTGGTTGAACAGGTACGTAATAGGGCGTTGATGGGATTTGACTCGGACAGAAAAGCATCTGCTACGACGGTGGTCAAGATAAGTACCGCTCGAGCCAATAGCACTAAACTTGGCAACCGGAGCGCGATGCGTTGGAGTTGGGAAAGGCGAGACCTGGCACCGCCGCGAGGTCGGCAGATGTGTTGTACGCGGTTGTTGACAATGGCAACGATGACGAGCGCTACTGTATACCGACTGGTCACAAAGCTCCAAGGACTGTCGGAGAAGCTGTCCCATACATCTCGGTCCATTGCTTCATCCGCATGGAAGCCAGCTGTTGAAGAAGCTGAATTGCTTATGCTGCGGTCGTAGACAGCTCGACGAGCATTGTTGGCTCGCCAGTCCATCTCTTGCGACGAGCTTGAGTCATCGAGAAAGAGATCATCGAGAGGCGGGAAGAGAAAGTCATACGCTGCCCGCAGAGGAGCTCCGGTGGTGGACGTCAACCATTCCTTGCCATGATGGAAGGCATCGGTTATCTGGCGAGGCATGATTGCCAACGCACAGCAGAGCCAAGTGGCAGCTAGATCTGCCTTGCTTCGAGCTGCGAGGCACCGCTAATAGCGCTGAGGTCGTTGAAAAGATGTCGTTGGTGTTGGTGGGAGAGCAATGGCAACTCAGTTTCCAGGAAGAAGCGTATGAAACGGAAGCACCGATCCGAATCCCGAGCTGACCAACGTGGAGGTGTCGGCGCGGGCGTTGGTGTTTGTTGTTTAGGCTGGCCTAACAACATGGAGCGGAACAAAGTGATAACCGAGCTGCCGGTTATATCCTGTTTGCCTGTCAGGTGACGCTGCAATGCTTAATTTCGACGAGAGAGAGAGAGAGCAACACCTCAGTATCAACTCGGGAAGAAGACCGTTCTTTGGCCGAGACCTTTCCTCTAGGAACGAATCAGCATCAGCGCTCGGCTGATTCTGCGGGGTAATTGAGAAAGGCCACTCCCACCACACGACATCCTTCTCACCTCAAGGGTCCGTGCCACTCCTTCTCCTTCATATATACCTCTACAATTGCCCACCTGCACTTCCAACGGAGAATACCTTGCTTCCCCGCCGCTACCAGCTTCCTCCTCCTCGATAAAACCAGCCGCGACCGGTCCATCATCAACCCAAAACCTGCACACCCATCGAACTATCGTTACTCGATCCAACATGTCCGCCCCCACCACCATGAAAGCTGTTGTCATCCAAGGCCCTGAAAAGGTTGCCGTCCTGGAACGACCCATCCCCAAACCTGGTCAGGGCGAAGTCGTCGTCAAGGTCAACCTCGCTGCTCTCTGCGGTTCCGATCTTCACATCTACCGCGGCCACCAGCCCGTTCCAAAGTACGACTTTGTGCTCGGCCACGAGTTCGTCGGAGAGATCTACGAAACCGGTGCTGGCATCAAGAACTGGAAGAAGGGCGACAAGGTGGTCTCTCCCTTCACCATCTCCTGCGGTGACTGCTTCTTCTGCAATCGAGGTCAGACCGGCCGTTGCACCCAGTCTCGCGTCTTTGGCTCTGTTCCTCTCGACGGTGCTCAAGCTGAATACGTCCTCGTTCCTCTTGCTGATACAACCCTCTATCCTATCCCCGAAGATGTGCCCGATGAAATTATGCTCCTCACTGCTGACATCTTCCCTACCGGCTACTTCGTTGCCAACAACGCCTACACTATGCTCAACGAAGCTGAGCGTAAAGACACCGTCGCCGTCGTAATTGGTTGCGGTCCCGTCGGTCTTTGTGCAATCACTGCGGCTTGCCACTTCTTCAAGACTGTTTACGCTATCGACTCGGTCCCTGAGCGTCTTGCCGAAGCCAAAAAGCACGGAGCTATTCCTCTCCACCTCACCGACGATGACCCCGTTAAGACGCTCAAGGAAGCTACCGAGGGCCGTGGTGCCGATGTCGCCCTTGAGGTTGTCGGTGCCGAACCTGCACTCCACTTGGCCGTTCAGATTGTCCGCAACTTTGGTGTGGTTTCATCATGCGGTATCCACACTCACGCAGTCAAGCTTGAGGGTCTGGATCTGTACAACAAGAACCTTCGCTTCCAGTTCGGCAGGTGTCCAGTTCGTGCCGTATTCGATCCCGCAGTCAAGCTGCTGTCCAAGCATCACGATCTCTTCCAGAGCTTCATTCAGCACACCAGACCTATCGAGGACGCTCCAGAGTACTACAAGCTCTTCAACGATCGAAAGGTGTTGAAGACTGTATTCAAGATGAACCACGCTAACTGAGCGCGGGCTCACTTGGTGATTGTAGTCTAGCTTCGAAATCTCATTGCATTGAAGTAAGAAATTGTGTTAGTGAGCAGTCTGAAATTTAGTAAGAGACTTCGTGTCGCACGATCAGTCAATTGTTCGGCTGTCTCGGCTTATATTTGGCATCGTATCGCCGAGCGATCCGATCCGGCTGAACCAAAACCGGATGCCGTATGGTGAGTTGAAGAAACAGCAGAAGCGATTTTGGCGATGAAGCTTGTGTTGCTTGTCAATCGATTGCAGTTAGCATCAAAGAATCGGAACACGGCCATTTCGGAAAATATCACGTACTCTCCGACCAATTCCAAACTGCTTCGTCGCGAGCTGTCAAGATCCGCAACTTTGCTCCGCTCATTGCTCAGACCTCCTTGTCGTTGCGCTTTCGAAACTTGCCGTCCCTACAGCGAATTGCGTCAAGCTGAGCGAGCTTGTATGTCCGGTTTGGTCGAGCCTTGAGTTGCGCCTTCTTGAAGAAGCTCGTTGTCAGGTATGTGAGCGTATCAAAGCGAAAAGTGGCGGATCGAAACCAACTTGAGCCCAACTTACACCTTTCTCCATTTTTATTCGGCTGCCTACGAATTGTTCGATTGAGTTGATCAGTCTTGGTTCAGCCGCTCTGCGTCTCGACGTAAAGAGCTCAAGACCTTGATCGTCAATCTTGGCACGGACGTCCAGGACCCCGTGATGAGTTCTCTACAATCGGTTTCTTCTGCAGATTCTCTTGCGAACAAGCTTGAGCTCTTAATCTCGAACCGCAGACCTCTTGATCAACTCTGTTAAAATACCGTCTCAGTTGTGCTTGGCAAGTTCATGCCTGATGGGCAAGCTTGAACGTCACTGCGCGCTACAGCCTCCGCTAGTCGGAGCAAGCGGAGCAATTTTCTTATGAGCTCTGCTCAATGGCAGGTTTAAGTTTTGTGAAATGTCTTGGACCATGCTTGCTCATGGCCCGATCTCACTCAAAAGTATAGGCACGCAGAAGACAATGAGGCTTCCACGAGTTGCTCTAATTACAGACCAAAATTTAAGATCACAGAACAAGATGGGACCTCCAGAAGCAGTGTCAGATTCAGGTGCACCAGCCAGCAGCACCCAGCAGTGAAAGATCTGGGTCAACTCACACCATGTCAGATTCAGGTTCCTCCTCTTCATGGCTTTCATCTCTGTTGACACCTAATGGCGGCAATGCTCTGATCTTAGGATCTATAGCAGTTGGGTCTTCAATCGCGACCGCAGCTGCGATCTTTGGTACGCAGCGAATCACACGGTCTGCAGGACTAGACCGCGTACCATCCTTGACAGCTTCTAGCATCCCAAATAGCGGTCGCAGACATTGATCAAAACCTTAATGTCAGCTATCGACCATCTCACCACATCTCACAAGCGAAAGTTTAAGGAATGGCAGCACTTAGCTCTCTTATGATTATTCTCTGCTGCCTCAACAAGCATCTCGGCTGCGACCACAACCAGGTCGCTGGCTCTGTCAACAACGTCCATTGCTGTGTTACCAGCTGATTGAGAACATCTTTGAATGAGTCCACCGTACCACAGATGGCGGTAGCACAGATCGTCAGCTACATGGCGCTTGCTACCATCTGTATTAGGCCAAAGCTTCAAAGCTGGCTGTACGCAAAGGTCATGGACCATCTGTGTGACCTCTGCCCCATCGCTTAGCTTGATCAAGGCTCTACGCTGAACTGAAAGAAAAGATAAAGGATAGGGGCGCTTGCGAAATGGACAAGCCATAAATGTCAAGAGCCGAAAGTCTCCTGGCTCACGCCTTGCATGCGTGAGGACGAGTACGTCAATAGAGGACAACAAGCTCTTTCTCATCAAGGACTGCTTGAAGTAGATTCGTCTAGAGTCCTTCTTTGTTTCCCATGTCGTGGCGCTCTGCACAGCAGTGTCCAGTTTTGGCTCCGCATGTGATGCATCTACTCGTAGCAGTGTGTTCTCTTCTCAAGGCATAGCTTGCATTGAAACTAGCCAGTCATGCTACATGCTAAAACATTGGGTTACGCAGCTAGTCTTCGTAGACAGAACACGGCAGGCGTTAACGAACGTGTGCGCAAGCATAGAGAGCGAGCCAAGCGGCATCAAGCTCCAGCGCTAGGCCGAAGCAAAGTCGAAGACAAGCTTCTTGACTGCCTTATGACCGTTTGGTTGATGTAATCGGTGAAGAGCTCACCTCTGATGAGCGTCGCATTGTCCCACAGGCATTGGTAGCAGTCACTAACAAAGGCCGACGAAGCGAGTTAGTCTGATGATCATCAGCGTTTCGTACGATCACAAACAAATGTAACGTGTCACACAAAATGGCCACACGGGAAATTTAAGCTTCAAGCCACAAAGACGCGTTTTCTTCGAAAAGTGGGGAAATCTGAATTTTTGTGACACCATCCCAACGTCGTACAAAAGAAAAAATGGTCATTCCTCACCCAAATCTGAACCTTTGCAATGCATATATATATGCATATAGCCTCTCGTATGGCAAAAAGGAGCCTGCTTGGCTAAGTGGTTACGGCGTCCCACTTGTAAGGCACTTCAGTAGTGTTGTGTCAAGGTATGGGAAGATCACTCGTTCAACTCGGGTAGTAGGCATTTCATTTTTTTGCCATTTTGATGTCTTTTTGTGCATCAGAGGTGTGTTGGAAGGGTCCTGAAAGTGTTGCAAGAGTCCAGAAAGTGTTCGAAAGACTCGAAAATCAGTGTGTCAAGACCCTTACTCGACCGTGGAACGTCGCACAAGTTACAGTACATCTTTTGAGCTCCACTTTGCTTGGCTCGTGGCCAGGTGACGCGACGGAAAAGCCGAAATCTGTGAATTCCCCCAATTTTGAAATTTGAGAAAGGGGCTCTGATCTCAGCTTCTTGCTGATCACCTCAAGCCACCACCATCTCTGTGGAACACTCACCAGCCAGCAGCACCCAGCAGTGAAGTATCTGGATCAATCCACACCATGTCAGATTCAGGTTCCTCCTCTTCATGGCTCTCAACTCTGTCTACACCTAATGGCAGGAATGCTCTGATCCTAGGATCAGTTGCAGTTGGCTCTTCGATTGCGACCGCAGCTGCAATCTTCGGCACACAACGAATCACACGACGAAAGAAGCGTCAAGATCTCTCGGACTCTGTGGCCAAGACTGCCAACGCTCAGGGAACCGACCGTCTCCAACGGTTCGATTTGCATCAGGATGAAGCAGCTTCCTCGACCGACGGAGGCACACCGCGGTACTTATCGGGGCTTCCGAGCAACTCGCTACGCCCAGCATCACACTTGCGCAATTCGACAAGCTTCTACTCGAACAATTTACCACAGTCTCCTATAGGCCCATCACGTGCTGACACCATTGGACGCAATGACACTTTTTCACGCAAACGTCAGCCATCGGTTGAGCAATGGGACGAGAGTCTCATTCGCGAACAGCTCTCACGTAACTACAGCTTTTTGGGAGAGGAAGGGATGAATGCTATTCGCAACTCATTCGTCATTGTGGTCGGTGCAGGAGGCGTTGGCTCTTGGGCAGCGCTCATGCTTCTACGCTCTGGTGTGTCCAAGCTGCGACTCATCGACTTTGACCAGGTCTCCTTGTCCTCACTCAATCGACACGCATGCGCTACACTCGAGGACGTTGGAAGACCCAAGGTTGTATGTTGTGCGGAGAAGTTCGCACAGATCGCTCCATGGGCTAAGCTCGAAGCATGGGTCGAGCTCTTCCGCGGTGACGAGGCCGAGCGACTCCTTGGAGGCAACCCGACTTACGTTGTGGATGCTATCGACAACATCGACACTAAGGTGGACCTCTTACGATTCTGTGCAGAGCGTAAGATCAAGGTGATCGGCTCCATGGGTGCCGGTGCCAAGAGCGATCCTAGTCGCATTCAGATCTCTGACATCAGTGTCACCTCGGAAGATCCACTTGCACGTAGTGTTCGTCGTCGTCTAAGGGCACTCGGATTGCCTCCTATTCCACCGAAGGAGGTCGAGGAGAAGGCAAAGTGCGAAGCAGAACAACTCGAGAAAGCTCAATCACAGACTCAGACAGGACCTCGTCGTCCGAACAACCAGAAGAGTAAGAAGGCAGGCAACAAGGATCGACTCGATGCAGCTCCAGCCAAACTCGACTTGGACCGTACACCCATGAAAGCCAGTCCAAGCGATGAGCTGTCTCGCGCAACAGCGAACAGCAACAGCAGCAGTGGTACTTCGTCACCAAAGCTATCCTCGAGCAGCAACACTGTCGGCAATGGTCCCATGAGCGGTACCCTTCAGCCGAGAAGCTCTCGACATATGACCTCTTCGCCTTCGCCGCTCGCTTCTCGAAGTGGCAGCGCAACGGACTTGACGTCTCTCAATGCACCCAACTCCTCTAGCGGCAACTCGGCTTCTGCTTCCAGTTCGCGTGCTGTATCAGGTGCCTTGGCTCAAGCTCCTCGTCACAGCAGACGCGCCAGCAGTGTCTCATCATTTGGCTCGGGTGCATATGCTACACCCATGACGACACCGTCGGATGAGATGGCAGCACTTCTACCAGACGAAGGTGACCAGGACACCAGCCTCAGACCATTGGATGGAGATGATGGCGAAGCCGAAAAGAGCAATACCAACGGTGAATCGCTGCCAAACACACACATCCTGCTCGACCGCCGCGCATCTCAAAGCAGTGCAGCAGCTTCAGACGCTACTGCAGTCGACCTCGCAGCCCACTCCGCACCTCGCACGCAGATGACCGACAAGCTCCGTCGACGTGTTTCTGAAGTTGAGGAGCTCTCCCCCTCGCCCTCCAACTCATCACCGGCGCTCTCTCGCTCAGCGTCCTTCAAACCGTCGCTGCCGTCCACACCTGCTGAACCTGCCGCCGCAAGCTCATCCGCCGACTTCACCGAGCCAAGCTTCTTCATTCCATGCGTCTACTCGACTGAAAAATCCGATACCCGACTCCTCCCGCTCGACGAAGAAGAGTTCCAAAAAGGCAACGTAGACGAGCTTGCCGCTCTAGAGGATTTCCGAGTTCGCATTCTTCCCGTTCTTGGTCCCCTTCCCGCAATGTTCGGTCTTGCTGTTGCAACATTCATCATCTGTGAGATTGGCGGTCAGAAGATGGAGCCGCTTGCCTTCAAAGGTCGTCGCAAGCTCTACGAAAAGCTGTTCCATGATCTTTCCGTCTCTGAATCTCGTCATCCGCTTCCTGGAACCCAGCTTGCGAAAGGAGATGCGAACAACACCGGCCCACGACACTACATTCCTTTCAGCGTCAATGATATTGCATATCTGTTCGAGGAGGTCTTCCGTGGAAGAAGCATCGTCCCTCCCTTTGATAGTTTGTCGGGTGCGCAATTGGAGAGATGGGATTCGACTCTGCCTTTGAGCTTCCAGAATGTTGCGTTGTTTTCGAGGGCTCAAGCGAAGGTGCATGAAGCAGAGGTGTTGAAGAAAGGCAGAAGTCCTGTTGAAGTTTGGGGTGCAGATGCGGCAAATATGATGAAGAGAAGGATGGCTAGTGAAAGAAGGAGTGGTTTCTTCCGTTTCTAGCTCTATCTCCCTTTTGTAACAGTAGAAGCATCTCAATTTCAAACACACAGATTAGATTAGACAAAGACGATGAAGATGCAAATGAGATTGTGATAGTGTATAATTACAAAGACGTGTATGAGAAAGAAGATCTCTTTTGAAATGAGCAAATCTTGCGACAGGTTCCTTACTTGTCGGTGATGCAACCATGAGAAGCGTCCGCGACGTTACGAACGAATTTGAGCAAGTGGCCCGACTTTGGCTTGAGTGGAAGTGGCTTCCATGCTGCTCTTCTCTGCTCGAGATCTGCGTCGCTGACACCAACTAGCTCGAGAGTGTTAGTCTCAGCATCGATTGCAATCACATCGCCATCCTGAACCAGCCCAATGGGACCACCAACCTGTGCCTCAGGCACAACGTGTCCAATCACAAATCCGTGACTACCACCCGAGAATCTACCATCTGTCAAACATGCGACATCCTGACCCAAACCAGCACCCATGATGAGCGAAGTAGGCTTCAACATCTCTGGCATACCAGGTCCACCCTTAGGACCCTTGTATCGAAGAACAATGACGGTCTTCTCACCCTTCTTGATCTCTCCCTTCTCCACAGCGGCAACCATAGCGTCTTCAGTATCGAACACACGTGCCTTACCAGTGAATCGAAGACCTTCCTTACCAGTGATCTTAGCAACAGCTCCACCGGGAGCAAGGTTTCCTTTGAGAATACGAATGTGACCGGTGCTCTTGAGCGGCTTGTCGACGGGTCGGAGAACGTCTTGACCAGCAGGGAGCTTGCCTCGTTCTTGAGTCCATCGGTCGACGTTCTCGGCAAGAGTGCGACCTGTGACAGTCATGTGTTCACCCTTCATGAGCTTGTTCTCGATACAGTATTGGATGACGGTGGGGATACCGCCAAGTTTGGAGTGGACGTCTTCCATGACGTATTTGCCGGAAGGTTTGAGGTCGGCCAGGAAGGGAGTCATATCAGCGATACGCTGGAACTCGTCGATGCTAAGCTCGATGCCGACGGAGTGGGCCACAGCGATGAGGTGGAGAACAGCGTTGGTGCTACCACCGAGGACCATGGTGAGTGCAATGGCATCTTCAAATGCGCCACGGGTCATGATGTCACGAGGCTTGATGTCCTTTTCGAGAACAAGACGCATAGCGGCACCCATGTTTTCGGCTTCGGCAATCTTTTCAGGGTATTCGGCAGGGAAGGAGGAGCTACCGGGAAGCGTCATACCAAGAGCTTCAGCGCAAGAAGCCATGGTGTTGGCAGTGTACATACCACCACAAGCACCAGGACCAGGGCATGCGTTGCGGACAGTGTCGTAACGAATCTTTTCGGCATCGGGAGTACCACCGTTGGCGAGGTATTGACCGTAGGACTGGAAAGCGGAAACAATGTCGAGAGTACCTTCAACGCTGGCACAACCACCGGGACGAATGGTACCACCGTAAAGCATGATACCGGGACGGTTCAGGCGACCGAGCGCCATCAGGACACCAGGCATGTTCTTGTCGCAACCAGGAATGACAACACATCCATCGAGCCAGTGACCACCGCAAGCAGATTCGACCGAGTCGGCAATCAAATCACGCGATGGGAGCGAGTAGGACATGGCATCAGTACCCATCGAGATACCGTCCGAGACACCAACAGCACCGAACTG
The DNA here is from genome assembly GCA_928856705.1 of Ustilago xerochloae. Classification (NCBI taxonomy): domain Eukaryota; kingdom Fungi; phylum Basidiomycota; class Ustilaginomycetes; order Ustilaginales; family Ustilaginaceae; genus Ustilago; species Ustilago xerochloae. The sequence continues at coordinate 382,822 of CAKMXT010000017.1, forward strand.
GTATCCCGTAAGACCTGCTTCCTGGACGGACTTCTTGACACGCTGCGAGATGGCGAGAAGATGGGCGTTGCACGGGTTACCCTCGTACCAGATAGAGCCGATACCAACCATGGCACGGGTGAGATCCTCATCGTTCTCGATGCCTTCGGTAGCGTAAAGCATGGCTTGGGAGGCGCCTTGATCCTTGGGTCTGGTGATAATGCGAGAGTACTTGTTGAGTGCTCCTGGAGCTGCTCTCTCGGCACGAAGAGTGGTCGAGGTGGAAAGGGCAGCACGACGGGGTGTGAGGACACCGCCGCGAAGGACTGAGCCCGCAGAGGGCCTGAGAGCTGAGCGCAGCATTGTTGAAGGAGAGTGTTGATCGAGTGTTGGTGGAAACGAGCAACGGCGTCGCGGTGTCGTGAGAAGGATAGATGAAATCCGGAGAAGTGGTGCAAGCGTTTCAGTTCTTCCAATCAAAAAGCTTCCGAGTCACGGTCTGCAAGCGGGGATTTTTTATCGGTATCATCGTGGTGAAAGCTCGCTCTTTTCATCGGCGAATCAGCTGCTGTTGATTTTGAAAGAAGCAGTTTGTTAGGCCGACGTTACTCTCGCTGTCCAAAATTGACAAGGCTCGACAGTTGGTTTCAGATCGGCAAGACCTGTTGGTCTCGCGCGTTCGAAATTGCTGGCCACGCTGGCTTCCTCTCTCCTTTCATCAGGAGGCTCCTGGACTGAAGCGGAGTTCCGGTGCAAAACGGCAAGGCCAAAAGTGTGAACCCTTGAAACTCGAAGGTCTGTTCTATGCAAGCTTGGCATCATCTCAAGTCTCTTTACTTGATCCACGCCCTACCAGACTAGTCTTGTGTCGACACCATCATCCCTCTCCCATACTCAATCGTCTCGCAAGAGTAGCTCGAGAGCTTCAACCAAACACTAATCACGTCCAGCACATCGACATGCGAGTCCAACGAAGCATCACACTGCAGTGCCTTGCACTCGCACTACTGGCTCTGTGTGCTGCAGTCTCAGCACAGAACTCCGTCTCGTCTACACAAGCAGCATCAGCGACAAACGCTCCTGCATCGAGTGGTAGCGGTAAGTAAAGAAAACCCGTGAGCGTGCCTGATGGCAACCTAGTCGAACCTGTTCATGATCCTGACTTCAATACCCTCCCTCTTCTTCATCCGGTAACGTTACAGCAACCGCACAACCAACAGCTTCTGGCTCAGCAAGGCCATCCGGATCGGGCAGCGCGAGCAGCAACGTCACCATGACAGGCAACTCGACAGCATCAAGCAACATGACATCCACCAGCACTACACCCACAACATACCCCATCGCCACAGTACCATCGACCGGCTACTTGGCAGGCACTGCCGTTGCACCGGTTCCAGCGGGCGGTTCAGGTGCAAGCGGATCAGAAGCTATGGGACCCAACGATAGCCACGTCGTCAGTGCAGCGGATATGCTTCGTTCTTCGTTTGCAGCGGTCTCGGCGAGTATCTTCGCTGTTGGTGTTGGTGTTTACGTTTTGCTCTAAGCAGTTGGTCAATTGAGGGACTGGAGGAGTAGAGTCGTCACCGTATTGGATGTGGCAATCGGCTATCTATGCCTTCTGCAAGCCGCACCATCGCTGGATATGACAGTCTTGTCGTTGGACTCAGCGTTACCACGGATCATCGTGAAAGTGCCTGTCCGACTACCCCGACTGCATCCAGTGAGGCCATGTTCACGAAACTCGAGTACTTGTCAAAGCCTGTCTCATGACATCCTTCGCATGCATCGGCCAGGAAAGAGATGGACTTGAACGTCTCTTTCGCTCGTCTTCGTACCGTCTGTTCCAATTACTTCGTGTTAGCTACTCTGTTCTTATTTATATCGCGCATCACTGCAGCAATGGACTATTCACTTACGACTTTGGCCCTGAATAGCTGAGAAATAGAAGCAGGCACCTGCACGACTACAGTGCCTGAGCCGCCATGCGTTGAGGTCGCGAAGACCAGATTGTGTTTGCATGCAGTCCAGGTGAGCTTGTTCGACACAAGCTGCAGCGGACCGTCCGAAGCAGAGCGGACGCGTAGAATGAACTCCACCTTGTGTTGCTGCAGCTTTGCAGCAATTCAATTCGCCGATCCAACTCCAACCACGCGACCGGAAAGCGGAGTTGAAGCGTTTGACACCTTCCAATCTTGCTACCGTCACACACATCACAAACCCTTCTTGCACAAACATCGGAAGGATCCGCAATCATGGTACGCACTGTCTACTGCAGAACTCCAGATGATCTCTCACAGTAGTGGTACTGACATTCATACTCCGCTGCGACACGACACGACAGGCTCGCGGAAGCGCAAAAAAGACTGCCTCAGGAAACACCTTCCTTCTCAACTTGCTACGCAATGGCTTCCTTGCGACCAACACGATCTATCTCGTCGTTCGATTCTGGCTCTTCAGATCGAGTGTGACCAAGCGAACCATTTTCGGATATGCCGCATCCGAAGCCATTGCCGTTGGTCTCTGGTTGACTCTGCAGAGCATGGCTGCCCAAGGCAACGATCTCCAGCAGAGTGGACTCACCCAGTACTTGTTTGACATCATTTACGTGACATGGTTCGTTCAGCTTGCTTCGCTAGTCTGGGGCAAGTTTTGGTATTTGTACTTGATCGTAAGTCCCAAGTCTCACCCTGAATATCTGTCCTTTCGAACTTCTCTGACACCTAGCTTGCTTCTTTGCTTATGAACAGATCCCGGGATACGCATGCTACATCATCTACCAAAAGATCCTCCTGCCCTACCTCTTCCGCGGTCAAAGCCCCTTTGCTTCGCTTCAAGGAATGCTCAAAGGTTCGGGTGGAGCGCAAGGTGCCAATGCAGGCGCACAGCAGCAAGGTGCGGGCGAGACGCTCTCTAAGCGACAGCAGAAATTGCAAGCTCGTGCGGCAAAGGGTGATCCTCGTGTCCAGGTGCGCAAGCGCTAGATGATTGCGAGGTCGGTCTTAACACTCCGACAAGAGCATTTGTAGAGTACAACAAGGATCAAGCATCCGATTGAATCACAACACATCAGAAGAGCACAGAAAAACCTTCGGATTGGTGAGCGTGTCGGAGCGTTAGAACGGTGGGTCGCTTTGAGCACGGTTTGCCGACGAGCGGAAGCAATTACACACAACCGATACAGCCGCCGGTATCTCCTTCATTCGCACGGCAGTCGGCATTCATCTTGTCCGAAGAGGTCGGAATGAAGCGACCCACCGATGAGGCTGACAATGACACCGGATGCTGTCCGACCAGCAAGCTTCCGCATTGCCAGTGTGAGGGTGAGTCCGACGTTATGGCTGTGAGGCTGACTCGACCGTCGCATGATCCGAGCTGAACAAGCTCTTCGTGTGATCAAGTGGGTTGCGGCATTTCCACCCCGTAAGCCACTGGGCGGTCGCAGTGACACAATTAACGATAGCACAGCCGCTTGTGCGGGCGTGGGAAATCGGATGGAGCGATAATGAAGCGGGCACTTTCACTTGCAGGTGTGAAGACACTTGTCACTTGAGGGAACGTCAAAGCTTCCGGAGCTACTTGATGTTTAGATTCGGAAATCGAGCTCTCCTCAATTTGTCACACCGCAAAGGGACAGTCTGCTCTGCGTGTAAGGATGGCGACACATTCGAAAGCGGGTTGTCTGGACACTCACTCGTGAACAATTCACGCTCGCCAATCTCATGACCCCTACGACCGTCACACGCCTCGTCTCTGCTCCCACATGAAAGTGTACCTCACTGTGACCTTTGAGCGTGGGAGTACCAACTTGGTGGGAATCCGTGCCCCTTGGTCAATGTGCTCGTGACGACAACGCTGAGCGAATTTCGCTCACTCTGTCGACGTCACACAGAGTCGAAAAAGGTTTATATACAGAGCCAGTCCTTCGGCCCTGTCTCCGTCTCTCCCCTCGACTCACTTCACGACTATCAGGTATAGCGTTGAAACACTACTCGCAATTTCTTCTCTGTCGTACACTATCTACGAAGTGTAAGTGGCATTACACATCGTGACTTCGCGCTACCGGGGTCTTCTGCTCTGTTACTAACCGCTCGACTTTCCCTTGCTTTCAACACCTTCTTGCGATAGTTACACGCCAACAATGAAGTCTATGACCTTTGTACTCGTCCTCGTTGCCATCCTCGGCTTCGTCTCAGCCGCTCCTCTCGCGGGTCCTCCTGCTCCTCCCCTTCCCGCCTCCAACGGCTCCGCCTCACTCGTGATCCTCAAGCTCAGCGATGGCCAACACGCTGTCTGCCAGCTCCCTTCTCAGCCCTCGCGCGAGAAGGCCGACCAGGTCTCCTCCAAGCTCGTAGCCAGCGGTAAAATGGCATGCCAGCCCGGACAGGACCATCCCAACGGCAACGGCAAGACGCTTCACTGTGAGAAGGGTCAATTGGCTACCGATCAGGAGGCCATCGATACCATCAAGGATGCTTGTGAGGGTCATGCTGGGCTTCATGCTGTGATGTAAGCGGGGAAGAATCTCAATGGGTACCGTTCGCCGGCCCCTGTTATTGATCCGCACGACTTTTCACGCAAACCGTCATCCAATACATTCTCAGCTCTCCATTGTTCAATCTGAACGCATGAATGTCATCAATCTCACGCACGAAATCAAATGTTCACACAGTTGAAAGTGCCTCTTCTGATATGTGGTGACGCGAAATGTATTGCTCCTGTATGGAATTTGCTTTCGACTACATCACTTCGTCGCTCTCGTCCCTCCCGCCAAAGCAGCTGCACTAGCTGTCTGTCCCTTGTACACCTTGCCCTTCCCCTTCGCATCATCGTTGACCTCCTCTTTCGTAAAGTAATGCTTCGCAACCACCAACAACCATTCTCCTTTCACCTCCATCACCTGCCTCATGAAATTCTTACTTGTTTCCACCAGCTCAAAGTAACACAAGTAGCTCGGTTGAGGGATATGCTTGTACAAGCAACTCGAAGGGTGAATATGGATGGACGTGTTCTGCTTGATCGCTCTATAAGCTTCACCTCCCTTTTGAATTCTGGCTGTGTTCATAAAGTATCCTGAAAGGATTGCTTTTTGAATGCCAGAGATGTCGGATGGATCGGCGTTAGATTCGGGGATCAACTCGACCCGTTCGCAGAGCTGGGCTAGTTGGTCTCTTACATCTCTGACTCGAGCCAGAACTTTGGGTTGAACGAAGTTCTCAATGCAGAATTGATGGTCGTAGTTGCTCTGAACCCATTGTTCCCATACGTTGAGAAGTGTAAAGTGATCTCCTCCCGTTCGAACAAATGCAGCTCTTGCGCGGTCAGCATGCATCTTCTTGTCCTTCGGACGGAAGAACAATGCCGAAGACTCTGACAACATGGAGACAATTGACAGCACCTCCTCTGTACACTGGTACGTTTCTGATGCTAAAATCGCCTTTGAGAGTTGCGGATCTACAGGAAATTCCGCCATCCTCCTGCCCAATTTGGTCAACTCTCCCTTGTCATTCAATGCTCCCAGCGCGTATAGCAATTCGAATGACCGCATCAAAGTGTCCGATGGTGGTGGATCTAGGAAGTCAAAGTTGAGCAAGTCGTTGATCCCCAGAGATTTCAACAACAGCACCACATTGGCAAGATTGGTCCTCTGGATCTCAGGGGTGGTATTTTCCTCCATCTCGTTCTTAAATGCCCATTTGGTAAACAGTCTGAAACACTTTCCTGGACCAACTCTTCCGGCTCTACCAGCCCTCTGATTCGCTGAGGCCCTCGAACATGGCACAACAGTCAAGCTCGACATCCCCGTTCTCGGGTTGTACGAATTCTGCTTGACAAACCCTGGATCAATCACGAAGACCACCCCATCGATCGTGATCGATGTCTCGGCAATGTTGGTGGCCAACACCACTTTTCTTGCTCCCTCTGGGGTAGGTTCGAAGATCTTTGCCTGCATTTCGCTTGGCAAGTTGGCGTAGATAGGGCACACAATGAGTTCTGCAATCTTGTTGCCAAGAGCTCGACTGGTCTCTTGAAGGTTTTCCATGGCTGCATCGATCTCGTCCTGACCTGTGAGGAAGACGAGAATGTCACCCCTTGGTTGAGTTGTGTGAATCTGGAAGACGGTTGTGATGGCTGCGTGCAGGTAGTTGGCTTCAGGCTGCGGTGTGTAGTGGATGTCAACGGGGTATCTTCTTCCCGGAACGTTGAAGATGGGAGCATCGTCAAAAAACTCGCTGAACTTCTCGGCATCGAGCGTCGCACTCGAGATGAGCAGCTTGAGATCCGGTCGAAAACGTGCGATGTCCTTGACAAGCCCAAAGAGAACGTCCGTACTAAGTGTTCGCTCGTGTGCTTCGTCAATGATGAGTGCGGAATACGAGCTGAGATCCGGCTCGGTCAAGAACTCACGCAAGAGCATTCCATCCGTCATATACTTGATCACGGTATCGTCCGAGGTGCAGTCTTCGAAGCGAATGCTGTAGCCGCATTCTCGTCCTAGCCTGACACCCATCTCCTCGGCCACACGTGCAGCAACGCTCATCGCTGCAACCCTTCTTGGTTGTGTACAGCCCACCTTCTTCCCATTCTTCGTGTACCCCGCTTCGTGCAGAAATTGAGGCAGCTGCGTTGTTTTCCCCGACCCGGTTTCACCGACGACAATCAACACCTGGTATTCATCGATCGCATCCAAAAGCTCTTGGCGTAACGCGTAGACAGGGAGCGACTCTCTCGTAGCTTGTATTTTCGCCGCTTTGGTCTCTGCTTCTTCGATCTGTTGCTGCAAAAGCTTGTCTTTGGCACTAATCGTGGTAGTGCTACCTGCCATTTGCGATTCGACAACAAATTGAATGGTTTGGGACTCGTCAAAGACATAGTCGTACTGCTCGACGAGCTCTTTTGATGCCTCGTTGGCAGGCTCGGGTACGTAGCGCGATCGATCGATTTGCTCCTTCTCGAACTGCTCGGCATCGTTGATGTGTGCTTGCTGTGCAAGCCGTTCGGATCGCGCGTCATTGTATCTCTGGTATAAAGCTTGCTCTTTCTTCGCGGTATCCAACTTTCCTTTTTCGGTGATATAGTCTTCAGGCATGACATAGCCATGATCTCCATCGTCGATGCGTGCTCTCTCTTCCGCCAATCGCAGAACCTCCTTCTTGTACTCAAGATCGCGCTGTTCACGTTTGGTCATTTTCAGCCCGCGAAAGAACCGTTCCTCGTCTTGAATCTCGAGACGCAAGAGCTCCATTCGTTGCTGTGCACGTTTCGCCAAGTATTCCTGCCTGGATCTGTCGCGAAGACTCGGCATGGCTGCGGAGCGTGCATTGTCGTCCTCCGCTAAGAGACGGCGTGCTGCTGCTTCTGGATTGAGTCGTCCTGATGTTCGGTCTTCGACGACGTTGCGGGTGCTGCTCTTGTCTTTGTCCCGCATTCGTCTCGCAAACTCGTCTCGCTCTGCAAGGTCTCGGAGTCGAGCACGCTCTCGAGCGGCTTCGGAGTCAGAGTCGGCGTCAACATCGCTGCGATGCGATCCTGCAGGGGATGCTGAGCGCGAGCGCGATCGTGAACGATGGTTGAAATCTGCTTCCGTGTCCAGGGTGCCGATGGTCTCCTTCCTCTTCTTCTTCTTTTTCTCCGGCTTGATGGCCAGTTCCTCTATGCCATTATCGTCATCTAACAAAAGCCCGTAGCGCTTTTTGCTTCGCTTCTCATCTTCTTTCACTCCGTTGCTGCTCGAAGCAGAAGGTGCAGAGCGGGGATTGCTTTGGCTTGCACGGGGTACTCGCTTGTATAGCTCGTTAGCGAAGGCTCGAGCATCGTCTGTCGAAGGGAGACCGAGCGAAGTGAGACTTTGGAACAGATTGGTGGGTGTGGAAGCTGAGGACGCAGAGACCTGGATGAAGTCGATGATGGAGGATTGCGAGAGGCCAAAGAATCGCATGCTGTTGTCGCTGATCCAGCGTCGCAGCTCTGAGTCGGAAGCCATCTTTAGCAAGCCTTAATGTCTTCAAGCCTGCGTCTCGAATGACCGGCAGCGGCTGAAGGACCTCAAAGCCGTGCGCAAAGTGGAAGGGGGATAAAATGCAAAGGAGGGAGAAGGCAAGAAGCAACGATGAGGTGGAGGCATTTGGCTCAGTCAAGAAGGACACACCAACACGTCTGGGATTTTTTCAGAGTTCGGATCGCGGAACAGAACAATGGACCCTGAAAGCCATCAACACGAAGACGGACACACACAAAAGGCGGGATGGTCAAGCGATGAAATGCATTGGGTGACATGTTACAAGTACAAGAGAAATCAGAAGGAGGTCACACGAGGTCCCAGCCTTCTTCTGCAGACTGCTTACGAGATTTTTGGCTCAGAGCGCGGAAAGGAGAAGTCGAATCGCGTTCGGTTGCGTTGAGGTTGCCGACGCCAACTTCGACACCATTAAAGATTACAGCGCCAGGTCTCACTTTATTTGGTGAGGTTTCGGATGCCTTGGAGGGGCTTTGCGACGGTTGTTTGTCGAGGTTGGCCGCATTGCTGCTTGATGCGCTGTTCTTGGCTTTGCTTGCATCGCGTCCACGTTGACGTAAAAAGTCGAGCGAAGGCGGAGGCTGCGCTGATGATACAGGTTGACTACGCTGATCAGCCCCATTAGCTCGCTCCTTCTGCAGAGTGTTCGCCACGTCGGTGCGGTATCTCTGTCTCATTTTCTTTGTACGCTCTGGATCGGGCTTCTGCACGGGAGTTCGGCTCGTTGAAGCTGGTGCGGCGGCCCTTTGTGCGAGCGAGGATGGATCTTTGATGTCAAGCACCGAGGCTGCCGCTTGGCCTACATCGACGTAGCTTTGCTCAAGAATCTTTGGCGTCTTAGCTGATTTGCTGTCGTTGGCTTGACGCGATTTGGCTGTACTAGACTTGTCAGATTTGGTCGGCTTCGATGCGCCGGGCCGGTAGCCTTCAGCTGCTGCATTGCTGGGCTCTAGAATCTGTGCAAGCTGCTCATAGTCTAGTGACGGCAGGCTGAGATCCTGAATGCTCGACGAGCGAATGTGATTGGCATGCGCTAGACGACCGAGCTCGGGCTGCTGCATGATCTTGGTCAGCAGCGAGAGTGGGTTAGCTGCGGCAGCAACAAAGTCGAGCTTGATGCCTTGCTTCGTGGCAAGGTAGCCGACGTCATAGCAAAGCATGACAAGCGCCGAGACAAACGACTTGGCGGCCTGGTCTGGCTTGGATCGAGAGCCGGAAGAGGAGCTTGAGGCTTCATCGGATGCTGCAGGGTGCTGATCTTTGCCTCTTTCGGATCGCTCTGCGTCATCGTCTACGCGTGCATTTTTGGAGTTGGATTTGGCAGCGGATGCATTCGTGGTGGACGTCAAGCCCCATGGGAGCCCAGTGCCGGAGGGGAGATGAATGTACGACTCGATAGTGGACAGGGTGGAGGCACCAAGGCCAAAGGTGGATTCCGCCAGGTTGTTGAGTTTAGACGGTCGCGCAGCGTTCTGTTGCGAGGCCGTGAGATGGGAGTAGGCACTCGACGAGAGATAGAGCGTTTTCGCGCTCGAACCGCCGCCGCCGTCCCAGAGCGGGTCCGGGCGGATGGCGAACCTGCCTTTGTGCTGCTCGATAGCGAAGGGCAAAGCAACACCGAGGTATGCTGCGAGGAGCTGAAGCAAGTTAGCAGCATAGGTTACAGCTCCATTGACAGCGTCGCGCGGGTATCTTCGCGCTTCGCTGGGAAGGGGCAGCGGGAGAGACACGATGGTCCAATTGCTGGACGATGCCGACGTGCTCTTGGTAGATGAGGTGCCGCTCGAACGGCCCGATGATACTGTCTCTCGCTCAGTGCCGCGACGTTGGTGCGCCAAAGATGAGGAAGCAGGTGCGTGGAGTTGACTCAAGCCAAAAGCGCCGGGTATGTACCTCTCTGAAAGTTTGCTGATGCGCTGTGCCATGGAGCTGCTGGCGGAAAGATCGACTTGACGAGAATTTGAAGAGGTGGACGGCCTTGGGCCAAGTGTATCGGGAGGCATGACGGAATAGAGACGAAAAGCTTGCCGTGCAAGGATTGCTCTTCTTTCGGCTAGCTGAGCAGAGACGGCAGCGGCTTCTGCTTGCAAGGCTGCGAGATCAGACCTGGCACGAGTGAGGATGGCACCCAATTGGCGATCTGTCGACCCTGGTGCAGGCGAAGCGGCATCCTGGTCCGGTTGGCGTTCGTAGTGGGTATAGACGTCCGTGTGGACCAAAGGCACATCGATATGGTCGGCTGCTGGATGGGTGAGCCATCGTGACTTGGCAGCATTACGGGAGCGTTGAGCAGCCGAGATCGAGGCAGCTGCAGATGAACCTTCGAGACTGGACCAGGCTTTGGCGAGATTCTGTTTGCGCAGGGCGATGTGAGCCTGCTTCTCTTTGAGCCTTTCCTTGGCTTGAAGGTGTGTGTGTTGGGAGTCGGAGATACACTGATGGATGTTCTGCACGCGCGATAGAATGGCGGCTCGTTGTGCTCTCAGCTGAATGAGCGAATGAATCTTCAGATGACTGCGAGACAGTGCGTTTGTGGACGTGGAAGTGGACGAGTCGGCTGCATTGGTTTCGAAAGGATCAGGCAGAGCGTCTTCAGCGCGAGTCAGTTCTGTTCGCACCGCTTGCGTTGATGCAGCACATAGCTCTGTTTGATCGCCAGCCGTGTTGCCGCCAAAAAGAAGGGTGGTAACAGAAAGTTTTGCCTTGTCTCGAGCCTGGGAAAGCCTACGCATCTCGTTGTGATGTGCTTCGATTCGTGAGGTGACGCATGGGTCGCAGTAAAAGCGCGTATCCATTTGTTGGCAATTCTGACAGATGTGAGGTGAGTCGCTCAAGCCTACCATTGCGGCTTGTTGTACTGCAGGGGTGGTGGCAGCATGTCGAAGTTTAGCTCGTGGTGGAGCATGATGGTGAGACCGAGGTGTCGAAAGTGTATCTTTGAGTCGGAAACCAGATGTTGCGCTGATTGAATGACGAGATGGAGGCTCGCTGGGCCGAGATGGTTTGGTTGCAGATGGCGTGGTCATGATTGCTGTTGAGCTCACCTTGCCTTTGCCAGTAGGGAGACGGAGTTGTTCGAGACTAGGTCAAGGCGTAGATTGGTGAACTGGTCACATGTCTTCGATGAACGTAATAGCGTGCGCCACGCTGTGAGAAAATCTTATTGGGGCTGCCAAGAGCTGTACCGATGCGAGATGATGGAGACAGATGAAGCGTGGAGTTCAACTCATTTCTGCTTGCCGTTGGGATTGACAATGGTCAAGTTTGATGAGGTCAAGTCGAAGGTGACAGTCCGAAAGCATTGTGAGGACCCTTTCGGCACATCCGAGCAAGTGTGAAGGCTGAGTTGTTGGACCCTGAGCTGAGCACACACCGCTGATACGCTGGTGACTGATAAAATCGGGAACGACCCGATGGTGTGCGCGCGCGGTCACACAGTCACAATGAGTCAATTTCCTCCACCTGCCATTCCAGCAGTCTGTGCACGCAACTCCTTCTCAGTCTCGCTGCCATCAACGCTGTTTTTATCTCTCTTCAGCCATCTCACTTCATCGTCTCGGCATCTTCATAAACGACATACACACACGCAACTATGGCCGAAAACGCACCAATGGAGGTCGATGCTCCATCAACCAAACAAGCACGCTTCCAGGTCAAGAAGGTATGTGATTGCATCGCCACTTTTCGAAGCGCATCTTTGACTTGTTACTGACACTCTCTATTCGTATCATCATAGTGGAACGCTGTCTGTCTCTGGTCGTGGGATATTGTAGTCGACAACGTAGGTACTTAGCCGGACCTTGTCTTCCTGGACGCTTGACAAGAATCCGATGGTCACAAATAGGATATCATGTTAGCCCTGCGAAGCTTCCAATGGGGATCCTGGCTGCCCTACGGACTCATATGCTCATCATCACGTCCTTGCAACCTCGACCTATGTCCTTTCTTTGCCTCAACAGTGCGCCATTTGCCGCAATCACATCATGGATCTTTGTATGTCCCAATGCTTGCTTCCCCTCTGCTTGGCCTCGTTAGCATATCAACTGACACTTTCTGTTCCTACGGTCCTCAGGCATCGAGTGCCAAGCTAACCAAGGCTCAGCCACAACTGAAGAGTGCACCGTCGCTTGGGGTCAATGCAACGTAAGTATTGCGCGCCTTGTTCAAAGCAGCTACAGACCCTTGACTGACCTCACATTGAACCACCTCTCTGCATGGCTCGATAGCACGCTTTCCACTTCCATTGCATCTCGAGATGGCTTAAGACCCGTCAAGTTTGCCCTCTCGACAACCGAGAATGGGAACTCCAAAAGTACGTAGTCATTTGCTCGGAATTGCAGTGCCTTATCGCACTCCGTGCTGATTGCTTTTTTCCTTACCTTTCACGCCTTCCTCTACAGATACGGTCGTTAGACTCGCGCAATACTTCTCAATCAGTCAAGTCCGGCCGCTTTCCTTGTACACTAGCATATCAGTTCCCATCGCAAATTACCTTCTACTCTCAACTTTAGCATCGGACCCAACGGTCGGTGATTCCGTGCGCAGCGATCTTGTTCGGTTTCGTCGTACTAGGTAGCAGGCACACAGGGTTCACAGAAAGTTAATGTCACACAGGCCCCCGGACAGACTCTATTCATGGTTTAGTAGCAGTTTGCCATGAGGGATCTCTTAAAGACCAGACAACCTGGTCAAGCGTACAATACCATCTTCGGAAGCTGACGCAAGGATCGCATCATCTCCATCTTCCAGCACTGGTGGTCTGAACGCAAGTTGGTTGATCTGTTCCGACGCCATATCTTCCAACTTGAGCGTCGTCGTCCACTCCTCGCCACTCGCTGCTCCTTCTTGCTTGCTGCGCTGAAGAATTTCCACCTCGCCATCCTCTTTGCCAATCGCAATCACCAGATCGACTCCAAGAGCGATGGATGTTACTGCTTCGTTGAATTTGATGGTTTGAAGCAACTTGAATGGCCTTTCACTCTCCTTGTCATTGAGTTGAAGCTCGAAGACCTTGACCGTCTTATCTCGAGATGCTGTTGCAAACACGTAGGGTCGCGATGCGTCGCTAGACCAAGCACAGTCCCAGATGATTCGCGCATGCGATCGTTCTCCGGTAAATGGCACGAATCGTACCTCGCCATTCTCGCCGGAGGCAATGACCTTTTCGTACATCCTCCAGCTTCGATCCCTCGAGCACGTGAGCACGAAGCGCGAATCCATGCTCCATTGGATCCTCGTGATGCTAAGAGAATGACCCTCTAGCACGGCGCATTCCTTCCAGTTCTGATGACGGTCGTGTATGCGCACCACGGCATGGTCTTCGCTCGTAGCTTTGCAGCAAGATGCCACGAAACGTCCGCCTGTCGTAGTCCGGCCCCCATCTGCAGGATTGGCGGGGTTGGCGCTAACCCAGAGAAGCTCGTATCCATGTCCATATAGCTTCTCCAGCTCAGGCCAAAGAGTCTCAACCGAAAGCTGCTCTTCCGAGGGAGGTTGTCGCAACACAGCAGAGAGAGACTCTTTGGCAGATCCGATGGGTTGACCACTGGCAGAAGGTGCTTCTTCGATCGTCGACCCTTCAAATACAGCGCGATTCGACAGACCCAAAGGCGGAACGCTGGCTCCCACAGGACGAGATGAAACGTTGTCATCGCTTTTTTCGCTTGACATGCCGTCCTGCTGCTCTCTTGTCAGACGCAGCTGCTGCGAGATCCTATGCCTCTTGACCGTCTCCAAAGCTTGCACACGACGAGGACCCTGGGTGACCAACCACTTTCTGATCGCAGTACTGCCAATCTTGCTCTCAGCCAGCGCCTTCGCATCGCCCTTCAGCTCAGTCTGGCCTTCACTACCGACGACACCGATGACCCAGTTCTGCAGGGACGAAAGTCCATTCTCCTTTCGTTTGCCATCAATGAACTCTGCGCCTGAAAGAGTTTCGTCAGTGACGACCAGGGCCTGAAGGTTGGCTTCAGTGGCTGCAGGACCAGCAACATCTTCCAGCTTGACAACGCGTTGGTTGAGAGCGCTGAAAGGCAAACGAACGAGACTGATGAATGCATTGACGGTGGCGATACGCTCGTCGATGGGCTCAAGAAGATGCGCGTTGGACTTCTTGGTGAGCATGGCATCATCAGTGACACCCACAATGATCTCCTGCTCGGCAATGAGGGAAGCCATTGTCAGCAAAATTTTGTGCCCGACGTGGAGGTGGTCGAAGGTGCCACCCAGCGCCACAACAGGGTACGTCTTCAGTGCCTTTCCGTCGTCTTGACCGATTTCGTCGTGCGTCTCCTGCAAAGTGAATTCGGATTGCAATGGTTGGGCCGTAATGCCGATCTGCTGCCAAACGACTGCTGCAGTTTGGCTAATGGCTGCGTCTTGCAGCACCTCGATGTCGTGCGAGCTCAAGCGTCGAGCAGTGTCTTCAAGTGAAGCATCTGGTACCAGGAGAATGGTGATGTTGGCGAGCATAAGACCGCGCTTTATCGCAACAGTCCATGCTTGTGCATAGAGCCACTTGAGGTAAAGCTCAATCTGCTTAAAGCTGAGACCGTGGAACGGCCCTTGAAATTGAGCCGAGGAAACAACAGCAGTGACAGAGTCGTTCTGCTGGTGGCAGCAACGCTCCACTACTTGCCTGACCAGGTCACCGTGCCTTTTTGCGGACTGTAGCAAGCTTGTTTGGGCATCAACCGCGAGATGAAGCAAAGCATGGCGGCCAGTTACAGGACGAGAGGCTGACCTGGACTCATCTTCGGAACCAAGGGTGGCACAATTCAGGCCATTCTTGCCTGCTGTTCCAACAAAACCTCGTGGAGCTGCAAAGACGCGCAAGACTTTCTCATCAGCAGCCGAGACAAAGTTGAGACGGTCGAGCCATGAAACAGAGTGAAGATCGTATCCGTGTGATTGTGGTCGTGCGACTTCGTGCCATGTGGCCGTGGTCGCCTCGATCGGTTGACCTTGTCTCTGCATAGGACGACCATGGAGACGTGTGGTCTGATCATCCGAGCAGCTGAGAAGATATTCGCCGCACGGCTCCCAAGCGACGGATCTGGCTGATGCGAAATGACCTGTGACGGGGTCTGTGCCTTGCCATTGCTGCGACAATCCTTTTGCTTGTTGTGGAGGAAGTGTCCAAATGTGGGCGGAGCCACCCCAACCATGTGCAACGACGGCTGATACGGGTTCACCTTGATCCCTAACGGTGGCGCTGGAAGTTGGCATCCAAAGGGCGCCAAAGAAGCCAAGGTTACTGGCGCCACCAACCTCACCAAAACGCTGCGAGGGCATCCAGATGGAGGAGGCGAGATGGTGAGACGTGGGGCCGCGAGCGCGTCTGGCACCTCCAGTCGAGAGAAGAGCAGCATCGAAAGCGGGGAAAGGAGAGCTGGAAGTAGCGTCAGGAGTACGACCAGAGGGCGTCCACAAGATGAGACTGTTATCGGCAGAGGAGGAGAGGAGTGCAGCGGGCTGTTGAGCTGCACCGTTTGGGAATAACACGGCTGGATGCCATCGAACACCAGTAACCCAGTTGTCATGACCAACAAGGAGCGCGTCAAAAGTGATTGCCCATGTTTGTGTGGTTCCATCTTGGCGTGTCACGGAGAAAGGATGAGCTCTTGTAGATATCTCGCCGGCTTTTGTGCTTCTGTCGGACTCGATCTTGGATACCATTTGCTCAAAGTCGTCGTCTTTGCTGGCTAGTGATTGCTGCTGCTGCGCTGGTGTAGCATCGTCTGATTCGGCGGGGGCAATCTTCCAAAGCCTAACACTGGCATCTTGAGAGCCACTGGCGAGCATGATTGTGTCTGCATGACGATCTGGTTCGGACGCTGTAAGAGTGGTGCAAAGATCTAGTGACTTGACCCAATCCTCGTGACCTTCCAGCGACAACTTGTTTTGGAACTCGTACTGGTGCGCGCCATCATTGGAAGTGGGAGCTGCGGTATAGATGTCGATCTTCTTGGTGGTGGTGGCGAGAGCGAGAAGCAACGAAGGTGGCAGAGTTACATCAGACGTCTGACTTGGCAATGGAAGCAGCGAGAGATCCAAGGGGAAACGTCCTTTCAAATCGATTGTTTGCACCAAGGACGGAGACTGTGACTGATTGTCCGAGAATTGCCATACTTTCAACAGACCGTCTGAGGCACCCGAGACAACGAGCGAAGGGAGAGATGATGCAGAGTGAGAGCGAATAGCGCCAAGAGCCGAGACTGAGCCATTATGCGCTCCTTTGATTGTGTGCACTTTCACCCATGTTCGATCGTCCCGAAGCGTCCATACTGCTATCGAACCATCGGCTGATCCGGCTACGATGGAAGGATGTGGCGAAATTGACGCAAAGTGGGCGAACTTCAGCGAGGTTACTGAGTTGGAGAAGCCGGTTGCAAGCAGTTGAGTTACTCCAGGCGAGGAAGGGTGACCCGGCTTGTCCCAGATGGCAATCGATTTGTTGGCAGCATACGCAATGACGCTGTGAGGAGCGTTCGCCCAATCGGCAATGTGATTGGCTCTGTTGAAAGCGGCCGAAATATACGAGCTCGACGCTTGGGGCGCCATCTTGAACAATGCTGCTGTGTTGGATGCGATGTAGGTGATGGTTTTAGGAGATCAAGAGCGAAGGCAGCGCATTCGAGATGGCTTGAGCGGACCAAAAAAGTATGAATAAAAATTGTCGGAAGCACCGAAAGAAGGGTCCCGACTTTTTCGGCTGCTGTCCTCCACTTGACTGCAGCGCACGACGTCGTTCACCGTTCACAGTGTGGAAGAGTTGTGTGACAGCTAGCCAACAGCGAGTTGCTCAGCTTCTTTGTCTTCCGACACTGCCTCAATATGTAGTCTTGCTGCGAACATGCCGACGGAGCGCAAGACAGTCCAGCTCTCGATCGTCTCACCTACAGGCTACACTCAGTCTTCTTGCGGATACTGTACCCCTCCCGGCTCTGGCATACGAAGCTCAACCAAATCGAGCAGATCTTACGGAATCTGGGCCCATCGTCTTTCGCCTTATCACTATCAGACTCTCGTCGATCAAGGATGGAGGCGCTCAGGAGACTACATATACAAGCCGGATCTGTTCAGAACATGTTGTCCACAGATACCAATTCGCCTCAGCGTGCACGACTACAAGCCGACCAAGGGTCACAAACGTGCTTTAACCAACCTTCTCTTCCGCGTTCGTGAAACCAAGCCTAAGCCAGCCAAGTGGAAGGGCAGATGGAGCATTGGCAGGGATTGGGATGTGGAACAGCGCTTGAATGATATTCTTACTACTGACGCCGAGGGCAACCCGGTCGCTTCGACTTCGAAGTCGTCATCGTTGTCTTCTTCGGCATGGGCCGAACATGTTGCAGGCCCCATCACGCGCAAGCTCGAGGTTCGTCTTGCCCTCTCTAGTTGTACAGACGAAAAGTATCAACTCTTCCGCAGGTATCAAGCTCGAGTGCATGGCGAGTCAGAGGACAAGATAAGCAGCGAGAAGGGATTCTCTCGATTTCTCGTCGATACCAGCCTCGCCTTGACCTGGCCTTCCTCCGGGAAACCATTGACTCCGTCCGAGGAGGCGGAATGGAGAGCCAAGAAGCTTGACGCAGCGGCTTTACCCGCTGAGCTTCCATATGGGTGCTATCATCAGGAATATCGTCTTGACGGCAAGCTTATCGCTGTCGGGGTGCTCGACATCCTTCCAAACTGCGTCAGTAGCGTCTATGTGTTTTACGATCCCAACTACAACGATTGGCAGCTAGGAAAAGTCTCAGCACTGCAAGAGATTGCCCTTGCCAAGCGACTCAGTCGTCTCGAAGCCATGCAAGATATCGTTTCGTACTACATGGGCTTCTACATTCACACGTGCCAAAAGATGAAGTACAAGGCAGAGTACCGCCCCAGTCAGCTACTTGACTGCAGCAATAACACTTGGCGAAATTTGACGGACGTTGCCTCGAGCTTGGACGCAAAGCACTTCTTCGGCTGGACAGACACCCAGCAGCAGCAGCAGCAGCAGCAGCAGCAGCAGAGGTTGAACGATAACGATGGTGCCAGTGAAAAAAGCGATGATGAAGAGGACCGCACTCTTCGTATGACTACTCACCCAAGGCCTCCGCCAGGCATGCTAGACGCACCAGCCATGTTACGAGCACTCAAACAGATGATGCATGGCGTTGAAGCTGCGCACAAAGAGGTCGGAATCGATTTGTTGGAAGAAGCTCTTGCGCTCGAAGCAAAGAACCAGGCGGCAGGCATCAAGCCCCTATTGGTAAGTGCGAAATCGGCGTTATGTTGACTCGTGGTTGAGAAGCTGACCCGCTATTTGTAACTTCCGATATCTGTGTAGGCTTCCAACATCTTTCAAGAATACGTACAATGTCTGCGAAAAGGCGAGGAGGATCCGAACTCGGAGTTGGTGCAGGCTGTAGAATGCATTGCCGCATTGTCTAATGCAGAGCTCGTGGGTCAAATGGTGTTGTTCATCTGATAGCACTGGATCGCCACAAGTCAGCAACATGAAACATTTGCATCGCGCTTGTTTGCAAATGGCAGGGTGTGAGAGGCAGAATGTTTTAAGATTGCGTCAAAGAGTGTTGTAAGCTAGGTTGACATGGCTTGTGGTGCGTTGCTCTGCTTGTCGAGTTCGGCCCTGTGGTGCGCAAGGGGGGAAAGAATG
Organism: Ustilago xerochloae; assembly: GCA_928856705.1. Taxonomy (NCBI): domain Eukaryota; kingdom Fungi; phylum Basidiomycota; class Ustilaginomycetes; order Ustilaginales; family Ustilaginaceae; genus Ustilago; species Ustilago xerochloae. Next base: position 401,484 of record CAKMXT010000017.1, read on the forward strand.
AGACGTTCAAACAGCCTGTCAGCCATCGCTTTTTGCATGCGAATCGTTGAAGACGGGCGGAAACTCACCTTAAAGCCTTGCTGAAATCATCCTCGACGGTATCATCATCCCAGGAGTCCTGCCAGAGGTGGTCTCCTGTGCTTGCCGAGGAGGCGCCCATAGTGAGGCCGACGCCAGACCCAAGAGCATTGGCACCGCCAGTCAAATGTGAAAGATCTGTCTCTGCGTCATTCCAATCTGCGTTGAAGTCAAGATGAGAGAAACGGGGGTCAGTGGTTAGTATGCCGCAATATAGGAAGGCGACACATGCAGAGAAACGAAAACTCACCCTGCTCGTCAAACTCTTCGAACTCATCATCCTCGTCTAGCGCGCCGAGGGAGGGAAGTGCCGATTTGGAGTCGTCGACTGGTTTTGAGGACTGCGCCTCTGGCTTGGCGTTCTGTGTGTTGGAGCTGGTGGCCGACATGTCCGAATGAGAAAGGGCACCTGCCGCTGGTAGTTCAGGCTTTCGAAAGTTGCTGTTGCGATTCGGTCGAGCAGCTAGGTGAATGAGCCAAGCTTGTGCGAGAGTTTCTTCGAAGAAATGCTGAGTGGTGGGATGGAGGCTGTGTTGAAGAAGATGCTGGTCGGAAGAAGAGTATGAATGATGATGAGAAGTCGACGCTCAGGGTCGAAAGCAGCGAAGTGTTGCTTGCAGCCAAAGTGGAGTTGCAAATCGTGCACGCGCGTCCCGATCACAATTTTTAGCGCTGTTAGGCCCTTCTGTACCACATCTTCGAGAAATTCGGAACAGCTTCGAATTCAAGATGGTCCGTGAACGCGAAGGAAGTGAAACGCTTCTCTGATTGTCTGTGACACGCTCCGTGTTTCACAGCTAGTCCGCCTTGCTCCTTTCAGCGTTCAATTCACTGATTAGCAGTCTGCTTAGAGAGCACCTTCGCACGGTGACAAAGAGACTACATAGTCTTGTAGCCTTGCAGAAAGGACGATTGATGAGTCCAATTTGCTGCAAGGTCGATATAGAAAGAGCCGCAAGATCGGGTGTTGTATTCAGTTTTGTGGAAATTGAATTCGACTGACAGGCAATTTGTATTCACCGACTTGAATTTCGAGCAGCGCTGTTGTATTCAAAATCGAGGTGATGCGTTGGAAAGCGGAGGACAGCTGGAAGTGTCAAGAGTGAGAGCAGAATGAGCTGGCCCGCACGCATCTTCGGTCCTTCTCAGCTTCACCAACCACCAGCCAAACGTCACATCGAGTGAGAGCGAGCCAAACACAAGGACACGCAGCACAGACACACACACACGCACACGCCTCACTCAATCATTCGTTCTTCCTTCTCACCCTTCCTTTTCCTCATCCGACTCCTCTCATCACCTTATTCGGACCACCTTCACCTTCACCGTTCTCTTTTTGCTCATCGATTCCTTGCTTCGGTTCTGGTCATAGGTGATCTATCCACTAGTTTCGAGTCGACTCGCTCTGCTCAACCCGGTATTCGCACAACCGCGTCCTCCTTCACCGATTTCGTCCGTCTTTCGTAGCAACCTGCTGGGCTGAGCCCGCTCGTTTGCCCCGCTCTTGGCACCCAGTCAGGCTCGCTGTATCCGGTAAAGACTCATCATGAAGGCTTACATCAATCGCACAGCCACCTTTGCGTGGTCGCCTGCCACCTACGAATCCGACTCACCCCTCATCGCAACCGGTACCGTTGCAGGCGCTCTTGACGAATCTTTCAGCAACGAGAGCGTCCTCGAACTTTGGCAGCCTTCCTATGCAGCATCTTCTCACCATTCTTCCACCACCGCAGCCGATGCAAAACCTTTGGGCAGCATCTCCACCAGCGCACGATTTAACCGTCTTGCTTGGGGCTACGTCAACCCTTCTCGTCCAAAAGGTCTCCTCGCTGCCGGTCTCGAGAATGGCGAGCTAGGCATCTGGGATGCTGAAAAGGTTCTTAGCGGCGCATCTGAGTCCGAAGCACAGGTAATCAAAAATACGACACATACTGGCCCCGTCCGAGGTCTCGACTTCAACCCTCTCCAACCCAACCTGCTCTCCAGTGGTGCCGTTGCTGGTGAGATCTTCATTTGGGATCTCAACTCGCCTGCCAAGCCTTACTCTCCCGGTGCTCGTTCCCAAAAACTCGACGAGATCACTTCACTTGCGTGGAATTGCCAGGTCCCTCACGTTCTTGCCACCTCTTCTAGCAGTGGATACACCGTCGTTTGGGATCTCAAAGGCAAGCGCGAGGTCGTTGCTCTTCAGTATGGTGGCGGCGCTGGTACAGCAGGTGGCAGTCTTGGCTTCAACGCTGGTGGTGCCCTTGCTGCTGGCGGTCGACGTGGCATGAGCGCCGTCGCTTGGCACCCCGACACTCCAACTCGACTTGTCACTGCCAGTGAAGACGACTCCAGCCCTGTTATCATGCTTTGGGATCTTCGTAACTCGCGTGCTCCTGAAAAGATCATGACTGGTCACGACAAGGGTGTCTTGTCGCTTTCGTGGTGCAAGCAAGACGCCGACCTCCTTCTCTCTTGCGGCAAAGATAACCGCTCCATCGCCTGGAACCCTCAGACTTGCGAGATTGTTGGCGAGCTCCCTTCCAGCTCCAACTGGTCCTTTGAAGTTCAATGGTCGCCACGCAACCCTGGCATGCTTGCAACCGCCAGCTTTGACGGCAAGATCGGCGTCCACTCGCTTCAGAGCACCAATGCGCCCGAATCCGAAGCTCCCGCCGCACAGCAACTTTCTGACGGCTCTGACTTCTTCAACCAGACCAGCGCCCCTGAAGCAGTCTCCAAAGGTCTTTCGCTCAAGCAACCTCCCAAGTGGCTTCGTCGTCCTGTCTCGGCCGTTTTCGGTTTCGGTGGTCAGCTTGTCTCCAGCGGTGGCCCTTCCTCCAAGCCTTTCAGTCCCACCGTTCATCTCCGCGACCTCGTCTCCGAGCCTTCCATCGTTGAGAGGGCAACCAAGTTGCAGCAGGCGCTTGACGGCCAGAGTCTCGCCGAATTCTGTGCAGAGCGTAGCCAGGATCCCACCACCCGACCCGACGATATTGCCAACTGGAAAGCACTACAGACTTTGTTCCGTGCCGACTCGCGCGATGAACTCGTCGCGCTTCTCGGTTTCTCCAAGGAGGATGTCGCTCAGAAGGTCTCTCAGTCGATTGCAGCCTTCAAGTCTGCTAACGGCACCAGCCTTCCAGAAGAATCGACGCCCGCGCCAAAGGCTGTTGAAGAGCCTGAGACCGTCACACCTGCCGTCAGCAAGGACGAAACCGCCACTGCTGACGCGACTGCCGACTCGACTACCACTACCGAGCCCGTCGCTGACAAGGCTGCTGATGCAGATGCAGAAGCTAAGGACGCCAATGAGCCCAGCCTCTTTGGCGATGATGCGACCGGCGCTGGCGCCAACGACGGTTCCGATTTCTTCAACCAGATCTCAGCCGGCCAGGCTCCAGCAATCCGCTCAGCTTTGCCCGACCACCTCCTCGCCGAATCCGCTCCTGTCCAATCATCCGCTGCCGCCACTGCTGGCTCACCCGGCCCTTCGTCTGTCGCCAGCGAGAACATCCGCCCTTCCACCTTCAAGATCTACCCATCCGAGGAGTCCGAAGGTGACAAGCTCATCACTCGCGCCCTGGTGCTCGGCGACTTCGAAAGTGCCGTCTCGCTTTGCATTAACAGCGATCGCTTCGCCGATGCCTTCCTTCTCGCCGTCCGTGGTGGCCAGGAGCTCCTCGCTAAAGCCCAAAAAGCCTACTTCGAGAAGCGCACTGCTCAGCTCCCTTACTTGCGCCTCTTCCAGAGCATCGTTTCGGATGACCTGACCGATGTCGTGCAGAACGCTGACCTTAGCGAGTGGCAGGAGATCTTCGTCGTCCTCTGCACCTTCGCAAAGCAGGACGAGTTCAGCAACTTGACCGAACAGCTCGGTCAGCGTCTTGAGTTCCAGTACACTGTTGCACGCAACTCGGATGCAGCTCAAGCTAAGGAACACCGCAAGAACGCTGTGCTCTGCTACCTTGCTGCCGGCAAGCTCGAAAAGGTTGCTGGCATGTGGATCGACGAGATGAAGGAGGAGGAGCTCGCTCTGCGATCCAGCAGCAAGGGCGCCGATGCATCGGACAAGGGCACCCTCTACTCGGCACGTGCCGAAGCTCTGCAGACCTTCATGGAGAAGATCACCGTCTTCCAGAGCGCCGTCGGCTACGTCGATGTCGACCTCCAGCAGCCCACTCAGGACTCCGTCGTGGCAGAGACTGGCGCAAGGTCATACAAGCTTGCACCTCTCTACGACCGCATTTACGAGTACGTCGAGTTGTTGGCCGACCAAGGTCTCATCTCGCCCGCTCTGCGATTCGCCAACCAGACGCCGTCCGACTACCGTCCTCAGGGCCCCGCCGATCAGAGCGCTAGTGGCTCACTCACGGCCACTGCGCTGAAGCAGCGCTTGCTCAAGGCTGAAAGCGCCCGTCCCAAAGGCCAACCCGCTGCCTCGACGTACGAGGCTGCGCCAGCTGCTGCTGCTGCTTCAACCTCATCGTACGGTGCCGCTTCCACATCGAACGGATATGCGCCCTACGACCCATACGGTCAGTCGAGCGCATCATCCGTTCCTTCAGTGCCGACAGTACCTACGATTCCCGCCGTGCCTACCTACTCGGACCCGTACGCAGCTGCTGCGCCTGTTCCTGCAGCCACGCAGCCACCTACACAGTCGCGATATGCACCCGCTGTGCCCGCGCCTGTGCCCTCCGCGGTCCAGCCCGAGCCTGCGCAGAACAACACCTACGGTGGCTACAACGCTCAAGGCTACCAGTCGGCATACCAGCCCGCTCAGCCTATGATCCCTGCTCCACCCACCTTCGGCGCATCTTCGTACCAGCAGCAGCAACAACAGCAGCAGCAGCTTCCACCACCTCCGCCGCTCAAGCGTGACGCCTCTGGATGGAACGATGTGCCGGAAGGACTCGCTGCTCCAAAGCGTACTCCCAGCGCCATGTCGCAGCATAAGTCGACCACAGCAATCACCTCGCCCTTCCCCAACGCTCCAGCTCAGTCGCCATCGCCTTACGGTGCTGCTCCAGGTGCACCTCCCACCGGACCTCCACGAGGTGCAACGCCTTCCCGTGGCATGATGAGCCCACCTCCTCAGGGTCCTCCCTCCGGTCCCGGTCTTGCACAGCAGCGAGTCGGCCCTCCTGGCGTCCGTCCACCACCCACTGGACCTATGCAAGGACAGCCACGACCTGGTCAGCAGCAGCCTCCGTACGGCGCGCCAGCGCCTGGGCAACAACAGCAAGGACCGCCAGGTCAGGCTGCTCCTTCCGCAGGCCCATACGCTCGACCACCCTCCGGTCCAGGTGCTCCCTACGGCAACGGTCTGCAGCAGCCTGGTGCGCCACCTGCTCCCGGCGCCGGCGCGCTTCGACCTCCCGGCCAGGCACAGCCCGGTGCTCCAGGTATCGCCGGCCCACCTGGCGTTCCTCAGCGTTCAGCAACGCCAGGCGGAGGTGCCGGTGCACCCCCTCGCAGCTCCACCCCAGGAGCTCGCAATGCGCCTCAGATGAAGTATCCTCCCGGCGACCGCTCGCATATTCCCGAAAACCAGCGACCCATCCAGCACGCTCTTCAGCGTGAAGTTGCACGTTTGAAGTCAAGTGCACCGCCCGCGCAGAAGCGAATGGTGGATGACACCGAGCGCCGCATCAACCTCCTCCTTGACCACCTCAACTGCGGCACCATTGACGCTAAAACCGTGCAGGGTCTCATGCAGATTGTAGCAGCGATCGAGGCAAGGAACAAGCAGGCTGCGCTCAACATTCATCTTCAGCTCGTTACTAGCAGTACAGGTGATGTCGCTGCCGGTCTTGTCGGCGTCAAGATGATCATCTCGCGTCTTTGAGCTCGTAACCTTGGTCAAGGAATAGACTGTTTCGTTCGACGTCCGGTCCGGTCGTCCAATCCCAAATGTAGATACCTTACTTTTCTTCCACTGAATCATGTCATCTTTCCATTCCTGTGCTTTTTGTGTCCGCCTGGTTTTTCTGGCATTGTTCTTCATGTTGAGGCCGGTCCTCTTCCGACTCATGAGAAGTGAGTGGTTGAGGAATGGTTTCTCATATTCTCCACCTGTAGGGCGTTACTGCTCTCACAATCTGAGAATATATGCACGCACGGACGCTCCACGTTGTCGATTGCAGTTTTCATGCACCTCTGAAACAACACAGCTTCTTTCCGCTCCACAACAACTTTTTCGGCACCTTCATCATCGTCTCGAGGGGCCATTCCCAGCTCGCTTTCAACCTTTACCGAGAACGCTGATTTCGACCGTCAGCCCGACCTTAGCAAATCAGTCTCGCGCTGAACTGCTTTCAAGGAACGACCAGCCCGCAGAAAACCTTCAATACCGACCATGTCCGGCTACGAGACAGTGCTCTTCGTAGCACGCGAATGCTTTGTCTATCGTGTGCCACCACGCTCCTCGACAGCCGGTTACAAAGCCGGAGAATGGGGAGACATGGAAGCCTTCCTCTGGAAAGGCCGTTTGCGTATCATGGAAACTTCCAATTCCAACACATGCTCGATTCGTTTAGAAGATGGTGATACAGGAGAGCTTTTCGCTGAATGCCCGTACGATGTCACTGGGACCTCGGTAGAGCCTGTACTTGATTCAAGTCGGTACTTTGTGCTCAGAGTCGAGTCGGAAGGTCCGGACGGGAAGAAGAAGAAGGCGTATATTGGTATGGGTGTAAGTATCAAATATCCGTTGTAGGAAAGAAAAGGTTGCTTTCTTTACTGAACCAACTTGTCTCTCCTTCATACTCCTCGCCTGCACAGTTCCAGGACAGGAGCGATAGCTTCGACTTCAATGTCGCACTTCAAGATTGGACCAAGTGAGTACACTGAAACCTCCTTTCGACCTAGACTGCCCTAACTCGTGCCTTCCTGCATACTTACTTATGTTCAATATCCACTCTGCAACAATGACTTTGATCAGGCGCCAGAAAGCAGCCGCAAACCGAGCAGCAAATCCATCAGCAGATGAGAACGAAGGGTCCCTCATCGACGACGGCCCTTCCCCACACATTCCTACAGGTCCAAAGAAGGACTTCAGCTTGAAAGAAGGCGAAACATTTGCCATCAAGCTCCCCGGCGGTGGCCGCAAGATCAACTCAACGAGTTCAAGTTCGTCCTCAGGACTTGGCGGCGGATTCGGCGGTGGACCTCTGCTGCCACCACCTCCAAGCAAAAAGCGATGACCTTGCGATCAAGATGCAGCAAGATTCGTGCGAACAGCTGTATGGACATTCACTCACACTCAATGCAGCCTGCAATCACAGCCATTCACAGACAGATTTCTGCTCCTTCCACGTGTTGCATTTCCGGATGGGGAACAGATGAAGCAAGACCGGCAGTCGCGATCAGGGTATCAGACGAAGCATATGTCTACGACATCGAAGCAATGGTTTCATCCAGGCAAAAACTTCATCCACTTCGAAAGGCCTTCAAGACCTTTGATGTTGAGAGGAAGCTGCGGCTGACGATAATTGAAGTTGGGAATCTTGAAGCCTTGAATCTCGACTCTAGCTGCCACCTCCAAATCAAGCATGAGCTGTCCTTTACTCTTCAGGAAAGCCGCGACCATATCCTCGAGTGGCTGAGCGAGTACAACAGTGACTGGCGAACTTCTTTGCTGACCGTTCTGCTTGACGCTGCCTGCGGGCACACGAAGTGGATGATCGGATTCGTAAGTGACTGTGCAGCTGCCGAACGGCTTGCCTTTGTATGTGGCCATGAAAGAGAGGGCGACCAGATCGAATGGAACGCCTAGCGGATTGTTGACGACGAACTCGGCGTCAACCGATGCGGCTGTGAGAGCAGTCACTCCCAATGTAATAGAGATGCTGTCGATTAGAGTACGGTCCATCATGGGCTTGAGCTCAAACGACAAATGGATATTCTTGAGGGCAGGAAGCAGCAACGCAATTTCGCTCGATTCATCGTCACCTCTGATCTCAAGGGTTGTGGCGCGGCCCGACAAAAAGTTCGCAGGGATGTCGCGTACCGCTTCTAGAGCATTTGGTGCTGGACAATATCGGAAATGGATGTCGTGCACTGCCACCGGCCCCGACCCCAGCTTGAACCCCTTCGGGATGTGCGCTCTTCCGACATAGGCGCCCCTGTAGAAGGCTGCCATTGTCATGTCCGTATCCGGAAGTGATAGCTGGAAGGACTTCGAAGGATTGTTGAGATAGAGCGAAAACACGATCTTTAGGAACTCGGTCGAAGCCTCGACCACTTGCAAATTGGTGTACTGGACAGGACTCGATCGCAAACCTCGCACGCCATCCATTTGAAGGATATGAGAATGTTGTCCCAGATCCACATCGACATAGATCTCGCCAAGCGCGACGTCGACGCGAGCACGAGCTCTGCCGCGAATGCTGATCTTATTCGTTTCCTCACAATCGGCAATGTGCGCAATGAGTTGTGCGAGCCCTTCAGTAGGCTTGGTCACGAGCTGTAAGGTTCCAGGAGCAAGTCGGACCAGACGGCACGACTTGCCGCTTCCGTCACTCACGGCGTCACCGCCATCCGTGTCTTCGCAAGGCGTACAAGACTGCACGTCCGTGTCGAGTTGGCCAGTACCGACACAGCCGTAGCCTTCAAAGTGCACTTCAATATCCGCTTGGACAGACAAAACGTCGAAGCGAACGCTGAGAGGCACTTCTACCTGGAATGAGATCTCGTCAATGTCGGCATGAAGAGACTCTTCTCGGCGGAGGCTGGCATTGATCCTCTTGATCTGCATCGCTTTGATGACTGGATGCAAGTCTTGCTGCAAGACCGTCGACATCGACACTTTTTGAAAGGCTTGGTCAAGCCAAGGAACCTGCTTTTGCGAGAACGTTGAGCTGCCTGATGTGCTCATCATGGATCCATTTCTTGCCAGCTTAACTGATTCCTTCCTCTGAATAGTATTGGAAGGCGACCTCTGCATTGAGGTGGTGGAAGACTTGCTGCGCAAGTGGGGCGGGACTTGGCTGCGACTTGGTGTTAGAAGCTGCAGTTCGCCCATGGCAAAGGCGCGGTAGCCTCTGATCGTCAGCTCAGCGGGCGCGCCGGAAAGCATGGCGGTCGCAAGCCTACCAAAAGTCTGCAGAGCCGTCTTCCTGTATTCCGGAATGGGTTGTCCGTCTTTGAGGGACTCGCTGCCTATGAAAATGTAACCATTGGCCTCGAACTCGACATCGGCGTCTGTCAGAGTGAAGACAATGTCCTCAGCTGTGATGATGCCAATCTGGACGCCCTCGAACTCGACGCCAGCCTCGATCTTGGAAAGGCCAACAGCAATGAGACCTCTGTGAGGGATACGGACACGGGTTCTTATCTTGAAAGCCTTCTCTTTCGTGTTCAGGTGGCCGGAGCTACCGCTTGAAGCGGATGCAGAGCTCAATGCTCGACCTCGACCTGGACCGCTTGGGGCTGCGACCTCGTCGAAGATGTCGAGTCCGTCCAAGGCGAGGCCTTTGAGACCGCCCAGACCCGGCAGCGTGACGGATTTGGTGAGCGCCGCGGGAAAGTCGGCTGCGCCAGCGATAACGCGACAGGCATCAGACGAAATGTTAATCTTGAGTTCGTCCTGTTGAATGAGCTCAGAGACGAAGGTTGCAAATGTGGCGACACTCTTGGCACCGGTGGCTGGCAGAATACGGAGTCGAGTCTTGATGAGTTCTTCGCTGCCAGCAATCCCACGAAGAGGCTCGCCGAGGACGATGCGTCCGATGACGGGCGGTGTCTCTTCTCCAGCAGGGGCAGAGGCAGACGTGATGCTGAGGCCTTGATCAAAGTGAATCTCGACGTCCAGCGGACCGAACTCAACGAGTCCAAGGTCGGCCTCAACATTGAGCCCCTTTTCGTCCATATCGAGAATCTTGAGCTTGGTGATGAAGACCTTTGCCTGATCAATAAGGGCAGTCACGAGTGGTGCGCCAATGGTTGGAAGGATGTTGCGGGCCGTCTTGACAGTGATGGCGATGGGCAGTTGATGTTGGACAAAGTTGATCTCACCAGGGATGCGATAGTCACCAATCGAGACGTCAGCCATGACGTGTGCCGATACTTTCAATGAGGACAGGGCACCGGCCACTAAGTTGGGCAGATCAAGAGCCTCATGCGAGGAGGATGCTTTCGTACCATTTTGCGAGCGAGAGACGGCAGAGGCGATCTTGTCTTGATCTTGCTTGGACGGGGCTTGATCGGAAGGCATGAGTTCGAGGGCAGCAATGAGGTTCTCATTGAGCTGAATGCCCTTCCTCCTCGCCTCGTTCTGTAAGATACGGACGTACGAAGATCCACCAGCAGACAGAGCGAAGGGAAGACTTGCATGGACTGGTTCCTCGGAGGAAAGAGTGAGTGCGGACCAGTCAGATGCGGTGCGAATCTCTCCGAGTCGAATAGGATCTTGAGCTGCGATGGAGCTAGGCGAAGTCTGTTCGTCTGGCTCGACTTCTTGAAATGCTTCTACCTTGAGCGAATGAATTTGCAAAGGTGGACCCAACTGATTGCGGAGGGTGGCACGAGCATAGAGTTGGGGCTGAGGTGATAGGCTGGCATCTTCGGGCGGGATGAGTGAAGCCCCGTCGAGGAGCTTTGAGCTGATGCCAAGGTTAGGGAGAAGCGCTGAGATACGGAGGCCGGTGAAGAGACTGGCCACCCATGGCACTTTGGACGCTGAGCTAGTCCCGATCACATTGACTGAAATGGATCGGTTTTCGAGGAGGTAGCGGATCAAGGTGACACCAGCAGTGCGAGCAGGATGGCCAGCGGGCGCTACAAGAACATTGCCGCGGATGTTCAAGCCGGTGGAGCCAGGCTTCAGAGTGAGCTCGGGCAAGATGACTTCACCAATGAAATCGTTGTGATCACCTTGCTTGGTTTTGAGCTCCTCAATGTCAGTCTGCAGACGAAGCCGAATATCACCTAGATTTGCAGTGATCTGTGCGGGATTGACGAGTTCGACCTGCGCAGCGAAATTGATGCCTGTCTCTGGATCGCCACCGACGATCTTGAAACCTTGAATTGAGCTTCGCTGAGAGGTTTGTGAGGCAGTTGATGACGGCGAAGGCCCGAATGACAGCACACCGCCAAGATGGTTGAGACCCTGAAGAACGATTTGCTTCTCGAGGGTGATGCATTTAAATGACATTCCGTAGGCTTTGACCTCGGTATTGTGTGAGTTGACTTTGAGAATGACGTCGCCGTTGGCAGATAGAAGGGTGCGGAAGAGAGCATCCAGACCTTGATGCGATGAAGATGTTCCTGTTGCAGATGAGCGGAGTCGTCCATCGACAGTGAGGCCATTGGTTCTAGTGGCATTTCGGATCTTGATGGGAGAAAGGCTAATGTTGGCAATGCTGCGAGTATCTGTTGGTCTGAGGTAGAGATCAATACCATCGGGGAAAGTGATCTTTGCTTTAGCAGGACCAGTCTTGCCAATACGGATGTGAAGGCTGATATGAAAGCCGTCAGAAGTAAGGTCGCCTACTTGCAAGGAATCGACCGAGATGACGGCTCTGGATACGATCTGATCCACTGCCTGCTTGGCAATGTCGAGCGAGAAGCCGCTTTTCCTCTTTGCACTGCTTCCGGCCATGGCTTGTGATGATGTGCTATCGATGCTCGGCTGAGCGTTGAGGTCATGACCCACCGCTGAAGAGTCGGATGTTGCGGAGGCAAATGTCTGGCTACCACTCGAGGCCGCCATGCTGTCTGGAGATGAGGGTGTCTCGCGAGCTGGTGCAGTATTGCTTCGACCTGGTTCCGAAGTTATAGCTGTAGCGGTACTCGAGCTTCTTCGTTTGAATGCCTTGGTTTCCGACGATGACTTTGAAAACGGCTTGCGTAGAGCTTTGAAGACGGACGGCATGATGGGCGACGCAGCCGCCGAAAAGCGGGCTTGAGATTGGTGGCAGAGGACCGTGCCTGGGGTATACAATGGATAGTGAGATCTATTTCGTCAAAGTGCAGCTTACGGCTGGAGGCTCGTGCACGTATAACGAGATGGTGGTTGGACAGTAAGGATGCGCAATGTCGTGTCGTTCGTGGTAAGACACGAATGATGCGAACTGAGCTTCGGAAGAGCCGAACCTGTTCTTAGAAAGCGTTCGGATGCAGTTGACAAACTGATAGTGGTTGGGGCCTCCACACACAGCGCGGCTAACAGTCACAGAGTCTGCGAGTGTGAGCGTGAGTCGTGATTGTGAATTTAAGCGCCGACTTGTCAAGCGTACGCCCCGACAGGAAATCAATAAGTTACGGAAGGATCGACGCGCATTCCTTTCAACGATTCACAGTCTTCGTCACTTGTCGACCCCGCAACACACGCAGGACGCCGAATTCAGAAGTTCCAAAAATGGGAGCATCACGACCTAAGCATGAAAAGGACCCTTTCCCAACTTTGCCTCGCGTGAAAGGTCTTTCTCAGCCACATCTTACTTGTCCGCTTGTTGGCTTCGCTTCGAATCTCAATACGCTACTTGACACCACTATCCGCTCATCTCGAGAAGCTCTTTGGATGTTCGTCGACAGCCCTCAGCGAGTCCTGACCTCGAGGAAGTGCAGGATGATCAGATGAGTCGGTTGCGCGTTGTCTGTGGGTCTACCATATGTTCATCGCACACTGGCTAGCTTTTTCCTCTCGATTGTCCGCAGTTGCTATGGCGGTACTACGTTCACGGCAATGCAAACGGGCGGCCACTTCACAGCCTGCCTCAGCGCTATCGAATCTCATATGCTTATTGTAACTACCTCGCCTCCTCTGCTACCGCTGCTCACGATCCTTGAGTGGTCCGTACCTATCCGTCCCGGGATCGGGACAGATCGGGACTTGTCTCACCGAAGTTGCTGCGAAGCACGCTCTCGCTGCTTCTGCCAGACTCACGTTGCGATGGGCGATCATAACATTCAAGCGGCGTTGATTTACTGATCTCGACGAGGAGTCATTATCGCATGCCGTACCGTTTTGTGGCACAGCATTCATTCGACAGACTGAATTCAGCAGTCTTTAACTACGTGTGTTTTTAAGTCATCACAATTCTGTAAATCAGCACATTTTGTGCGTGCCCAAGTGAATCTAATCTCCCTGCAGATCAAGCAGACATGCGAACGTGTGGGCGAAGAAAAGTATGACAAGCCTCAAAAGAGCTTTGCATCGTGAATTTTGTGCCTCGATTCTTTGCCAAAAAATGGGTCTTGAAAATAAAAGATGACTTTTGCAAGAAAAGAATCACAGAGTGAATGAAATTCAAAATGAATGAATTGCACACGAAGTTGTGTCCAGTAAGGGTTCTCATGACAGCATTTTTTTTGGAGCTGATTTCCATTTCCGTCATGAAATTGTCCCAAACAGCGGGATTTGCGACATTTGTGTATCACGTTGTAAGGATACAACGTCTTTTTCGCATGAATTATCATATCATAAAAATTATTTGCAGGCCGGTGTGCTGTGAGCGCTGTCGGTCATGAAGCCAAACATGAGTTAGTTAAAAGCAAAGCTGTCCCGTTGCTTTTTGACTTGTGCACTTCACAGAACCCATCTTGCATGTGTACGTTGTTCTAAAGTGACTCATCAATAGTGTTTTCGTGTGCGAGAATGTGTCGAAAGTTGCAAACATGGCACAGGCATGCTCACCGGTGAACTATGCCATTGCCTGTCGCCTTTGTGTCTGCTCTCGACTATCGGTTCAAAGTCCTCGGTATCTACTGTGATGTTGCGGTCTTGTGGTCGGCAAGTGTCTTCATGGCAGATCATACCGACGCCGTCTGCCATCTGAGTTGTCAGGACGAGGGGACGGGAATATTTTCCTCGCAAACGAGGAAACGCAAGCTCAAGGCCAAGCGAAGGGCCGACACACAAGCGATGTTCATGCTGCCATCTAAGACCTAGGGTCAAGTGAAGGTGCCGAGCTGTATGGGCCAGCGAGGAAGGCTGAGAGCGCATCTACAGGTACACACACTAGGTTCAAGACATCACACACACAAGAGACAAGCTTAAGGTTCCCACGACAGGCACTGCCGTGGCGTCACCAATGTATTGCAATCAGTCTTCTTCCTGCATCTGAACACTTCCGACCTCTACCGTCGAGATGTCGAGATAAACAACCCTCTTTGCTTCCTCGTCGGTCACTGTTACGGTCTGCTTGTTTGTGTTGACTGCTAGCTTGCCCGCCTTGAATCCCTTTTCGAATTCGGTTGCTCGCGAAGGCACGACTCTTGTTACCTCTCCTTTGTCGTGTTCGGAAAAGGCAAGGTCAGCGAGGTTGATTGTGAGGAGCACACTCGTTGGCGTAGAGTGCAGCGTCGCGAGGACGAGAAGTTCTGCGTCGCCAAAGAAGCCAACATCGAGGATTGTGAGATTCTCGTCGGCGGCGATGGAGAATTGCGCCGACTCGGCGACAGCATCGCGGGTGTGAACACGAAGGACGAGAATGCTTGTTTTCGAGGTTGCTTCGTGAGGATCAGACTGCAATGGGTAAGCCGTGAACAAAGTATCACCAAGAGCATACGATGCTGCACGAATGCGGCTGCCGTCCTGTGCCTCCGTCGACGAGGACAAAGATAGGGCCGGCCCTGCCTCTCGTGTCAACGTACATCCTTTCCCTGCCGAGCACACGGACACAGTCTGATCCGACACTTCCTTTCCTAAGTCTCCGTCAAGCAGCTCTTCCAGGTGCTCGCCCAACAGCTCGATTGCCTTGTTAATAGTTGGCGCAATCGCCAATGCTTGTTTTGTTCCGATGTCCGCAGGCCCAGTCTTTTTCTTGGTATCAGTGCTCGACGAATCGCCCAAGAACAACCTTGCCTCCTCCAACGCATTCTTCAGTGTTCTTGGCTCCGTCCTTTCCGCAAACACGTCCTGCATAGCTTCGTTGGTGAGGCTGTCTGCCATTCTCGCCTTTATATCTTCATTTTCAAAGCCACGGTCAATGTAATCGGCAACAAAGTGCACATCATACGTGATTGGCAACCTTGGCTCGTCCTGATCTTGCTTGATCCTTTCCTGTCTCTCCCTCTCGGTCCGGCACCAGCGATAGAACTCTTGCGATACGAGTGCTTCAAGATCCACGTCCTTCGCTAGACCCAAGGTTGAGGTCAGCGTTGCCTGCAGAATCCGCAGAACCTCTCGTAGCCCTTCGATGTGTTTGCGATCCGAGCCGAAGAATCGCATCTGACCCAAGAGGCCTGACAAAGCGACGATACATCTTTCCAAGGCCGGCCTCAAACTTTCCCAATTCAACTTTTTCATCGCATACGTCGCCGTGTGTGTTTGCTGCTCTAGTCGGGCTAGAACACCTTCAGTAAGATTGCCGAGCAGGAATTGCTCAGCAGCTGGACCAGCACGTCCAGTGAGCAGCACATTGATCAGCTCATACTTCATGTCTCCACCGAATTTGGAGCTTAAATCATCGATGTTCTTGGTCCATTCGTTTGTGACCTTCTGCACTAATTCCTTTTGATACACCTGTTGTACTGCGGAGGCGGCATCGAGGGCGTAGCCGAGGTAAAAGCGCAGGAGATGACTTGAGCGGCTGAAAGCAGAGATTCGATTACGTGTACTGGATGGTCCGTATCGTGTTGTCGCGGCAAGTGGAAGTTGCATCTGCGTCAAGGACACGGCAGCATCTTTGCCTGTGAAGATCGATGTCAACTGCGTCATGTCGTTGGAAAGTGACAGGATGCAAGAGGAGCTCGGCTCTATCTGTGCTCTTTGCTTATGAGAAGGTGTAAGCTGAAGCGAGCCTACCCTAATCTGGCCGTCGAGAACAAGAGTTGCTTCTGCACCAGACGCGCTTGTGACCAGAACGACGGACTCTGGCGACAGCGGGAGTGCGCAGTTATCTTCGAGGGTGAGACTTGTGTCGGCTCCTTCCAGCAAACCCAGCTCTGTGCTGCCTTTGAACAGGTGCGGTACCCTTGCTAGCGCGCCTTTGCCCTGAGTCGCGAGATACGAAGGATACTGGAAGCTAGGCGGTGGCTTTTGACCGCTCATCTGCATCATACGGAGCTGATGCGGCATGAGATTTCCTGTACCGCCGGCGGATGCGAAGGTGTCTGCTGACGGTAATGCTGGGAGGGGTGATAGTTTGGCGAGCAGAGATTCACTGCTGCCATCGACGGTGTCGTTCGATCCGGCGAGTTTGATGTCGAGCCATTGGAGTGTCATAGCATCGGCGAACTGATTCTCGTCGGTGCCATTTGCACGCTGGCCTACGTCGACTGTGGAGATCAAGCGGCCATCTTGGACGGAATAGGTCCTGAACAAGGTGAAAACACGAGATGTTGCTGTTGAAGATGACGCGACGGGTGACCTCCTCACACTGGCTAGCACGCCAACTCGATCACCATTGGGGCTCCAAGCGAGGTCATGAAGATGCACATCTTCGTGCTCTTGCTGTGAAGCAGCAGCGTGGTCGGAAGGAAGATCTAGCACTTTGTCAAAGCTGAGAGGGACCGACCAGACGACACTGCTGTCATCTCCCATGCGCCAAAGTACGAGATGAATCTGAGGTCCTCGCTTGGGTTCGGGAACACCTTGGCCAGCAGCAGCTTGTGCGCCACGTTGTCGCGCTGCAAGCATGCGTTGTACGAGGGCAAATTGAGCAGCTGACATTCCCGGAGGCTTGGCAGCACCTTGAGTAGAGGAAGAAGCGGCATCTTTGGCGATGAGAAGGACGAGATCCATGCGGGGATTGGTGGAGGAATGAAGCAAGGTGGAAGGCTTGTCGAGCAGTTGGTCGGCCAAGACAGGAAACATACCGATTTGGCTGCCGTCTCCGACAACGGAACCATCGGCCAAGGGTACCGGCATCGTAGTGTATGGTGTGATGATCTTATCTCATGATGTCGGTGCTGCTTAGTATCGATGGGAGACGGGAACCAAGAAGTGTTGATCGATACAAAAGTGTTGTTCTTTTCGAATTGCAGACTGTGCATCTCTCAATCCTTGATGCGCGTTAAGCGCGTCAAGCGTCTCGCGTGATTTTGTTCCAGCTTGGGAAGCCAAGGACATGATGATATAAAGGACAAGTTATTGGAGTCCATGGCTTGTTTTGATTGAACAGGCTGAAAGCGACACACAGTCCTCTGGATAACTTGGTGCTTTTGGGGACTTTGTATTGCGAATGCTGAACTATAAAAACTACATTTACTTGATCTTCTCGAGCATCTCAGGGACAGCCTCGTAGAGATCAGCGACGAGACCAAGGTCAGCAACCTGGAAGATAGGAGCATCGGCATCCTTGTTGATAGCCACAATGGTCTTGCTGTCCTTCATACCGGCCAAATGCTGGATAGCGCCTGAGATACCAACAGCAACATAAAGCTCGGGAGCAATGATCTTACCGGTCTGACCGACCTGGAGAGCGTTGTCGGCGTATCCAGCGTCGACAGCAGCACGAGATGCACCAACAGCGGCGTTGAGCGAGTCGGCAAGAGGCTCAATGTACTTGACAAAGTTGTCAGCCGACTTGAGCGCTCGGCCACCCGAAACGACACGCGAAGCAGTGGCAAGATCAGGTCGAGAAGACTCGGACACCTTCTCCTCGACAAAGTCTGTCAAAGACTCAACGCCATCTGGCTTGACCTCTTCGGTAGTAGCCGAACCACCATTCTGTGCAGCAGCGTCAAATGCAGTACCTCGGACAGTGAAGACTTTGATCTTGTCGGAGGACTTGAGTGTGGCGATGGCGTTACCAGCGTAGATAGGACGAACAAAGGTGTCCTCGCCCTCAAGTGCGATGATGTCGGAAATCTGAGACGAGTCGAGAAGAGCAGCAGCACGGGGGAAGATATCACGGCCGACGGCGGTGTGTCCAGTGCATACGTGTGTGTAGGAGTTGGACTCGACGATCTTCTTGATCAAGGGAGCAAGAGGCTCAGAGAGGTTGTTGGCAAAGTCGGAGTGCTTGGCAAAGAGAACCTTCTTGAGACCAGGAAGCCTGCAGAAAAGGAACAAGACGAAGGAAAACAAGGCAAAAGCAAGGGATCGTGGATGAGCAACAAGCTTCAAAGGATGATGCGTTTGAGAATGCGGGGTAGGCGGGGTGAACTTACTTGGCAGCCTTTTCGGCAACCTCGCTAGCCTCGGACTCGCCGCCTACGACGAGTGCATCGATATCTCCACCAAGCTTCTGGGCAGCTGTGAGAGCAGAGAGGGTGGCAGGGTTGAAGGTGCCCTTCTTGTGCTCGAGGAAGACGAGTGTGTTGGCAAGGTCGACACGAGAAGTAGCGAAGCCTCGGCGGAGAGGCAAAGCAGATCGAACGCTGGTGTTGCGCAGCGCAACGCGAGGGAGCATGGCGGTTGCAAGCATTGTAGATGAAAATGTAGATGTAGGGAGGAGGTGGTGGTGATCGTTGGTGGTGATGGCGAAATAAAAAGGTAGATAGATGTATACTCCGCTGTGCGATGCTAACAGCAACACACTCAATTGCCGGATCACTTCGGATTCGCAGCTTTCAACGCCAATTCCGCATTCTCATCTGTGACAGCTTTGTGACTGGCTCAACCGACGCTCCACACCCGAAATCGCACTTGACTCTCACAGCTGTGACTTGCGCGCGACAAGTCAGTATTACTTAATTCGCTCTCACAATCAAAACACGATCGATCTAACAAGCAACCTGAGATCCGGAATCCGGGTTATAGTGCAGCTATGACGTGAGGGGAAAGTGCCTGCTTCCTGCATGGTGTGGAGGCAAAGAGGCTCGAGACCCTGATTCCGTGACTGATCATGTCGAAGGCCAATCTATACATATGCTCGCTTCTTCCATCATCGTTTCTCGAGCCAGCACCCTGGAACCGAGCGTGAACAAGCTCAGAACGTCAGCAAAGACCACAATATAGGCTTCTTCTGGCCATTTGCGATAGCCCGCGAGGCATGTCCTTGCGTCGAGCTTTTTGCTCAATCCGCACGCAAACACCAACACTCGTTTCTCCCGTCCTATCTCGGCTCACTGTGACAGTCTCAGCGAGCTATAGCACAATGTTCAAGCGATCCTCATCAGCATCTGTCTCTACGGTCACAGCGTCACCAAACAAACGTACAAAAGCAGGATCTTCCAACCGTACCACAAAACGTTCATCCTCACCTGCCTCATCCTCCGTACCTTCAGTACAGATTCAGGTCGCTCGACTCTCATCGACACATCCAGAATGGCCAGCTCCAAAATCTTGCATGGAAGAAGCCACCTCATGTCTTCGCTCCATGGCCGCATCTCCACCAACTGATCGAATCCTCCTCGTTCCAGACAAAGACGCCGATGGGCTCTGCTCAGGTGTCATCATGTACCGCACCCTCATTCACGCTCTCGGCATCTCATCAGATCGAATAGACATCCACCTCATGACCAAAGGAAGCAATCCTTCTGCCGAAGCACAACGTGAAGCAATGGCTGCGTACGGAGCAAAATGGATCATCGTCCTCGACCAAGGCTCCCGCAATGGGCCTTCCCTTGTGCCCGGCGCCGAACACGGCTGGAAATCAGATCGACAGGATGCCATCCGCACAATGGTCGTCGATCACCACTGGCTACCTGAAAGAGACCCAGGACCGGAAGGATGTCTTATGCTCAACGCGTGTCATCACAAACCTGTCGCTACAGCTTCTCTTCTCACCTGGGTACTTTGTCGACCACTTTGGTCTTCTTCTAACCCTAACACTTCCGCCGAAACACTCATCGACTATGTTGCTGTCCTCGGAACCATGGGCGATTTGAGTGTCAATGTTGAATGGGACCCACCATTTCCCGACCTTACACCTGAAGTTAAAAAATGGACCAAAAAACGTCTTGGCAGTGCCATCGCTCTACTTAACGCTCCTCGTCGAACCCCCGATTTTGACGTAATCACCGCTTGGTCAGCTCTTCTCTCTTCCACCTCACCACTCACCATTCTCGATCCTGCTACGAACACTCACGCAGCTCGTCTTTACGAAGCACGAGACGCAGTCGGAATGGAAACAGAACGTTGCACACACACACCTCCTAAATTCGCTAAAGACGGTCGTGTCGCCCTCCTTCGTATCACTTCACCTTATCAAGTCCATCCATCTATCGCAACTCGTTGGACTGGCGCTTTGAAAAGTAAGAATTTACAAGTTGTCATGTGTGCAAATGACGGATATAATGAAGGTTTGGTCAATTTTAGTTGTAGAATTGCTCAAGTTGCTAAAAAGAGAGGTGAGGAGGTTAACATTATTGAAGTTTTGAATAGCTATGCGGATAGAGATGGAGAGTGGAAAAAGGTAGTAATGCAAGCAGTAGGTGGTAATGCGTTTAATGGTCATCCTCAAGCAAGTGGTGGAATCTTTCCAAAGGAACATTTCGATAAATTCATGGAGTTAATGGAGATAGGTGTACCTCCAGAAAATTCCGCAAGAGGTGCTAATGGAGGAGGTGGTGCGAGAAAGAACAAAATTGTTCAAAAGAACAATCTCTTAGCAATGGGATTCTCAACTTCACCAAAGAAGAAGGATCAATCCACAAATTCATAGACATGATAGCAATCACATTCAGATTTCACAAAGATCGAAGTCGCAAGAGACCAGGATTGAATTGCATTCAGACTTCATCAGTATCAACAAACTCCCTAGCATCGTCAATCGTAACATCCGACTGTCCTGCTTCATCTTCCTCCTCTGTCACTAAACCGTGTTCCAACTTTCCCTTCATCTTTCCCTCCCAAAATTCCCTATGCGCTCCTAACAACTTTCTTTTCAGCCCACGAACGTACGAGTTCCAATTGATTGCCTCTTCGTATTCTTGAGCAACTTTCTTTCCTGATTTGATACACTCGGCTGCCAAATCGTACTTCTTTTCGGCTACGAGATAATTGATGGTGTTTTGTAGTAAAACCATAGCAGATGTGACGTCATCTTTCTCGACCTGTTCATGCAAGTGCGGAACTGGATCGGTAAGTCGTAGCATTGCTTGCCTTGGAGCTGGGGTCGAAGTTGTGACTTGCGATGCTTGCTCTGTCTTGGCAGTAGCAGCTGCCGAGGGAATAGGATCCTCTTCGTCTTCGGTAGCGGAATCATCATCGTCATTCAGAATGATCTTTCTTTTGGTCTCGCTTGGAGTTGACCTGACGGGCTCAAATCGGGCTGCCTTTCGTGCTTCTTCACCGTCCACTGCTGTTGATGTTGTCGCTGCTGCAGCTGCAGTTGCGGTTCGGCGCTGATCATTAGCATCATCCTGCATAGCATTGAGTGTACGCTTCTTTCGATCCGCATTGCCTTTGGGTGGAACATAGGCAATTCTGAAACGCTCCTTACACTTTTGTGCCGCATCCGTAGCCGATTTCCTCACCTCAAGTGGTGCTTCAAAATACTTGACCAGCTCCGGGTGTGGACCGGGAAGATCTTTCGTATCGGAATGAATGAAACGATGTCGGACCGCAGCTTTAAGGCCATGGATCGCAGGATTGAACGATTCTAGCACATCAAACCATTCGTTTGGAAGCTCAAGACTATCGACAAATGCATCCATCACTTCTTGATCCGTCTCATCTGGGATAATCGGTCCTTGTCTGAGCTCCGTGCCATCCGTGGTGATGATCCTGTCAAGTGGAGGAAAAGGGAATCGACGCAAGTCTTCACGGAATGGCGCTTTGGAATAGAAAAAGAACTCGTTGTGTTCTTCGACTTTGGGCTTGAGCACACCCAACTCTGGTTCAGCACCATCCTTGCGAACAAGACGCACAACTGCAAGAACATCCATCTCGACCATAGCCCGGACTAGCGTCGAAATCTGCAGCTGCGCTTTGACTTGAGCGTGATCGGCAAAGACGTACCACACTTGATCCATATTGTATTCCCTACGATACGCTGAAGCTGAGAAGAAATGAAGAATCTCCATGCTCTTGTGCGTGTCGAAGTTGCCAAAGGACTCCTCAGGAACGGGAATGAGACTGGCACCCAGCTTCCAAGCTCGAGTGAAATTTGCGTCTGAGTCAGGTGGGAGCGGTTCAGGTTCCTTGCTAGCACTGTTGACCGCAGCAAGCTGATCGAGAAGAAAGTACTCTCGTTTGAGATCGGCGCGATAGACGACCGATGACTCAGGTGCTTCTTCCTTCTTGAGTGCGGTTGGAGTGGATGTAGGGTTGAGATGATTACGACGTGCTTCCTCGCGCTCGCGCTCTCGAGCAGCGTCTGCGCTCTCTCTGGCCAGTTTGGAGATCTTGGACTGGGTCATGGGCCGTGCTGGATCGGTCATCTTGTAGAGACCGATGGGGATTTGGAAAGCGCTATTCGAGGAAAGATCGTTGGGGTCGCCGAAACTCAGCACTGTTTTTGTGGGTGCTGGTCTTGTGACTTGAACGTTGGGCATTGCAGACTGTTGGATTGCGGAAGCAGCGGTTGCGAACCCAGCTGTGGGGATCTCGGAGAGGAAATGTTGCCAGAACTGTTCATTCTTCTGCTTGGTCTTGTCTTTTCCTTCCGACTTGGTTCCAGATTCGGGGTCATCAAAGTCGACACCGACAACTCGCAAACTGATGTTGTCCTCGACAAGCTTGGCGCCGATCGCTTCTGCGCCATCGAAGCTGAACTCAGACTTGCCATCGGTGACGAGATAGACTGTGCGCTTCCATGTGTTCTTTTGCGATGGCTTGATGCCACCCTTTTCTGTGTCAGAAGAGAGCTGGATGGCATCAACAAGGGCAGCGAGGGGATCGGCATTGTGAGACTTTTGGTCGGGATGCACGGCACGTAGACTCTGAACGAGATCGAGGGTATCTAGAGTCGGTAGGGAAGGCCAGAAGATCTCGTCGATGCCTTGGTAGTCATTATTGGCGGCAATGGAGTTGTTGGTGCGAGGAGAGCCGTAGGTGATGATGGCGACGCGAGTTGTTTTGAGACCTCGTAGAATGATCTCTGCGATGCGAGTGGAGACAAATTCACAGACCCATTGCAAGTGAGTGGTAGTGCGGGTGCGAGTCTCGAGTGTTTGGTTTTCTGTGACGACTTGATCCTCGACTTGGCGAGTCTCGCCCATAGGGGCTGAGATGTCGAGGACGAAGAGAGTGATGGTGTTGGACTCGACACTCATGTTGATGTTGGTATTGACGTGATGAAAGTGACCATCGTGGAAGGGGGTATATATTAAGGGTGATGGTGGTGAGAGGAGAGAAAGAAGCAGAAGCAGGGAAGTGTTGGATTGCTCAGTTTCAACGCGAATCTCAAAAAAAAAGTCCAACACTTGTGACTGCGTCCAAGCATGAAGACGCGCCGCGGAAAGTGCTCAGTGAGGTCAAAGTCAAATAACGCGCAGGGTCCACATGAAATGACGTTTCTTCTTCTTGTTCTACACTCGATATCTGTATTGATGGGTGCAATGTGCTGAAGATGTTGCTCAGTACCTTGCTCAGTACTTTGCAAGACCAAGGACATTGACGGCGTCCTTGATCTGCTGCTTCTCCTCTTTCTGCAGGGACAGAGTGCGTCAAGAATGTCAGGTTAGTCAATCAGTCGTGTCTAGACGCCGGAAGGAAAGGTTGACACTCACGATGAGACTGGAGATGGCCTTGAATATGGGATGAGAAGCGTCGACAAGCATCTGAAATAGAACAGACTCGGACGTTGTGATCTTGGCGCCGGAGTCTCGCATTCTCTGCATGGTCATACCAAGATGGGGAAGTGTCAGCACTCAATATACGATAATTGTAGAAGGAGAAGGCGGGACGTACCTCGAGAGCGACATCGATCTCTCCAACATTGCAGCTGGACACACCATCCTTGATAACATGAACCTGAATGCCTCGCTCAAGCAGGTCGAGCGTGGTCTGCAACACACAGACATGCGATTCGATACCAAAGATGACGACATGCTTGATATCACCAGCCTCTTTAAGCCACTTGTCTGTGATGCCGGGTAGGTCCATGCTGAACTTGGTCTTTGGGTGATTCGCGGTTGCTGAGAGCTGAGGAAGCTCCTTCAGTAGCTCGCTCAACGGAGACACAGTTGCACCGAGTGCTGAGAAGCAAACGAAGCAGAGAGAAACAGGTCAGAACGGGACATCCTATTCAAGCTAGCTTATTGCGGCAAGACGCGCACCTTTTGGGTTCTGTTCAGTGGTGAAAACAGGAACATCAAGGATCTTGGCAGCCTTGAGCATACGTGCTGAGGTGTTGGTGATGAGGTCAAAGTTGGCAATCGCTGTCTTGAATCGCTCCTGCATGTCGCATAAGAAGAAGGCAGTCTTGCCAAGCTCGATACGAGCAGTTCTGAAAGCTGTTGCGGCCATGCTGGCTGAGTTATCTGCTACAGAGGAGGAGTCAGCTGCGATCGAGATCCCTTTTCACGGGTCAGAGTGAATGGTTGTTCGCGAAGAAGCGCTTTGCTTTGAAAAGTGCGGGGAAAGCCGTGCGCTGTGCGTCTTCTTGCGGTCGAAGTGGAGTAAAAAAGTAATTAGCCGGAAACACCGGCACATGGTCATGTCACGTGCCTTTTGGTGTGAGCTTCAACCTAGCCTAACATTTCACAGGGTTTCCACACCTTGAAGCTCAGGGTCCAAACAAAGATCTGCTTCGCCTTTGCAGAAACAACAAGCGAGAAGACGCCGATTGAGATTCGCGTCACGCAGAAGAACGCGCGCGTGTGTCATTTCTGGACTTTGACCTGTAACACATTTTGACAAAGGAGAACAGCATTTTGTCTTCGTTGGTCGACGTCGAGATGGTCGGAATACCCGGGCAGTCTGACTATGGCTGTGAGAGGAAGCAGGAGCATACCAATGGTGGCGTGGGTAACACTCAGTCAGAGCAGGCGGATTAAGCGAACGGTAAGCCATAGGAAGAGCGACTGAACAAAGACTTGGAAGATCCGCCAAGCCAGCCGAGTCGAACGTTGATTTTGACAACTTTTGACAACTTGGACTGTCTCAGGTGCTGTTGCTGCATCAGAATGACTGCTACCTTGTCTGGCAGCGGAGAAGCAGCCGATGTGGAAAGGACTTTCTATTCTTCACGCTAACGTAGCCATCTGAGCTCTCGTGCGTACTTGAACCCTTTTCCGGGAAGTGTCCGACAAGCCGCAATTCGCGTGTGAAGTATGAAGAAAAGCCAAGGCGGATCCACCGACAAAAATGACTGAGACACGGCCAAGTTGTCGTGTGTGCTTCTCGCGGAAAGACCGAGTGTATTGTGACTGATTGCTTTCGAGACAGGGTAGGGTCAGCTCAGCCCGCGTTCCTGCCTTTATGCAGTATACGACGTGTGTTTTTGTGTCGTTTCCAAAATTGAGCTTTCCTTCTCGTCTTCACAGTCGACGCAAGTGCTTTTTGTTCTTCTCGCCACCATCTGTCTTCCACCGAGGCATCTTCCACATATAACGCGGTCATCCTAGCCTCTTGTCCCCGGTTCGGAAGCCCACAGTCTTCGGTACTTAGAACTGGACCCGCACTTCAGAGACCCCAAAATCGGACCACGACGCATGGAAACAACAGCACTAGCATCTCCTCCGTTATAGCATCGGCTGCTCACTGAGTGAGCGAGGTCCCAGCCGCAACCATGATCGTTATCAATGTTCCTGTAGATGAAAATGTCTCGCTACCATCGGAGCCACGTCCACGTCCGACTCTCGACAACAATGCTCCATCGCCAGGCGAATCGTCATCCTCTTCGTCCGGCTCTAGCACTCCTGCTTCTGGCCCTTCTTCTCGCCGCCTCTCTCGTCGCGTGCAGAGTATGGCTGTCGCGAACCTGCTCAGCAACGACCCTCCCAAGCCGATCAAGCGCGGCTCCACAATCAACACATCATTGAATGGCTCTTCCACCTCCGATCTAAAAGCACTCAAGTACGATCTTCCCGCCGACATTGCAGTGCCACCCTTCGCTCAACCGTCCAAAGATGTCGACCGCGATCTCGCCCGTCTCTACGAAGCTGTGTCAGGTGCCCGTCGTATCGCAGTCATCTGTGGTGCAGGTATCTCGGTCTCCTCCCCCGCCAACATTCCAGACTTTCGCTCGGCACACGGTCTGTTTAAGAAACTCAAAGAGAAGCATCCTACCGCCGGTCTTTCGTCGGGCAAAGACCTGTTTGACGCTCGTTTGTTCAGCTCCGAGTCAACTTCAGCACTTTTCTACTCGATGGTTGCCGAGCTCAAGCGCTTGTCAGATGAAGCAGAGCCTACCATCTTTCACAGGTTCCTCAAGAGGCTCGATGAAGAGGGCAGGTTGCAGAGAGTATACACGCAGAACATCGATGGTCTCGAGGAAAAGGCAGGTCTCACATTCGGTCTCGGCGAGGTAGGTGACTCGACTACGACGGTAAGAGCCTTGGGAAAGAGGAAGCGACTTGGCGGTAGTGATTGGTCTAGATCCAAATCGGATTCACACCTTCTCTTCGCACAGAAGCAGCAACAGGACAAGCCCATGTTTCCCCGTACCATCCCACTGCATGGCACTTTGCAGACGCTCACCTGTGCATTGTGCAACCACAAGTTGATGCTCGGCAATACCGTGCACCAATTTGGAGACTACCGCGACATGTCACCATCTTCCAGGGAAGGCTCCGCTTCATTGGGCCACGAAGATAGCAAGCGTGCCATCGAACTGCTGCAAAATGGAGAAGCCGTACCTTGTCCCAGATGCGAGACAGCTGACGAGGTAAGGACGTCAGCTGGTATGCGTTCGCGAGGTGTGGGCAGGATGAAGGTGGATATTGTGCTGTATGGCGGTCAGAATGAAGGGGCAGAGAGGGTCGGGCAGTGCTTGCAAAGAGATATCCTTGGCTTGAGAGATCCCAATGAACCTCCGGTACCCGAGTCAGCCGCTGAGGCTAGGGCAAGGGAGCGCAAAGAGGCAAAAGAGGCTGCCAAATTGGCGTTCGAACAGCAGCAAGATAAGGTGTCGATGGCAGCGGTCAAAAAGGAAGCGGAGAAAGCTAGCGCAGATATGAGCATCGATTCTGAGGGTGCCGTCGATTCTGAGCTTGGAACCTTCCTACCCACAGAAGACTCGAAAGATGACATTCTGGCGAGAGCGTTCGCAGAGGAAGGCGATAGCGTGCCTGCATCCCAACAGCCACCATCACAACAAGCCAACGGCAAGAGCATCACGATCGCAGAGCCTGTCATGCCTACCAAGAAGAAGCCAAGTCGACCTGCAAGACTGAAGCCGCTGCCACCCGATCTCTTGATCGTCGCCGGCACGAGTCTGAAAGTACCTGGCACGAAGCGTATCGTCCGCGAGTTCGCCAAGGCTTGCCATGCACAGGACGAATGGCTGATCTACTCGTCGGAAGACGAGGAAGAAAGCAGCACAGCCGAAGACGGTTCTGGTAAGAAGCGGAACAACAAGCCACGAAAGAAGCCCGAAGAGGACCCTGTGGAAGGAGACGATGACGACGAGGAGCACGAGATCCACGATCCAGCTACACCCATCCGAACCATTCTGCTCAACTACGACTTCCCCAATCCAGCTCGAGAATGGGAAGATGTTTTCGATGTGTGGATTCAAGGCGATCTTCAGCGTGCTGCTCTCTCGCTCTTCCCGTCCAAGAAGTTAGGCGAGGACGCTCCGCACGATGCGCGGGTGATTGAAGAGATTGTCAACAGCTATACGTGGGCGAAGTTCAAGGATTACTTGGAGGAGCAGAGGAAGCTAGCTAAGAAGGAGAAGAAGAAAGCGGCCGTAGCGGCGACAGCGGGTAGCTTGGATGGAGCAAGGAAGGGGAGAGGCTTGGGTCGAACGGTTTCGGCCGCTGCCAAGATGGAGCGTGCTGGGTCTACTGCTTCTATTGAATCGGTCCAACAAGGTGCTGTGGCGAGTTCACAAATGATGGAAGGGAAGGGAGAGGCGAAAGTGAAAGCTGCCAAGGCGAGGAGTCGATCTGAATCGCCTGTGAAGAAGAGGACTCCGCAGAATGGTGGAGCGGGGCCAAATGGGGCGAAAAGATCGACAGCTGCTGGAACGAAAGGTGGATTGAAGCGCATCAACAGCAAGAAGAATCCCTTTTTGGACTCGAGCTCCTCCTCGACACCCTCATTGGGAGCGAGCCAAGTTTCTGTAGACATTCCAACTATCACAGAGGAACAGGAAGAAGAGGTATCAGATCCCAAGACCAAACGTAAACAGGGACAGGGAAAAGATCGTGACGGTGGCACAAGCAAGACGCAACGCGGAAAGAAGGAGATGCCATCGTCATCACTTTGCGACAATCCTTCTTCCGACAAGGGCAATCAGCGTGGATGGAGTAGAAGTGTAACTATGCCAACAGAATCTCAGTTGACAGTGCTGATCGAAAGTCAGGTTGTGAATAAGGGAAGAGGCAAGCAGGTCAGCGTAAAGGATGTTGGTGTAGGGGTGAAGCCTAGTACGGTGTATGGGAAGAGTGGGAAAGGGAAGAGAAGCAGTTCGATCAGTGCAGGAGCGGAGAATGGAGGAGTGAAGAAAGGGAGATGGGGTAGAACTCAAAGTGAGGCGGCTGCCTGTTTGTAGTGGTTGAGTTTCTTTTCATTCGAAACCGCCATCATATCATTGATCCTGACGCTTGGAGCTGGTAGACTTTGTGACTGAGTGAGTGTGTGTTGTGCGGTGAGAAGATAGCGGCAGACAGCGAAAATTTGAAAAGTGAAGTCAAACACGAAAAAAGGAGTGTAAAAAGATGGACGAGAAATTCAATCTAAAATTCCGCTAGAACCCTCCACATGTTCCGCTTTTTTGGGCTCGAACCACCTTATCTTTCGACCATCATCACATTATCATTCTTGTCCGGCGTCAATATGGCAGACACAACAGCATCCGAAAGACTTGCTGAAGAAGAAGTCTGCATTGATTGTCAGCCTGATTCCCAAGCCAACTCTTCCACTTCTCAATCTACATCTACCAAATCCGATCAGAAAGAAGACCTTTTAGATCCGACAACTTTCATTCCTCCCTTAACTCTTGGTGAAAATCATGGTTTACCTACACCTTTAGTTGTTATTGAAGTAAGTTTTTCCCTCTTCTTCTTCTTTTCTCTTCTTCAATAAGCTAATCTAAAAAAACTCATCTCTGAATAGTATTGCCAAAGATGTAAATTTGGTCTAAGAGCAAATTGGATTCAACAAGAACTCCTATCAACTTTCTCACCTCTTCCTCCATCCCAAACTCAAAATAATCAATCAGCAAGTTTATCATCAGTAATGCTAATCCCTAAAGTAGACGATTCTTCTTCAGGTCGTTTTAGAGTTTACATTCTCACCACTTCTACTTCTCAATCTCAATCTCTTCAATTAATTTGGGATCGAAAAACCTCGGGTGGTTTCCCAGAAATGAAAATACTCAAACAACTCATAAGAGATCATATCAATCCTTCATTCAATCTTGGTCATAGTGACAAAAAATAAAATATTTCATTGACTTCTAGCATAATTCCTACCCGAACTAGGCAATCCAGGTGGTCTAGCAACCCAACCCATAGCTGCTGTAATACCTCTTAATAAATCAGGTCTATATCTTGCAGCTGCAACAACAATACCTACTGCAGCACCAAAAGTTAATCTTTCAGCCCACAAAGCTGATTGATATCCTTCAGAAAGCCATCCAGGTGAAGCTGATTCTACCATAGCGAAAAGAGCACGTGGAGCAACATAAAGTGCCATTTCAGCCCGTTTTCGCTTTTCTTCAATGAAAATGGAAAATCCACATGCAACACTTCCCAATCCAGGTCCTAAACCTGCATCCCAGAAATTGAAAGGGATTGACGGGAAAAGTCGAGGAAGAAGTGCGGAGCGTGCTAGACAGATAGGGAACCAGTTGCCGACAATGTAGGTGGCTAGGAAGGCTGCGGACCTTGCAGCGCCGGTGAGGACTTTAAGGAGATTAGGTAAAGGTGAAGAAAGGAATGCTTTCGGATTGAATAAAAGTCGAGGAAGGAGATGGACGGGGAAATAGATGGCCATTGACATACGCCAACCCCGTATCCAACGATAGAGTGCATTGCGATAACAGGAGGAACCACCGGTTCCGCAATGGACTAATTCACATGGCATACCTCCCATCTCACCTCGTCCTCTTGGTCCGGCTGCTCCGTTGAGTACAAAGCCTGGTTCACCTTTTTCGCCGTTAGCTTCTGCCTTTGCTCTTGCTTCAGCAATCATGCTTCTAGCTTCAACTGCTGTGTTGGGTAGGCGAGTAGGATCACCCCACTCGTAAGGATGTCCGAGTTCTTCTGCTAAACTGCCGAGGAGGTGGACACCTTCAGGAGTCATTTCTTTAGATTGATAGTTCCAGGTCAGTGGTTTGCCAGTACGGATGCATCTGAGGGCTAGCAGAAGTCGTTCATCCATGGTAGCGAGATTGGTGATCCACTTGACGTAAGAAGGAGGGAGTCGCTCAGGGTGGTAGAACCAAGCCCACATGATCTGGGCACAGCAAATGACAAAGATCAACCCCTCGGCTTGGTCAGCCATTCCCAAAGCGATTCGCCTGAGAAGGGAGCGAGAAGTGGAAGAGGAGGAAGTGGATTCGCGAAGTCGATCTTTGCGAGCAGCAGCAGGGGCAGCTAGAGCACGAACGAGGGTGTCCATTCCGCGAACGAGGGCAAAAAGCGTCAAATCGATGGTTGGGGAGGGACGGCCGAGAGGTGGTTTGCGTGACTTTGGAGTTTGGATGTGCGGTTGGGAAGATGGCTGAGATGGCTGAGATGGCGTCAGAGGTTGAGGGGAGGAAGGAGGTGCGGCGCCATCCGAAGAAGTTTTGGGCAAGGGTTGAAGTGTATTTGTAGGAGAAGCTGGTGCTGCCGGGTTGGGACTAGCGGGAATGTTTGGGCTTGCGCCAGACATACCTGGAGGAGGAGGTGCGGGTGTGCCTGGAACAGTGAGACTTGTGAGCCTTGACAAGAAGTGACCAGCAGGAGCTAGACTGGCAATACGCGGAGCGGGCGTGCTGTTCGCTAGTCTTCTTCCCAAAAATCCGAGATTGGAAGGACGAAGACTTTTTGGGATCCATCCTGGCGTGGTATCAATTGTCAGCAACTTTCCATCAACGCCTTGTTCGGCCGCCTTCTTGGCTGAGATTGCTGCCTGACTCTGATGCTGGAGCATCATCATAGCCAATGCTGAGCTGAGTGAAGAAGCGACAAACGTTGATGCGATACGGGCGTGCCTTAACGCATTGAGAGTTTGTGCTTCCGAAGATGTAGCAGGATTTGCGAGCTTGAGGGCATAGTATTTCGCAATTGGCCACCAAACGAGCGTCTCTGAGATCCTCCAACCTGCCATTGCGAGAAAACAGCTAATTGCCATACCATTAGGACCAAGAGCTACGAGCAATGCTTTGGCAATGGCCTGCAACAAAGTAGGCAGCCGATAAAAGCTGGGTAGAATGGGTTTGAGACCATCCAAGAAACTCGGCTTGCGTTGGGGTTGACCCGATTCTTTGGCAACCTTGCGTTCTTCGATGAGGCGCTTTTCGGATTCTCGAATGCGTTTGAGCTCGGCGGTGATGTATTTGATGAGTGCTTTGAGAATGGCAGGAAGAATGTCCATAATGTAACCTAGCAGGTAGGCTTTGGCAGCTGGCATAAGGAGGGATTCGATTTGCTGTCGAGCCAAGGTAGAGGAGCGGGTGCTGCTGCCGGTAGCGCCATGGCTGGATACCGAAGCCGAAGCCGGCGAAAGCTTGCTGGCTACCACCATGGTGAGCCCCTTCTACGCCAGCAATCAAGCGGAGAGATGAGGCCGAGATGGTGGTTTGATGTGATGGTTGACTGTCAAAGAGGCAGAGCCAGACGGGATGCGCTGTAAGTTACTTGAAGCGTCAGCAAGTCGGAGTTGGTTCCGATTCAGGGTTTTGAAGCAGGAGAGGCTTGATACAGTATCGCGCTGTGCTGCTGCTGTGCATTCAATTGCTGCAGGTGTATACTGTATGCACGAAAAGGCCAAAAGAGCGAGCGTTGGTAACCGGAATTCCCGATGTTCATGAACTGAACTGTAGAGCGCTGGCTTGTGCGCCCTTTTTTTCTCACGCCAAGTGTCGGTCTCTCTCTCTCGATTTCACGCTCTGAGAGAGGCACACTCGCAGTCTGCAGATCGCTAACACATCAGTAAACGCACGCGCATACGCGCCAGGCGAATCGCTCAGCTGTCAAGAAAAGAGCAACACAAAGAGAAACGGTTCGGAATAATGAGCCGAAAGTGTCACTTTGAAGCTCGTGTGAAAGCAACACTCATACCATCACTTCTTCTTGTCAGTCACGCTCTCAGTTCGGACAAGTGTGGCGCTTGAGGCTTTGTCACTATCGTTTCTGCCGACGAATGAGAGGAGAGACAATAAGTTGCATTGTTGCTTAACTGCCCACTTGCTTATTTCGAGCACGAGCCTACGACAGCGATGTGCTGCTGCTGACGCTGTTGATGCTACTTCGGAGCTGCGTTCAAACGCTGAACCAAAGAATCGTCTTCGTCAACGACAGTGAATTGATGCCTTGCAATCATAACGGCGACGCCCTTCATTCGGCTTCTGCGACGCTTTTTAATGGGCTTGTGAAGCAGTCTCTTGTCTGGAGTAGCACTTTGACCGTTTCCGCCTTGGCTAAAGGGTTCCTGACTGAGGCCGATGCTCATTCTGCGACCGGCGTCACTGTTCTTGGCCAAGCGGTTGCGTAGTTCACGTTTGGGTGAATCGTGATGATCGAGTTTGACCAGCTTCCTCATCATAGCTCCCTTCGATTCTGATCCAAGCATGCTCTTCGTCAATGAAAAGCTTCTCCTCGGTCTCGTCGCTCGTTGACTTTCCTCATCGGCGTCGTTGGGCGAGCCGTTCACGATCTGGAAGCTACCGTCTTGGTCGGTGATACGATTTTGGGTCTGATCCTGAGTAGCGTTCGACTCTGCCAACGACGCCGAGGACCCATCCAAATCAAGTTTAACGGGTGATCGTGCCCAAATACCTTGATCCAAACCGAGCTGCCCAAGGCGGACACTCTTCGAGTGCGGTGAAGGTTCCGCTATCGTCTCCATCTTACCCGGACTACACCCTCTGATGCCTTCATCGCTGAAGAATCTGCGAGTGGCGGCAGCACGACGTCTCATCTTACTCCTTGGGGTAACGAACGCCTGCTGTCTAGCTTTCATTTTCCCCGAATCATCACTCATGTCGGCCCCATCGATCGAATCTTCTTGCGGCTTGACCGCATCTTTGCTACCACTTGCTGTCCAGTCGGTAATTTGCCCAAGCTCGTCATCTCTGCTCAATGTGTCTCTCCTGCATCGCATCGACAACGGCAAGCCAAGATGCATTGAGCTTGTACTGGTCATCGACAACAATCTCTCCCTCGAAACTTTGCTTCCGCTTGCTCCGCTGCTCGTACGGCTCCCTGTCGCTCGAGATCCTGTTGGCAACTCGGTCACCTCTTCGATCTGCGAAAGCGTCTTGTGAGGGAACATCGTCTCATGCTCTGCTAGCAGCGCCGTCACCTGGCGATGCTTTGCGTCCTGTTCCAACAGTAGTGACTCTCGGCTCGGGTTGCTGTTCAGCTCGACTTCCTCGATCGATTCTAACATACCGCCATGTTGCGCGTGAACTGCGACCGGTTCCAATGACCTTTTACCAGTAGCTATGACCGGCTGTTCCTTCTCGTCTTCCGCCTGCATCTCACCTTCGGACTCTTCTTCCACCGTGTCCAGCAACGGTGCTCGAGCTAGCCGCACCATGTCTAACATGTCGCATGCGTCTGATTCAACTGCAGTACCTCCTTCACCTTCAGTCATATTTTCTTCCACCTCCGCTCGCGGGAAGCAACGTTCCCACACGTCGTTGACTGTCATGTCTGCCAAGTCGGCCTCGCACATTTCGTCAAGCTCGGCTCCATCGCGATCCGCATCTACGCCTTCTTTCGCACATGTCATTTGTAGAACAACCTCATCTTCTCCCCATGCATCTGCTCCTGCTTCGTAAATTGCTCGCGAGTTAATAACATCCTCTGGCTCAAGGATCTCTTCAATTGTATCCTCGTGATTGTTGTCCAGCGTGTCTAGGATCGAGTCCGCGCGCGACTGATTTCTTCGGTGCCTTTGGACACTGTTCTGCAAATGACCTGCAGCAACAGAGTCACCAGGCGACGACACGCCTAGCCGAACCGATGCGGGTGAGGGCGAAAAGCTCAGGTCCATCAGCGACGAAGGACACGTTCCCGAGCTCGTGCTAGGCGAGCTCTCGATATGCGAGCCGGGAGTACCTCTCTTGCCTCTGGATCCATTTCGACTCAAGAGACCCAGCTCGATACCGAACGCTGACGCAAATGTCCGACTGCGCATCTTCTTTACTTGCTTGCGATCTTCTCTGGACCCGGGAGTGCCAGATGGACTGCTCTCAGTGCCTGGTAGAGAAGCTCTACCGAGGGATCGAATTCGACTTGATATACTCGAGAACGACAGCATGCTCGAGCCTGAACCCTTGCGCATCAACGTGGAAGCTGAGACATGGTCGTCTCTGGATGGTAGGTCAGCCACACCTGCGCGACCTCCCTCACCACTTGTCTGCATTGTGACCGAAGTTTGCGTGGCTCCATGTGAGGGCGCTGTGTGGAAGTCACAGCTCGTCTCATCAGCGTGGATGATGACTGTTTCGCAGTTGTCAGCTGCTGAGCCATAGATACTCTCACGCTCGAGTGCCGCCTCTCCGTCGACCGAAGCATAGCCTCTAGATGGACTGCGCTTGAAGCTAGAGCCTCTAGAAAAACCGCTCTGAAGGTCAGTCGTTCCGGGACGTTCAGCACTACTACCTCGCACCATGTCCAGTATCTCGGTGAAGAGCCTTGACGCGCTGCTTCCAAGGACCTGCGAGTCTTCCTTGCCAGAGAAGCTCGGCGTTCCGGCTACCTCTTCCGGAGAACGAGTGGGACCGAGGAGCTTAGTACGCCTCTTCGTGGGCGATTGCAGACTATGCTCGCTCATGTTGTACGTCTCCGCTCGTTGAGGGCTGCCTGGCGTGTCGTCTATATCCAAGATTACATCTGTTGATCGATTTTCGATTCTTTCCCGCGATTGATTGAGTCGCAAAGAGGTACTATCGAGGCCATCATCCGCTGCATTGAAGGACATGACTGGCGAAGCGGCATAAGTTCGATCTTGTGACAGGCCTTGCGTGATGCACGTCCTTTCGCTGTCAGACGTCAGATGTCCCTGATTTTGAGGAACATCCAGGAGACCCTCGACCACAGCCGAAGTTACGGCAACAGGTAGCATTGACTCGCGTTGTTTTGCAAAATCGTCTCGTGGATCAAGAGACTCAGACGTCAAGCCCTGACCATGTGCAGGAAGAATCTCGAGCTTTGGTCTTGGATTCAACATCAGATTCAGGCCACGAATGAAGCTGCTTCGAGGCGCGATAACCCGGTCACCTCTCACCTTTCCAGCAGCCCAGTGCTGACTGAGGTAGGGTACGCTCTTTGTAGATGACAGGCTTTGGCGCTGTTTGGCGGGTCGCGGCTTTCCGTTTGCTTCGTAGTCGAGGAAAGGGTTGCTATAGCCATTGATCTCTGCTTCGGTCGGACACGATTGGGAGCGAAAGTGAGGTCGACGGCTGCGCAAAGAAGGAAAGTCTTCGTAGACAATGACGGCAGATGAGGCGATGGATGCGCGCCTTGAACAAGCGTCTACGTCTTCGCTTATACTGCGCGTTCTACTTTCGAAGGAAGGCTGAGAGGTGTTCAGGAGAAAGGGTCCCTTTACCAGCACGAAGTGCACGGCAAGCTCTTGGAAGAGCAGAATGGCGGCAGGACAACAGAACGACGCAAGAAGTATGTGCGCTGATGCCGGATATTCGCCTGCCAGCAGCGCTGTAGTTGAGAGCGCAACAGGACACCAGATAGAGCTGGTGCCTGCTGCTAGCCCAAGCATGGCGGCCGTTGAATGCGGTGGTGTGGTGAGCAATGGCTCGGTACTCCCACAACGGTGCATCGCTCCTTCTTGCCGTCCATGCGCTCCTGCCTGCGACGATCTTGTCGAAGGTCGACTGTTCTTATCGATGGCTTGGGCAAAGTGACTGCTCGGAACGTCGCCGCTCGGGGCTTTTGGCGAAGAAGTGCCCTTGCTCGTCGAGGTCTGGGATCCGGCCCCTGAGCATGCCCTTTCTGAGCCCAAGTCCACTCTCGAATCCGCACAGCCAGCAAGGGCGTCTCGACTGGCAAGTGAGAGATTTGAACCTACATGGTATGGATTTGTCGAACTCGCCACGGCCGATCCGTAGCCGAGAGATGTGGTCGCGGCATCCGTCATTCGATCCGAGGCAGTTCCGATGTCGCCAAGAATGCTTTTGACCATTTTCGGGCCATAATCGACAGCTGTGTCGACGCCTTGTCTTCGGACAGCATGGAGTGGTTGTGGACCAAAGTCAGTTTTGCTCGATGCTAGTTGCGAAAAGCACACTTTATCAGGTTGGGGAGGTTCGAGATCGATGTGTCGATTCCAAGGGTCGGGCTGGGTATGGATGAGAAGTGAGAGGCTCGGTGCTCGGGTTGCGGTGGTCGATGGTCGATTTTGATGGCTGTGGGAGCGAAGGAGATCTGTTCGTTTCGATCTGGTGCGAGCTTCGAGGATGACAAGAACAATGGATGCTTGAATGGAAAAGAGGATTTCAACGATGACGATGGTAATCTTAATCGAGGGCACGGAGGCACAAGAAGCTGTATTTGCAGCTGTTGAGATACATTTGAAAGACGTTCCTGCCGCAACGCCTGCTATGATTGCAATTGCGCCAAACACGAGAAACTTCCCGCAATGCTTGCTCCTGCGTAGTGCATGAATGTAAAGGTTGAACGTCAAGGCAGCGATAGCGACTGGTCGCACAATGAAAGCTGCTGTTGATGCAAACGTCGCTCCCGCGGTGCTGAAAGCTATGTTCCAGATTGTCTCTCCTTGCTTTCTGTGATAGAAGTAGAATGCGAAAAGCGGCGTGGTAGCTAGCAACAGGACCGTGTCCAGCAAGCAAAGCCACAACTGCCACTTCTGCCAATTAGTCAAGCGCTGTAGGCCCAGCCTTAGCCTAGTATCTTTTCCAGCTTTATGAACACTAGTGCCAGCCAACCCCAGCAGAACGAGCAAGCTCGAGGAAATGCTCAACACGGCCAGGCTTGTGGTTATAGCGCCCATCTGTGCGAGCGTGGGAAGGTGAAGTGGTGGTGTTGAGAGCAACAGTTATCGAGCCGGAAGCTGAACCAATGTTTAGGAGCTGCTCAACTGATCTGCCCACAGCGCAGTCGACAAGGAAGGCGGATGTACTGTAATGACGAACTTGAGACTTCATTTCATTTCATCTGTGCGCACATCCGTCGTTCGG
Organism: Ustilago xerochloae; assembly: GCA_928856705.1. NCBI lineage: Eukaryota > Fungi > Basidiomycota > Ustilaginomycetes > Ustilaginales > Ustilaginaceae > Ustilago > Ustilago xerochloae. The sequence continues at coordinate 438,815 of CAKMXT010000017.1, forward strand.
AAGTCTATTACCTATAATCACATTGCGGGCCACTCTCCATTCTTTCCACATTTATCACCCGCTCTTCATCGAAAAGTATGCATTGTGCTTTGCTGAGGCTCTTCTTTGTCCCTCACACAAAGTGAGTTGTGCGTGATAGGGTAGCAAGTGGGATTGACCTTCTCTGTAAATGTATGGCGATAACTGACAGGTGCAGAGTGTGAATCGGATCACGGCGGCGCAAGATCGGGGCGCGTTTTGTCAAAAAAGAGTGTTGGTCTCACAAACAACACGCGTCTCTGCGAGCTTGGCACGTGTCGGCCGAAAATCGCTCAATTGGAGAAGAGAGATCAACACCAACACACTCTTCCGGCACTTGCACACACACGCGCAACCCTTCTCTCTCTCTCACACACACACCTCTCGCTCGTGCCACCTTTCTTCCTTTTCTTCTTCCTCATCTGCTCACCCATCATCGTCCATCGACCTCGCCTTCCTACCACACCTCTTTTCTTGCATCACCCATCAAAGCAATACGCACTTGAAATCAACATCACCATTCTTTCACCTCACCTCAAACCAGCTCAGGTTGCACCCCAACTTTCCACCATGGGTGAATCACGAACAGAACTCATCGCATGGATCAACGAACTCCTACTTCTCTCCTATACCAAAATTGAACAACTCGGTTCTGGAGCAGCCTATGCCCAAATCATTGATTCCATCTTTCTCAACGTGCCTCTCTCCAAGATCAAATTCGATGCCAAACACGATTATGAATACATTAACAATTTCAAAGTATTACAAGAAACATTTAAAAGAAATCGAATTGATAAACCTATTCCAGTTGATCGATTAATTCGTTGTAAAATGCAAGATAATTTAGAATTTTGTCAATGGTTAAAAAAATATTGGGATCAAAATTTTCCAGGTGATTTTTATGATGCTGAAGGTAGAAGAGCAGGTGTTTCTGCTGCACCACCTCCTTTAGTTGGTGCTGTTTCTGTAGGTCAAGCTCGTTCTACTACTTCTAAACCTACCCCCGCCCCTTCCCGTCCAGTTAAAACAACTACAAGAACTGCTCCAGTAAGATCAGTAGCAGGAGCATCACAAAGACAAGCTGCTGGAGTTTCAAACGAAACCATTCAAGCATTAACTTTACAAATGGACGAAATGAAAGTTAGTGTTGATTCGTTAGAAAAAGAAAGAGATTTTTATTTTGCGAAGTTAAGAGATATTGAAATTTTAGTTCAAGAACGTCTCACAATCCTAGCAGAACAATTTCCACAAGAAAATGAAGAGGTTGGTACAGAAGAACAAGAAAGTTTAAAACAGATTCAAGCAATTTTGTATAGTACAGAAGAAGGATTTGAAGTTCCTGAAGGTGAAGAAGGGGAAGGTGAAGGGGTAGGAGGGGAGGAAGAAGAAATGTTCTAATTAATAACAAAGAAAAGCGCTGTTGTAATGTTTGAAGAGTGAATTCAATAAAATTGTCATATAAGAAATTATGTTCAAAGGTTTGGTGGAGGCTGTGTGAAGAGTGCGAGAAGGTTCCAAAAACTACTTCGTTGTTGGGGATTTTTGAAGTGTTATAATAGCAAAGGTTGCAAACGACAAACAACTTTTTGTGGTGGAACAAAAATGCTGTGAGCCGTACGTTTTGATTTGACGCCAAATTGTTTTCCTTTTTTGAGTCAAATGCGAAGCACACACTTTCGATCTCAGAACTGTGTGCTCATGAGACGATATGTTTTTCAATGTTCTAAGATTGCAAAAGCGTAGTGTGATTGAGGCTGTATATATTGATCAAGCTGTCGAAAGAAAGAAGAAAAAGCATACTAAATGTTCAATTTTCGATTCGTTGTCAATTCGCAATTCTAAGCTATACAACAACCAAACAAAAAAAAGGGAATTTTAAGAAGTGTGGAGATTGATAAACTCATCACTCCCACTCCTATTTGGTTTGTTTTTCTTGATGACTACTCGCACTCCTTTGGAGGAGTTCGAATATCCCGATCGTCTTCGGACGAAGGAGAAGAAGAGGAGGTGTTGTTCAGGGTGAGAGAACGAATTTCCATTGGATTTAATCTTTTTTCTATAATTTCCTTTTCTTTCTTCTCATCGTTCGAAATTTCTCTTTGTTGTTCAGGTGCTACTCTTTCTTCTTCTCTACTCGATCGTAAAAACTTTGAAGATGTACTTTCTTCAATATGAGGTGAACTTATACTTCTTCCTCTACTTCCTCCTCCTAAATTAGGTGTTGGTAATAATGAATAACTTCCTCCATTTCCACTACTTTCTCCACTAACTCGAATTCGAGGAGCAGGAGGTAAAGGTAGAACTTCACCACCACTATATCTATTATACGGAGTAAATCTCTCTCTACTTCCTACACCAAAATTTGGTCTTAAAGTAGCAGTAGTAGAGATAGAAGGAGGAAATCTAGTTAACGCATCAGTGCTTGATCTATATCTAATTACTTGTTGTTGTTGATAAGGTTTTCTAATTGGACCAAATTGTGAAGAAGAAGAAGGGGAATAATAAGAACGTTGTTGAAATTGCCATTCTCTAGTTAAGTCTGTTCTAACATCTTTGATTTCTGCTGATTTTGGAGTTGTTGGTGGTTGTTGTACTCGTGTAGAAGGAGATGGAAGTGGGGAATGATGAAAAGTAAAACTTCTAGATCTTTGTTGTTGATAATGAAGAGAAAAAGATTCTTTTTGACTACTAATTACTTGAATAGGTTGAACAATATTTCTAACTAAAGGTGTATTGATTGAAGCTAAATGTGAAGCACTACCTAATCCAGTATAAATTGGCATTTTAGAAGGTGGTGGAACGTTAATTCTCAATCCTATCCCACCTCCTCCACCACTAAATCTTTGATGAGCATCATCATCACCATCATTCAAAAATCTACTTTCTTCTTCACCATTTCCACCAACTACCCCCACTCCCACCGCTGCACCTGGATTGATCGCTAATCTAATAGTATGTTTTCTCCAAGCTCTAGTTCTATCATCTTCACCTTCAGGTTTAAATCTACCTTTACCCATAACTTTCATCTGTCCTGCTAACATCTCTAATGTCACCCCTCCTCCTCTACCATCAACAAACCCAGATCCAATCATCGCAGTAACAGCTTCAATCATTCTTTTTTTGCCCACCTGTCTTCGATTTTGAAACCAAACTTGAACTTTTCTAGCTGAAACTCCTAAACTTTTGGAAAGTTGTTCTCTTTGTTGAGTTGTAGGAAAATGTGTTTTTTCCAAGATTTTATACAGGATTTTACTTTGGTCGAGAGAAAGAAGTCGTCTACTTCTTCCAGCATTGGTGTTTAAGTTGGTAGAATTATGAGGAGAAAGAGAAGATTCTTCATTGTCGGAACAACCAAGAAGTAGATCTTCTTCATCAGAATAATTTAAAAGCATATCTTCGTCGGAAAGTGAGATGGAGAGTGAATCGACATCTGCTTTAGGTGAAGGTTTGATAGTTGTGATGGGGAGAGAAGTTGAATTGGTGGAATGATATAGTGATTGAGGAAGATGATGATGATGATGATTTAAGTGTGGAGGAGAAGGTCGACGACGATGATGAGGAGGAGGAGGAGGGGATGGGTTGAGATGATGTCGTATTGAAGGTAATCGATTGGTGTTGGTGGTAGGATGAGCCATCATATCTGCTTGTAGTGTTCGTGTATAAAGAAAGTGTTGGAGTCAAAGAGGTTGACTTGTATAGTGGCATAAAGGGGATGACGAGGAGAAGGGGATCTCGGGGGTTAAACCACCTATATATCAAGATCAACTTTCTCTTATCTCTTCTTTCTCTTCGACTTTCCCGGTTCTGCTATGGTCCTAAATTTGGGCGTTAGCAGAGAAGATCCCCCCGACCCGCGGTTGACCAATCCTAGGAATGAACAAATCTTACGCCAAATGTGAATGCGAGAGAAAGATGAACACCTGATTTGGAGCTGAGAAGTTATCCTCGAGGCTCGTGCGCTTTTATTATATGTATGAATGCTCTTGTTGAAACAATGTAGAACCGAGCCTGTATCTTGCTTGCTTTACCGAGTTATGTGACTGTATGAAAGCTCCTTGTCACACTCCTGCGCTTATTGTTGACTTCGCAAGAGTTGTGTTGAAAGTGTCTGAGAGACTTAGCGCAGTTGTAGGGCAGGTAAGGGGTGGGAAAAAAAAATCCCAATCTTTGACGATGTGAAGCGATCCGAGCGTTGTTGCAGAAACGAAGTTAAGTGATAAGATGACCTTGAGTCTCTGGGCCTCGGAAAACAGATGAATATTTTGGCTCTAGAGAGAGAGAGAGAGAGATCTGATCCCTCCCTTTTGCCTTGGGTTAATATGATCGTCGATGATGGTAGCGAATGAAGGAAAGGGGATCTGTGTAGAAGGAGAAGGGGGAGAGTAGTGAATATGAAAGCGCATGCGTATCACTACTTTACTTGACCGCGAGGCCGGTCCTCTCACTCTTAATCTTACTGTAACTCTCTTACAGTAACACAAGACTTCATTTTGCGGTTCCTCTTTCGGCTGCTGGAATGAATTACACACACACACTTACTTTGACTTCAACCAATGCAAAGGTACAGTTCACTGTTCATTGTTCTACATTCAAGTTAAATGAAAGAATGAAGAAAAAAGGGCACCTATCATCACCTTGATCAACCTGGACAACCGGCGCATGAATTTTTATTTTTTATTTTTGACAGCTCCCCTTTGTGCCTTGCCCTGCCCTTACACTTTGAGCGGAGTTGAAGTCTTACACACACACTACTGTATGCATCAATGATGATGATGATGAGGGGTTTGACACATCGGCTTTCACCGGAATCAGGTGGGGTCCGTTTTCACTTTATGAGACCTGACAAGCTGGAACCTTCGTAATCTCCTTTCACATAAAGACATCGAGAAGTCGAACCGTGCGCTAAACCGTTGGTGGGTTTTATTCCACCCCCCCGGCGAGTGAAAACACACACACCTAAGTTGTGACAACTTCACTTATTGTCTCTTTTCTTCAATAGCAGCGCCACCTTCAATCGACCCTTTTCACTATAGTGGCGTCTTCGACCGGCAAGGTGTTTTTTTTTCATAAGCCTCAGTATTACGCGGAGGTTGTCAAGTAATACCTCTTTCTTCGACCTTCGTTCTTTCCCCCTTTTTTATTTTCTTCATAAAGGTGAGTAAGTGTGGTTCCTGAAACCCAAGTTGCACAGCTTTTCGCCCCACGTTGAAAAGAAAGCGGTGAATGATGGTACTGTAAGAGTCGAGCTCGGTTTCCCCTAACCTCGTCCTCCTATCGGAGGCCGAAAAGGAAATCGTGGTCCTAAAACATTCGCACATGATTTTTTGCATGAGTGACAGCAGCTGGCTGACTGCACAGATCGAAGATCAGTATTTTTCATTGTTTGTTCCACCTTCCATTGTTTGTGGTGAGAGAAAGAGTGTGAATGCGAATGAAAGATGGATGCGGAGACGATGATGATGAAAGGGGAGAAGGAAAGGATTTGAAGTACAAAGGGAATTTGATTTATTTATTTACCTTTCAACACAAGCTTTTTAACCAAGTTGCTTTTTTCAACGTGATATTCGCAGTGTGCCGCCCTTTCCCGCATCGAGAGACGAAAGAAAGCGAGTCGATTAAGGTTTCATTGCAATTGTGTATATAGAGAGGAAAGACATCCGATGCATACTATACGTGAATGTAAAAAGACTCTCCGATGCTATAGAATATCTATGAGAGATGCAATAAGTAGAAACTTGACAGGGGAACATCGTCCACAAGCTATTCAAAACAGTTGGTCTGGATCTATTCGGGATGTCGAGATTTCGTAAAACTATTCTCGGCCTTTTTTCTCGCTAATAACAAATGTGACGTATTGATGTTGTTGGAGTTGAAGGATAAGTTGGAGGATTTGATCTTATCTTTTCCCTATTCTCATCGTTTTGATTGGGGTTTTGGACTGATTCCACATCAATATTCCTTGCCAACTGATTTTCGAATCTATGTTGCATCGTATCAATAATCCTATCTTCATCTTTACCTTCACTCATAATACTTCCTATAAACACTGCTCTGATATGTGCAATAGCTACGAAAACGAAACAGATTATGATCCAAATAACCATTCCTTTTGCACAACATTTCACTATTTCACTTTCGACAATTTTTCCTATTTCATCTGTAGCTGTTATGAATCCAGTTATTGGAAATATGGATGCCCACCATGTGAGTGAAAATTCTAATTGTTTTCTTTCCTTTTTAAATACTATCGATTTTAAAATGCTGGTTAAGGTAAGTAGATAAAACCAACCACTTATAAACCATAGAAAAATTGAAGATGATATTGCAACCAAATTTAAACTCTCCCAAGCAGCACCATTTTGTTTAAACTGATTAGATAAACCAAGAAAACAAATAATAGTAAATCCAGGAGGACCACAACACATAAACATTCCTGGTCTTGTTTTCGGCTGTAAAAATCCAACTGTCATTAATCTGAAAAAAAGAATGGAATACATCATACAACTAAGCATAAATCCTAATCCTTGACAACTTAATCCGAACAAAGCTATCCATAAGTTAATTTCTTGTTGAGTAGAAAGAATACTACTAGCAATTGAACCTGAAAGCATAAGTGGGAATATAGGTAAAACCCATCCAGGATTCATATGGTGTAAATTTAATTCTGATTGACTGAAAAGACTTGTATAACAAACAAGACTTATGATTAAACTTAATATGAAATAAATCCAAAAAATATATACCCAAGATGAAGAGGTTGGAATAAAATCAGTTACGATCAAAAGTGAAAAAGAATTGATGATGGTAGCAAAAGCTAGAAGAGGAGTTGGAATGAAACAGCATTCGATTGGATGGGATAGTGTATAAGAAAAGGAAGCGGGGGTGATGGTGAATCGAAGTAATTGAGCAAAAATGAGGAGAAGAAGGTAGATTATGTTTAGACAAAATAGTGCAAAGCCGAGGTAGAAGAGGAAGGTGGAAGGGATAATGCGAGAAAGAAGAAGATTGGATAATCCACCTAGAGACATGGAAGATGTGAACCATGCGAAGGTTAGGTGGTGAAGTCGAGATTTGAGTGAAGACATGATGGTTTTTCCCGATGGGATGGAGAGGAAGAAGGGGAGGGAGGAGTTTTGCGGGAGTGGCAGAGTGTTTGGGCTCTTTAATACTTAAAAGTGAACGATAAAGAGAGTAAGCAATGCATGTCACACTCTATAGTACAGCTAGCGAAAACGAAAGCCAACTGCGATTGCGGACCAGGTTGACGGGCCTATTGTAGTATCAACTGATAAGTCACCGCTTCTCATCTTAAGATAGGGAAGTTGGAAAGGGAAGAGAGTAAGCGCCAAGAGCAAGCTAAAAATCGTCAAGCACTGCCGACGTTGTTGGCGTTTGATATGCTGGCCAAAGATGAAGGATGGAGCTCAATGGAGAGATGAGGAAGGGGTGGCGTATAGACGTGAGCATGAGTATGTACCAATAGACACTCTTGGCGTTTCACTAGTTCCACCATCTCGATAAAAAAGAGGACGCAGGGTTCCGCACGTTCGGATCTAAAAATCACACATGAAAGAGTCGTTATCACCACCATAGGCACGACTTTATCTCTGACCGCACACGAGTGTAGATGCAACGACGACAACAACGAGGATGGTGGTGATGATGATGATGATGCATGGCACTAAGCAAATAGTTCTGGGTTTGTGTCTCACGCCGCGATTCGGGTTCTAATGTGAAAGCAGAGCTACTGTATCCATCCTCCGGCGGTGGACGGGATCGGAGAATTCTTATAGACACCGACATCTTCTCTCTCGTCTCGTCTAGATACGCCTTCTTTGTATTTGAAAAAAAGTCACCGAGGAGGAGAGCTTGAGCTGGACGTATCTAAAGTCTTGGCATGGGGGTCCGGGGATTTTAGTCTTCTAATGTTTAGAGACCAAGATTGGATGCCAAGATGGCACTAAAATTTTAGTATTTTTCTCATGGTTGATAAGAACTGATAATAATGATGTTTGACAGGTCCTTCTCTCGTTAAGCGAAGGTTTGAAAATTCTCCGATGCGACAATTAAGATCTTTGCCAAGAGTACTTCATTGCGCAACGAAGCACACAATCCGAAGTGTTTATGAATTTGCAATGCTATGCTCTTTGAAGATAGCTATCCAACTAATACCAGAACGACTTTGAAGATGTGATATATTCGTCGCAGGTCTGAGCATTGCACTGTTCGATCTGGAGGCCTAACATCTCGGAAAAAAGGCACGGGCATTGAGATTAGGCACACTTTTTTTCACAGTTGTGCGTGGAGCAATCGATAAAGAGCAGCGATTCGCCCAACATCTCTTTGTTTCTTTCTTTTTGAGAGATATCTAAGCGCTGCTCGTCTTGGTCTTGGAACCAGCTAACTGTAACTGTAGCCACTTGACTGCTCTTCGAGTATCAAGCGGATCCATCACATTGTGTTATTTGAGTGTATCGCAGCACATTGTATTGATAAGACTCGTCTGGGTATGGTATCTTTTAGCATCGACTTCCTTGCACAAAGTGTAGCCAACAAATGACAAGTCAAGTCAAGAGAGGGTTCAAAGTGTTAGTTGGTCTCTGTTGAGCGATTGGCGAAACGCAGCCTTATTTTTGAGAGAGTGTGTTGAATCGTATGATGATTTGTGGTTTTTTTGAATCGGGAGAAGAAGAATTTGAGCTGTGGGTCGAGTCAGATCGGGGGGTCCAAAAGTTCCAAGCCCAAAATGTATGTGTGAGATAGTGAAGTTACCGTTTGAGCTGCGCATGGCAAAAAGAAGACTGCAACAGCGAAGCGAGAAAAGGGAAAGAGTGAGTGAGTGAGTGAAGTGGGGAAATTCCAAAAAGCAGCAGCAGCAGCAGCAGAACACGCGGGTCAAAGCGCGAACATCACCAACAGCAACAGCAGCAGCAACGACGGAAAGATCCTCGCAACAGCAGCAGCAGCGCAGTCTTTTTCTTTTGAATTTCACGCGTGTCGGGGTTGGGGCGAATGTGTGTGTGAATTGTCTCTCCCCAAAGTGTCACTTCTCTCTCTCTCTTTTGATTCTTCTTGACAACGCACACTGACCGTGCGCGATTTCCTCTTTCCTCATCCTTCCGATTTCCAATTCACTTCACTCTTCTCACCCTCACCCTCACCCTCACCCTCACTCTCAGTTTCTTTTCCCCTCCATCATCATCACCACCACCACCACTACTCTTCGCCTTCGGCCTTTCCGACAACACTTTTCGAACAAGGCTCATCTCCAAACCTTTCACGAACGCGAACAAGTTTCATCTTTATCCTCTTCTTCTCCTCACCTCTAGAAAACAAGATAAACCGCAACAATGGCTCCGCAACAAAAGGGCTTTTCATGGTCCAACATTGCCGTTGGTTCCATTATGAACATTGCTGAGGTAAGACTCTCTTTCCCGTTCCATTCCTCTCTCTATATATTCAATCCCGCACCTTATACTCACTTCCTCTTTTTTTTTTTCTTTGGGAATATAGGTTACAACTCTAGGTCAACCTCTCGAAGTGATTAAAACTCAAATGGCATCCAATCGACAACAAACCATGATGCAAGCTCTTCGCACTGTTTCATCTCGTGGAGGAATTCTCGGTTTCTATCAAGGTTTAATCCCATGGGCATGGATTGAAGCTTCAACCAAAGGAGCTGTTTTATTATTTACTGCTGCTGAAGTTGAAAAAGTTGCAAAGAATGCTGGATTTTCAAGTGGATCGGCAGGTTTACTTGGTGGTATGACTGGTGGAATTGCTCAAGCTTATGCAACTATGGGTTTTTGTACTTGTATGAAAACTGCGGAGATTACTAGACATAAACAAGCAGAAGCAGGAATTAAACCTCCGTCTACTTGGGCAGTTTTTATGGATATTTATAGAAGAGAAGGTATTAAAGGTATTAATAAAGGTGTTAATGCAGTGGCGGTTAGACAGTGTACTAATTGGGGTAGTAGAATGGGTTTTGCTAGATTAGCTGAATCTCCGATTAGAAGTTTAAGTGGTAAAAGTGAAAAAGATAAGTTAAATGCTGCGGAGAGAATTGCTTGTAGTTCAATCGGTGGTGCATTAGCTACGTGGAATCAACCTATTGAAGTTATTAGAGTTGAAATGCAATCAATGGCTAAGAAAGTTGAGGGTAGTAATAGACCAGAGAAACTGACGATTGGTAATACTTTTAAGTATATTTATAGTGAGAATGGTATTAAGGGGTTGTATAGAGGTGTTACGCCAAGAATTTTCTTGGGGGTTTGGCAAACTATTTGTATGGTTAGTTTTGCCGATTATGTTAGAGAGTTTATTGGTTCTAAGTAGAGAAGCGCCATCTAAAAGTAAGAAATGTATAGGAGGAAGGGAGAAAGGGGAAGGGGTAAATAGAAAAAAGAAAAAAAAACAAGTGTGTCTCAAATAGGTTATATGTTTCTTTTCTCGTAAGAAAATGTGCAATGAAATTGGTTCTGCATATTGTTCTCATTCTATCATCATTAATTGTGTATGTGTTGCGTTGCAAGTCGAGTTTTTCACACATGACAAGGGTAAACCAATATTGATACTTCGCATTGCGAATGTGTTTGTATGATTATATTGCAGAGATATGTGATATCCACCTCACCACGTTACACCATCTTTCAATTGTAAGCCTTCCAATAATGCAATTTGCTGAGCGATCAATCTAGCTGAAACAACACAACCTTCTAATAGAGGTATTCCTACTGCCCAACTTCCACAGACCCATATACCCACGTTTGGTTGTTTTTGTTGCTTCTGTAAAGGTCCAAGAACAACGTGTCTCTTTCCGGCAGTTTGAACGGTATTATTTGCAGAAGGAACGGTGGAATGGGAAAAACGAAAAAGTTTCTGACGAGCAAGGTGGGCAGGAACGTCTATGACTGCACGTTCAAAGCTTGAATGCGAGAGAATGTGAGATGGGTGAGGTGTAAGAGTTGGATGTGGATTCGTGGTTTGCATGAGGAGTAGATCTGATTCTGAACAAGGAGTGGTGAGGATGTGTGTGGCCATTGTATATCCACCTCCAGATAAATTGCGTTTGGTGCTGGTGGGGGAGAGCAAGTGGTTGTTGAAGAGTGTATCAGTCGACGATGAAGCGCTGACATCTGACTCGGCAGTCGGAGTTTCATCGTCGGTCCAGTCCGAATCCTGACTGTTGCGTCGAGAGACTTGATCGTGAAGAAAAGATGCGGTGCTCGTGTTCGCACCATGATGCGGGGAGACAAGGTTCAAATCCCTCCAATCAGCTTTCTGACTAGGTAGCATAGCTCCATCTGTATGGTTGATGACGACGCTTCGCTCGTACTTGAATGTACCTAATGCTTGAATGATCTGATCAATCCTGTCCGCTTCTTCCGCTTGACTGCCATCGATGCGAACGCTGTGCGAGTATTGGCGTAAAAAGTGAGCAGTCTGGTTGGCTTGAGTGGCAAAGATGATGTGGTCGAATGGACCGTGCTCCTTTGTTGACTCGAGGGGGTCTTGTTGACCTGCTTCAACAAACGTGCGGTCCGAACGAGTCGATGAGCATGACGAAGGCTCGCGAGACACGCTTTCGCCAGAAGCGGGATGATGTATCACAGTGAGATAGGCTCTGCCGTGCTTGTATTGGACGTTTCGCACTTCTGCGTCAGTCCACACCTTGCTGTTGTTCGTCACGGCTTGTTCTTGCGTGTGTGATGCTGGAGGAACATGAGCTAGAAGAGCAGCGACGACGGTACGAACGCCATCTCTAACAGCAAAGTGATCCTTGCCCAGAGTAAGGGCTACGTAATCAAGTACCTCCGTGGCCGGACTCGACCAAACCGAATCCAGCGTTGAGGTCATGACGGCGCTGAAGAGCGGTGCAAGAGTTTGATTTGCAAAACTTGCGTTCAAGGCGACAAGTCTGCGCAAAACGGTTTCGATCGCACTTTCGGCCAAGCATCGAGCAGTGTAGCGCGATGGTATAGGTGGGCGTGGGAACGGGTCTTGTACTAGTTCGTGTAGTGTGTATGCATGTAACGGATGATGGGTGTCCGACGTGTGTCCGAGCTTATGATGCCAAAGAGCGATGATGAGAAGCTGTAGATAGCCAAAGATGAGCGTCATGAGGGAGGCGAAGTAGGTTCGGATGCCAAAAACATGATTGAGGATGTCAGAGACGGTGAGAGGACTCGGCAGAGATGGGTTCCTGAGGGCAGAAGGGAGGCTGACGCCTTGCATTCCATTGGCACCATTGTAAAGAATGGTGGGGGAAGGAGTGGTGGTGACGGTTTGATCTGGCTGATTTCGTATTGACGGGTCGCATGTAGGTGACGTTTTGTTGTATGCATCGGGAGAAGGCGATCTTGTGCTGGATTGCGATGCCGAGACTGATGCAGAATGGATGGCGGAGGACGGCGGCAGTGTGGCGAAAGAGTAGGTAAAGTTGGTCTTTTTGGTACGAATACCGAGATGTTGGTAGAGTGCAAGAAGCTGAGGGTAGTATCCACCGGTGAACGCACGCATTGGAACATCGATGCGAAGGAAGCTTTGCGATCTTGGCATAGCCTCGTCGGGCGGTGTTTGCGTGTCTATTTTGATTCGTTTGTGAGCGCGTGATCTCAGGGCTTGGTCATGATCCTCTTTCTGGGTACTGATAGAGTTCGGACGTGGTGGTATCGATGTAGTTGTACTAGAATCGAGTGGTAGCGGCACGGTGATGCTGGCGCTGTCCATGCCGAGCGTACTCGCGCGTTCAAAGATCTCAATCGTGATGCGGGGAGCATGAGGAGAGTGCGGCTGGAAAGACGAGAGGAGGTAGGTAGCCACAAGACCAGTGAGGCCTGAACCCACGATGGCTACGCGCACCTCGCGACGAGGCGGAATGGATGTATGCTCCGTCATTGCATGTACCCAGATATCAGAGGCATCCAAATGGGAGGGAACGCAGGGGATGGCGACCGTCGAGTCTATACGATGGAAGAGAGCATAGTCGATGAATCGATTCCGGATGTTTCAGATGGACGAGGTGCTGGCGTCGCGAAGGGGCAAGTGCTTGAGGATGGTGAAGGGGTGTGTGTTATCCCAGAACAATGGGTTGACAACGCCTCTCTAAGATTGATGGATGGTGATGGTGGTGAAGAAGAAGACGAAGGAGAAACGCCCAAGATAGAAAGACGGAGGAGATGATCATGATCGGCTTCTCCGAGCAAAGATGGCTCGCTTCCCGTGAGAAAAGGTGGAGTAGCGGGACACACACCCACACACACACACACACTTTAAAACTTTGATTTTGCAGCAACACCTGCATATGGCGGAAACCTCGCCGATGCCAATCACCATTTCATCACGGCTAAGCCGACTGAGCCGACAACCCTTGGTAATTGATCACCACGCCATAACCACAAATGTGACAATGATCGATCAGCATCTTCGGATTAGTCGTTCGTATACACGGAGGAGAAAGCCTAAGATTGACAAGGTTGACACGCTTCTGTTTCATTTCGGGCCGAGCAGCAAGTGTTGAGAAAAGAGCATTCATGTTATAATTAAACCCTGGCGATCCTCTGTCTCTCTCGTCCCTCTCTCTCTGTCGCTGAGACGCCGCTTCGTCCCGCGTGAACACGCAAGCTGTCCGAACTGTCGTTTGCGCTTGCTACTGCAGAGCCAAGCCAAGAACAGTCAGTCAGTCTGTCAGTCACAAAGTCACCACACGCCAAATTTTTCCAAAGAAAATCAAATTCAGGGTCCACCATCACAGAGTCTGTGAGTCTAGCAGCCTCAAGTCAGTCTCGATTATTGACTACAGAGTAGCAATTTTGAATCTGGTTCCCGATTTATCCTTCGTGAAGAAAGAAGGGTTCATAGGAAGAAAAGAGGAAACTCTCAGGACAAATGTGCGTGTCGTCCGACTGATGCTTGATTTTTCGTTTTTCTTTGGCGAGTGTTGGTTGCAGATCGGACTGAGCATCTGGTTGTGCATCTGTTGTGACTATATGACTTGACGTCGGCTCATCATGCTACTTTGCCTCTACCAACTCATTCATCCCTAGCAGTCTCGTCCAGCAAAGGCAAAAGGAGAGACTTGATTGTCGCAAACCAACCGACAACTGACATAAACATAAATCGGATCATGGCCGACAAACCTTCCACCTGGAGAAGTGGCGCTGCTTCCTCGTCCTCTGCTTCTGCTTCTTCGGCCAATCCGACCAGCAGTAGTAATTGGGGTCGAGGTGGCGGTGCAAACAGCAGCAACGCTTCAGCGACAAAGAAGAGAGGCGGACCGTCTCGATTGAGAGGTGGTGCAGGTGGATCTGCAGCAGCCGCTTCTTCTTCCTCGACACCATCATCAACCTCGATCAACACCACAAGCACCACTGCCACATCGAACTTCAAGTCAGGTGCACCCGCCAAGTCGACCAAGTTCCTTCCCACACAACCGCTCCCGTATCACTCTCTCCAAAACATCAAGGACTACTACCACGGTCTCCTCGATAGTGGTCTCGTCAAAAAATCTTGGCTCGACCATCCAAAGAATCCCATTCAAAACTATGTTCTCCATCGAACCGGCACCTACCCCATCTACACCGTCGAGGAAGGTCAAGTCGAGGGTAGAAGAGACACCAACTTTCGATGCACTCTTTACTTTGATCCCGAATATGACTGGCATGTCTATGGCGACGCCAAGACACCAAAAGATGCCGAACGCGTAGCCGCACTTCACGCCGTCCTCTTCCTACAAAACAGCGGAGACATTCTCACAAAGACACCCACAGCCTCTGCGCCTGCCCCTTTGATTCCGCAGCAGCAAGGTCCTGTTGTCAAGCTCAGCGATGGCTCCGAATTGACCGTTCAACGTGCTCGCGAATTCATCGACTTTTACTGCAAACGATTCAATCTCGGCAAACCAGATATTCGCCAATCCGCTGGAAAGCATGCCAAACCCAAGCGTGGTGCCAAAGCTTCCTCCTCCTCCAACAACAACAACACTCAGCCTAACGCTTCCATGTACATTGCCGGCAACGAGATCGGTGCTGCTGTCGGCAAGAACAAGAAGCAAGCCGTTGCCAATTGCTATCTCGAGTCCGTCTCCTACATTGAAAGCACAGACCCTTCCATCTGGAAAACCTTTTCACTACTTCACAAACCAGGCATGTCTATCAACAAGGCTCCCCACGTCACTTTCAACATGAGCGAAGAGCTCGATGACTCCGTCACCAACATCTACGATACCATGATCCGTAGCAAGATCTATGCCAAACGTCCTCGAACTTCCGCCATCGTCGCTGCCGGAGAAGATCCGAATGCTGCTTCCAAGCATGCCGACGAACAACTCGCCAAACAGCGTCATCTACGTCAACAACGTGCGCGAAGGTATAACCAGCAGTTCGGTGCCACCGAGGACTTGCTTCAACGTAAAAGCGAGCAGCTCGAACTGGCGCTGGCCAACTACTACTCGGACGATGCTATGGCCAACATGCGCAATCAGCGTCTCAATCTGCCCGTCTCTCAAAAGCAGTCCGATGTTCTCGTCAAAGTTGAACTTAACCAAGTCACGATTGCTATGGCAGCCACCGGTTCCGGTAAAACCACCCAGATCCCCCAGATTCTGTTCGACGACTACATCCTCCAAGGCAAAGGCGCCAAATGCAACATCATCTGTACCCAGCCACGACGTATTGCTGCCATCAGTGTTGCAGAGCGCGTTGCAAAGGAGCGCGGTGAGAAGCTTGGTCAGACCGTCGGTTACCAGGTCCGATTCGAGGCAAAACCACCTCAACCGAATGGCTCCATCACCTTCTGCACCACCGGAGTGTTTCTGCGCCGCCTTCAATCCGCTTTGGGTGATGCAGATGCATCCAACACTTTTCTCGATTCCATCACCCACGTCGTTATCGATGAAGTTCACGAACGAGACGTCGAGACGGATTTACTGCTGGTCGTAATCAAGCGATTGTTGGCCGAGCGTCGCAGGCTTGGCAAGAAGGAGATCAAGGTTGTGCTCATGAGTGCAACCATAGATCCAACACTCTTCCAGAACTACTTTGCTGATGCTTCTGGCATTCCTGCGCCTGTTGTCGAGATTCCAGGTCGTAGCTATCCTGTCGAGAAGCACTATCTCGAGGAAACGGTGCGCAACCTCGAGGCGTTGAGACTGACTCCGCAGATGGGTGGATGGGTTTGGGGCGAAAAGAATGTTCGCGACTACATCGAACGCGAAATCTATCAACGTGGCGGGTCTTCCACTCGCAACAATAACAACAACGCCAGCTCAAGAGGAGGCTATGGAAATGCGATCGCAGCAGCGGCCAGGGGCGGCATCAGCAACGACAACAACGAAGTGATCGATCCGATGGCAGATCAGGTCGACGATCTCGAAATTCCATACCCGCTCGTGGCTCTCATCATAGCCTATGTGCTCTCGATCTCTGATGATGGCCATGTCCTCGTCTTCCTGCCAGGTTGGGATGAGATCAAAGCCGTCAATCTGCTGCTGACCGACACGCAGTATCACCCTCTCCTCCGAACAGATTTTAACGATCGCGACCAATTCGAGATCCACATCCTTCACTCCACTGTGCCCGTGCAAGATCAACAAGCTGTCTTCGAGCCAGTGCGTCACAAAGGCATTCGTCGGATTATCTTGGCGACTAACATTGCAGAGACCTCCATCACTATTCCGGATGTCGTCTACGTTGTCGACACCGGTCGTGTCAAAGAGAAGCGTTTCGATCCCGAACGTCACCTCTCGAGTCTCGTTTCTGCTTGGGTCGGAACTTCGAATCTCAACCAACGTGCCGGTCGTGCTGGACGTCATCGTGCTGGTGAATACTTTGGTGTTCTTAGTAAAGCGCGTTACGACCGTCTCAAAGTCAATCAAACCGTGGAAATGAAGAGGACGGATTTGAGCAATGTCGTCATGCACATCAAAGCGCTCGACATTCCGGGGATGGAGGTGGAAGAGGTGCTTGCTTCGGCTATCGAGCCTCCTGCGCCTGAGCGGGTGTTGGCGGCAATGGAGAAGCTCAAGATGGTGGGTGCTTTAGATCTGCATAAGAACCTGACGAGTTTGGGGAGAGTGCTGTTGCAGTTGCCTGTGGATGCGCCGATGGGCAAAATGTGTCTGTATGGCGCATTTTTCAGATGTCTGGATCCTGTGCTCTCGTTGGCGGCGATTCTGACCAGTAGAGATCCATTCATGGCACCTATGCATCTGAGGGAAGAGGCGGAGATGGTCAAAGACAGATGGTGTCCTCCGGATTTCAGGTCGGATGCGCTTTGTATTCTGAGAGCATATACGCGATGGTGGGAGATGCAGTCAAGAGGTGATTTTGTCGCTGCCAATCGATTCTGTCAAGACAACTTTCTCAGCAAATTGACCTTGCTGCAAATTCAGCAAGTGAAGGAACACCTCTTTCAGTCGATGGAGAAGGCCGATATCATCTCGGTAATTCAGAGCTCAACCCTTGCCAACCACGCAAATGGGGGCGGTGGAAGCAACTACTCTCGGTACCGTCGACCGCGAGAGACGGATGCAGAGTTCAACACGAATGCGGATAGCACTTCGTTGCTTGCCGCTTTAGTGGCAGTCTCTTCACCTCCCAACTTTGCCATTCGCAGCGGCAAAGCAAGCTACCGCACCTCGCAGGACAAATCGTGTCTCATGCATCCTTCTTCGATTTGTCATACTAAGTTCACCAAGCACAAGCCGTGGGATGCAGCTAACATGGGCGAGAAGGAGATCTTTGCTTTCAGCGAAAAGATTCGCAATGCGTCAGGAAGTGCAGGTAACAATGCTTCGACGATGTTGAGGGGATGTACAAGATTGGATCCACTCACATTCATGTTGTTCGGTGCGACCGAGGTCAGAGTGCTGGGAGAGGGGGTGGAGTGTGACTTTTGGTTGCCAATTACGGGCAATACCGAGTCATTGGATAATCTGGAAAAGTTGAGGAGTATCATGGATGTGATCATGCTGCGTGTATTCGAAGGGATTGGGAAGAGAAAGGTTCACGAAGGACAGCAGCGTGGTGCTGGATCAAGAAGGCAGCAAGCAGAAGGTGATGTGGAAGAGTATGAAGGGGGTGAGGATGACGGTGAAGATGACGAAGAGTGGGGAGACAGAACGGATCTTTCGCTTACAGCACAGGAGATTGGTGAGTTTGAGTATATGAGTCAAGGTATTGTGCATATCTTGGATGGATATGCACAAGAAAGGGGATGGGGATCCAGCAGTAGAGGCTCAACTAGACCTGCTAGTCCAGCATCGGGATCGTTTGGGATGGGTGGATTGAGTTTACAGGATCACTCAAGAGGAGTGAGTAGTGGGCCGGTGACGAGTTCGGTGTATGGTGCTGGGACAAGCAGAGGCGGCTCGTCGACGAATCTGGTTGAGAGTGCGCCTACAAGCAATGGCGGGAGCAGATGGACAAGTCGATCGCATACGCCGGATGTGTCTCAACAGAGGCAACAGCAGCCTTCCGTAGCAACTACGATTTCGAATGCTAAGACTAGCGTTGCACCTAATGGCGGTGGTGTCGGTGGTGGTGGCGATGTTGCTGCTGCTGCTGCTGCTGTTGCTGATGATGAACCGACGACAAATGCTGGAACGAAAGCGGGAGACAAAGCCAAATCTCAACCCAAAGCAGCAGGACAAGGAGGAGCCTCTAAAGGCAATTGGCGAGCTCGTCACAGTGAAGTTGCGGGAGAGATCAGTAACGGATCTACACCTCGCGGTCGCGGTCGCGGTCTTGGTCGTGGTCGAGGAGGTAGTAGGGGAGGCGGTCGGGGAGGTCGTCAGAAACATCCAAACTCAGTTGTTGCCCCTGCTGCTCCACCCGCCTAATTCAGCCTTAAGCTATCCTTTGCAATCATCTTCATACCATACCCAAAACATATTGTCTCTTTGAGATGTGCTGAGTATCACGATGTTTCTGTGCTGTGTATCGGTGAGGACATGTGACGTTGAAACTCAAAACGATCAAATACAGTTTCCAAAGGAAAATCCCGATATGGCTTGTTCGGCAGAACTTCGGCGACCATTCCACTAAAAAAGTTGGGAATACAAATTGTTTTGTACACCGTTAAAAAGCCGCTTATTTGACTTCTGTGTGTTTCCCGCGGTTATATTTTGTATTTTCGCTTTTCGCGGCTGACGTGCATATTTTATGCATGTGTTTTCTCCTTGAGGAAATCTGTGCGACTCTCTCTAATTCGCTTGTACTTCTTCTCACCACCACCACTACCTTTCCTTTCAGCAATCATTATCACCACTACTTGTTCTCTTTCCAAAAAACAGAAATGCCACCACCACCAACAGTACCACCGGATGAATCAATTGGTGAATCTTCTAACGATGAAGAAGAGAACCCTCAACAACCTGTTTTAGGTGGAGAAAAAATGAAAAAAGTTTCATGTCAACCTTGTAGAGAAGCTAAAGTTAAATGTATTCCTTCTTCTACAGAAGGGGAAGGAGGGGAAGTATGTAAAAGATGTTTAAAGTTAGAAAGAGAATGTTTTTATAGAGTACATAAAAGAGGTAGAAAACCTGGGAAGATTAAACTTCAACAAATTTTAAGAAGGTTAGAATTGTTAGATAGAACTTTGAATGAGATTAAAGAGTTAAATAAGGAGGTTGGGGATGAAGATGCGAAAAGTTTAATTGAGACGTTGATGTGGCAGTTAAGGAGGTCGAAGTTTTTTAGTAAAGGTGGTGGAGTGGGGGGTGGGGAAAAAGAGGTGAAGAAGGAAACAGCGGTAGGGTTAGGTGGGGGATGGGAAAGAGATCGTAGTGGAAGTGCTGCGGTTGTTATAGATGAAGTTGGGAGAGAAAGGGAGAAGGAGAGGGAGATGAATAGAGGTAGAAGTGATTTTAATATGTTGGTTGATATGGAAGATCATGCATCTGTTGCTAGAGTACCTGATGAATTTCCAACTCTGAGTAATCCGTTAAAGTTATTAGCTCAAGCAAGTACTGAGGAATCTGAAAGACGACAACATTTACGAAAACGAAAAGTAGATTCTTCAAATCTTCGAAATGATTCTTCTCGCCATTCTCTATCTCGTTCATCTCAACACTCTTCTTCTTCTTCTGATGATGAAAATATCGTTTCTTCTTCTCATTTCGAGAATGAAGAGCTTCGAACAATAGCAAGAAAAAGACCAAGATCAAAAACACCATCATCACTACTTCTTTTACCTTCTTCTACTTCTACTACTACGCAACAAAAGAATAAAGAAAGAAGTGCATCTAATTGGGCATCAACTTATTTTTCACGTGGAGCTTTTCATCCAGTTTATGATAATCGACCTGAATTTGATCCTATAGATCAAAACATCCTAACAGTATCCCAAGCTACTCGATTAATTTCTGATTTTTATTCAAATTTTGGAACATTTATGCATATATTTGATCCAACACTTTCGACTATTACCTATATAAGAAAACATAGTGCATTTTTATTAACGGTGATATGTTCACTTTCTGCAGAATTTCATTCTTCTCTTCATCCTGAAAATAAACTTTTATCTAAAAAATTAAGAAATCATTACGAAGGTATGATTACTTGGATTACAAGTGGAGATTATAAAAATGTTGAAATGGCACAAGCTTTTTACTTACTAGCAAGTTATAGAGATATGAGTGAAAGTGCAATGAGTGATCAAACTTGGTTATTTTTAGGAACTGCTATTAGAATTGCAACAGAGTTAGGATGTAATTTAGTTTGTTATTCTTATGCTACTACTGATGTTAGTGGGAAGGAGGAAGAGGGGGTAAGAGAACATTATCAAAGACAGTTGAGAAATACCGAAAGGTTATGGTTAAATTTATGGAATTTGGAGAAAACGTTAGCAAGTCAAACTGGACAAAGAATGCATTTAGCTGATGAAGGTGTTATAGCTACTTGTAGTAGATGGCATAGAATGCCATTAAGTTTGAAACAAGATGAGGTGGTGGTGGCACAGGTGGAATTAAGAAGGATTATGATTGGTCAAGGGGATGGATTTAACACTCATGTTTTGAGAAGAAGAAGAGGTGGTGGGGGTGGTACAGCAGGAGCGAATGGTGGTGGTGGATTAGAAACCGAAGAAGAAGAAGAAGGAGGAGGAGGGGGAGAAGCAGAAAGAGATCAATTAAGTCTACAACTAAGTTATTTTAGAAACAGTGTTCAAATGGATTTAAAAAGATGGGAAGAACGTTGGTTACATTCCACCTCCAACTCCAACTCGAATTCAAATGAAGATTCTACACCTTTACAAATCACAGGACCATTAAGTTTAGATTATGCAGCATTAGTAACGTATGCATTACCGTTACCTATTCATTATGATGTAGATGTAAGTGAAGAGTTAGGATTGTTATGGAGAGAATGTTATATAAGTTGTACGAATTATATGGCAACTTTTGTAGATAGAGGTAGAAGAGGAGTTTTAGGATATATCACTAATGGTGGAGTGGTTAGTACTGTTTATGCTGTTGTTTTTGCTTTGGATTTAGTTAGGAAAGCAGCAACAGCAGCAGCGGTTGGTACTAAATCTGGTTCAAGTTCGAATTCTCATAAAGAAGTAAAAGGAGGAGGAAAGGTGGATTTTGGATTTGTATCGAGAAAAAGAGTTTTGAATCTAGCCAAATTGACAGCTGCAGAGTTGGAAAAAATCGGGAAATTTCGTGGAGCTGGTGGTGAAGATGGAAAAAGTATCGCTAGTAAATATAGTGCTTTTTTGAGAGGGGTTTTAGCAAGGTTTGATTCACAGAAGCAACAGCAGCAGGGAGATAGTGCTGGTGAGGAGGAAGTGGATATTGTTGAACGAAGAGGGGTAAAGAGAGGTGGATCGGGTTTAAATGCTGACAAGGGAGGAGGTGGAGGGGAAGAAGGAGGGCAAGGAGATGGAGGGGAAGGTAGACATTTGAGAAGAGATCATAATCATCCTTTATCACATACTACTCATCATCATCTTCCTCAGATCCCATCGATGATGGGAAGAGGAGGAGGAGGAGGTACAAAAGCTTCACATGCATATTCGAGTAATATTCATTTTTCAGCTCAACCCTCTGCATCAGCTGCACCAGCAGGATCAGGTTGGGTAGCTCCAGTAACAACTCCAGCCACTCCAGTAACTCCAGCCACTCCTACTTCCGCATGGGTTTCAACTCAACAACGTTTCATTCCTCCCCCTCACCATCATCATCATCATCACATTCCTCCTCAACAACAACAATCACAACAATCAGTACAAACTTGGAACTCACAACAACCACAACAACAAGAAGGAGTTGCTTCGCCAGCTACATTTTTCAATCATCTCAATAGTAACAACAATTCTATGGCTTCGGCTGCTACTGGTGTTGCTAGTGGTGGAATGCAAGAAGATCCTAGTTGGGAATGGATGATGCGAGATCTTGATTTCTTTGCTGTAGATGGTGGTGGTGGAGGTGGTGAACCTATTCTTGATCAAATGGGTCGACTTTTTGGCTAAGCCCTTTTTCTCTCTCTCTCTCTCTCTCTCGCAGCACACATACAACCCTTCCTTCATCATGAACTTTCTTTACATGTATGTCTTTATGTACAACGTTTTAACGAATTTTAGTCTCTACTCTTTGCAAAACCGCAGTTCCGATTAAAATCATTGCTGTTACAACAGCAACAGCAGCGACTTTAATATGATTAGCCCGATGAGTCAGAGTATATTTAACGTAAACCAATTGAGCGTGATTTGGAGAACAATTTTGTTTTTGAATGATGATAGTTCTACGACCGATTGTATCTAGATAAGTTTTTGAGATTGTATCGTTAATTTGATCGATAGAATAAGGAAGTTCTAAAGAGACTCTTGAAGCACCTTCTGGAAGAATGATTGTAGTTTCGAGTTGAGATACTGCTACGTCTTTAAGAGGAGTGAAGATCGGAATGGCTGTGATGAAATCGGAAGAACCTTTGAGAGATTTTGTCCAACCACCTGTGGAAAGAGGGAGAGTAAAACCAATGCTAAAAGAATAATTCCAACCTCCTAGAAGTGGGAAACGAGGTTGAAGTTCGAGTGTCGACATTTTTGAAATGATAGCGTTACTTGAAGGTAAACCGGAAGTGGAAGGAACTAAAAGAGAAGGATCAGGAGAACTAGGACGAAAACGTGAAGTGGATACGTTTCCAATTTGATCAATAAACCAAGGATCTTTTGAACCTGGAGGAAGATTCAAAGTGAGAGAAGAAAGAGAAGTTCCAGAACCTTTGTTGTAGAATGAAGCCATTTGATGTTCTATTCTTGAGAAATGACCCTTGAGTTCTGGACCAGTGTTTCGAAGAAGGATTCGATCGGTGATGGAGAGCGCATCGCCCCAATGTGAGATTTCTGCGACTCGAGAGAGCGAGATGATGGTAGCTTGTGGTGTGTCTACTTGATAATGTACTTTTGCTGGGATTACCTCTGCACCTGAAGTGTAAGGAGCAACGTTGGTAAAGGGACCAAAAGTGACAATAGAGCCAGACTTGGTAGCATCTTGAGGAGAGAATGAAAGAATCTTGGGCGAAGGAGCTTTGACCTTGATCCTACCATTGAGAGTGGTGTAGGGCGTACGAAGGGAAGCATCTCCATTCCACAAGAAGAGCTGAGGTTGTGTTTGTTTTACCGTTGCTGGCAGTGGTTGGGTGACATGGTTGAGGGTAGCTTCGAGAGTGAGAGAAGCACCATCGGCTCCAAGGATGTTGGTTGGAATCTGAGTCTGGAAGAGAATGGTGGTAGGATCACCGTCAATCGGACCGATGGGAGCAAAGGGGAGAACGGGACGCAAACCACCTTTGTATTCTGAGGTAGAAGCGAGTTGAGAGTCAAGAGCTGGTTTGACGGTAAGACGAGACCATGACAAGTGCTGAGCTTCGTGGTTGGAGAGGAGGAAGTAGTAAGGAAGTGTTGAGGAGGCGGAAGTGGTGGGGAGTGAATTTGGTTTGACGGAAAGAGTGGTGAGGGTATGCGAAGTGGAACCAGTGAGATCGTATTGTTTGAGGTAGTTGGTGTTGGTCCAATCTTTTGAGTTTGGTAACGAGGCTGCATGAGCCAGCGTCACTAGACAGGCCAAGAGCAGCACCAACATGGTGCTTGTTATCGACATGGCGATAGAGGTAGAGGTGGTGGTGGTGGTGATGATGAGTTGGACAGTGCGCAAATGCAATTGCAATTCTTCCAGCTCACCTTTCCTGCTGTGTCGGCAATGCCGAACTTGGAATTCGCAGCCGCACGAGTGATTTTCCTTTTTGTCAGTTGTATGATTTTATCGATCTCACACTTTGGGCATGGCGATTTTTGGCTCTCAACGCGACGCGCTCTTCTGAATTAGAGAAAGTGTTGGATTCGTGTTGCTCTTTCCAACAGCGCAGCAATTCCTCTCGCCATCATCATCATCATCATCATCATCAACAACAACCACCACCACAAATAGCCACCACAGATGATAGACACCTAAGCAGATACTCAAGAAACATCTCTTCTCGGTCTCTTTATCTCCGCCACTGCCAGCCAGCGCAACCATGGTGGTAGTAGCGTGCCCCAATTCCTCGCTCATCGATGTTCATATCGATCCAGACCGTATTCCTTCCTCGTCTAAACACGACTATGCTTCCGCCTACTCTCGAATTCGATCAGCTGCACGTACTGCCGGTACAGGTGTATCTTCCGTTCTCATCCTAAGTTCACCCGATGTCGATTCGGTTTGCGCAACTCGCATTCTCACCTCACTTTTCCTACAAGACGATATTCCACATCGAATCGTTCCTGTCGAAGGATATCGCTCTTTACTTCAAACTCTTTCCACTGTTTTTCCACCCTTCAGTGATGATGACGACGATGATCAACAAGATGCACAAAATCTTGCTTCCACTTCAAGCACCACCACCACTAGCACAGACGTGAGATCAGTGATCTTTATCAATCTTGGCGCAGTTCTAAGCTTACCAACCACATTCAACATTCCATCGAGTTGTACAATACACGTCATCGACTCCCATCGACCTTGGAATTTGGAGAATCTGTTTGCGACAAGTCACGCAAATGATAGAGTTTGGTGTTGGGATGATGGTGAAATCGCCACTAAACTATGTAGACAAGGTGGGGAGAGAGATGCATTTGAAAAGCTCGAATTTGATTTGGATTCCGATGACGAGGATTCTTCCTCTTCTTCTTCTTCTTCCGAATCCGAAAGTGATGTAGACAGTATTGTCTCTGGTGATGATGGCAAATCAGGCAAACGAAAACATACTTCTTCTTCTCGTTCACCTTCTCGTAAACGACATCAACGATCCAATTCGCCGGCGAGGACTAAACGTTTAACAACTGCTGAACGTCATCGATATCGAACCATCCTCACACGCTATTACAATCGTGGTGAATCTTTCGGAATGTCGGTTTCATCCATGCTTTACCTCCTATGTGAAACTTTGGGTAGAGCCGATAGGGAATCTCTTTGGTTAGCCATTGTTGGATTAACCTCTCTCTATCTTTCCAACTCGATTGATTTTGAAACCTACGAAACGTATTCTTCAGCCTATGCATCTGAAGTGATTGCAATCGAGCCTACTTCTTCTCATTCTCCAACTGAAGCTTGGAGTTTGGATCTTCTCAATAAAGATGTTCAGGAAGAAGCAGCAACAGCAACAGCGACGGCGACGGCGGCGGCAAGAAGTAAAATCGTAGCTGATCGAAGTGTAAGAAAAGGAATGTCACAAAATTTGAAATCGGAAGATGCAGATGATCAATCTATTCGAATTATTCCTTCCGAACTTCAATTTACACTTTATCGACATTGGTCATTAGAATCTGCCATGTATCATACTGCCTATGTAGCTGCTAAATTGGGAATTTGGAGAGAAAGAGGTTTATCTAAATTACGTGGATTGATGGCTAAAATGGGATTTTCACTTACAGCTGTTCGACAGAATTATACGCATATGCCATTAGATCTTCGACGTAGTTTAGTTCGAAAATTAGAAGGAATTGCACCTGAATATGGAATGACAGAATTGACTTATCGTGGATTTGAAAGAAGTTTTGGTTTTAGAACTGTACCATTAGGAGCAAGTGATGTTGTTGAAGGTATAAGTGCTTTGTTAGTAGCAGCACATGGGGTTAAGATTGAAGTTGAAACTCCTGGTATGATTTTTGCTTCTTCTTCTTCCACTACAAATGGTACTCCATTGGGGAATAGTTTTGCAGCGAATTTGAATCCTGCTAATCCTAATGGTCAGAGTAGTGAATTGTTTGCAACAAAAAGAATTTGGAATTTGGGAACGAATTTAACTGATACAATTACATCTGCTATTGCTGCTACTACTGTTGGTGTTAGTGGAAAAGATCAAGCTGGAGTTAATTCTGGATTGGATTTGGATTCACTTGTTAGTCAAACTAATGGAGCAACAAGTGAAGATTTAGCTAAATTAGAAAAAGTGGAGAGAGAAGTTTGGGTTACAAATTTTATGGAAGCATTTCGAGCACTTGATACAACTAGATCTAGTTCTATTGATCTTTTAAGATCATCATTATTACTTTCACAATCATTACATCGAAAAATAGTTTCAAGAGGTATAAGTTTAATAACTAATCAATCGATTAGAACATTAAAAAATTTTAGATTAGCAATTTTAAAAGATGGAAATGATTTAGAACTTTTTACAAATGTTGAAATTCTTTCACGTTTAGCACAATGGCTTATAACTTCTTTAAGAGATATTATTGTTGAACAACAACAACAAAGTATTGCTGCTACTTCTAAAAAAAAGAAGAATACAACATCAACATCAGCAGCGTATGCACCATTACCTTTTATTTTAGCAGCGCTACATCCAGGTAAAGATTCTTTTTTGGTTTTAGGAAGTACAGGTTCAGCTATACATGGTATGGTAGAAAATAATCATTTTACTGCAGCTTTTCAACAAGCTGCTAAAATGTCAGGAGCAAGAATAAGACATGATAGATTCGCAACTTTTAGTATTCAAGTTAGAAAAAGTGATTTAGCTGCATTTGTAGAAAAAGTTCATTTGAAGATCAAATAAAGTCTCATTTCGGTACACGATCAAGCAATGCAATCATATACATTCTTAGACACATATGTTCGTGTGTGTGTGTGTGTGTGTGTGTGTGTGTGTGTGTGTGTGTGTGTGTGTCTGTGTCTGTGTTGCGAGAGAGCTGAGAAGCATAGGGCGATGGGATGAGAATTGAGATCGATGGTTGAGATTTGCGCGGTGAGGATATTGTATATGTGCGACAAGTCTTACCGAGTTCATGAGTATATGTTCCACCGCTCACTTGTATCACACACGCAGGAAGGCAAGCAAGCAAGCAGGCAGCTACAAGAATTTGTTTCTCTTACAACTATCAATGTGTATTGCAACTTCTCCCCTTTTCCCCAGTTCACACATGGAATCCTCCTCCAGCTCCAGCCTCACCCTCTCTTTTACTCAAGAAAGTCTTTAAATCCTTAATCTTACTTCCTGCTACACCCGCCACTCCTATTCCTGCTCCACCTTGCCCTGCTCCGCTCCTGGGTTCAACTGCCAAGCTTCTTTCATACAACCTTTCTTCATCCCAGACTTTAACCCCTACCACCAATCTCTCAACCGCATCATTCCTCTTTACGAATCTGTCATACTGTTGACACCTAACTACAGCCATTACCGCTTCATCCATCAAAGAAAACTTTCTCCAATGTATCATCCCATCTGTATCCCTTTTACTTGGATTTCCATCGCTAATCGACAAGATATCTTGCAAATGGACTCCAACATAGGGAATCGTTGGACCATCCGAGTTCTCGAGGGCCAAACGGTAGGCTGCGGAAGAACGTTCATTTGACATCAGTCGAACGAGCGATTGATAGGATTTGTTGACTGATTTGCCTTTGAGAAGTTCGCGCGTGTGCTTGAGTCGATGAACCGCAGTTTTGGAGAGTCCACCAAGAACCGAGTTGAGCGAGCCGTAGTTATTATCATGTCGAAGAATAGAGGCAATGTTGAAGAACTTCTCCAACATCCGAGCTCGATGCTTGGTTTTACCTTGAGCTAGGATCATTGAACAAACCCAGTTCGAGATGTAATTGAAATGAGAAATCGATCGCGCAACGGGACCATCCCTCTTATCGTGTGGGACAAGAATGTGCCTTAACAAATCTCTGGGTTGAATAGCAGTAAAGAATGCCCATTCGAGTCGAGTCAGTTCGGTAGCAATGATCTCATCATCCACTTCCATGAGCGTGTTGGAGATGCCGCGAAGGATCGTCTTTTGATCTGCTTGTGCTCGACTGATGGTGAGTGGGATAGGATTGCTGAGGAGCTCAACACCACCATTGTTACTGCTGCTTGTGCCAGTGGTGGTGGTGAGATTGGCAGTGGACGACGCCGCAGATGCGTTGGCTACACTCGTGCCGGCATTGCTGTTTGTCGCTCCAGATGATTGCGTGTGACCACTAAGTGTGCTCGCACCACCGACGCCTCCTTCCTTATCGAAGAACGCAAGAGCACCTTCTGTTGATGATGTTGTGAGGTCCGAAGCGCTACGCGATCTTCCCCCATTCGAAAGCTCGGGACGCACAGGAAGACTGCTTTCGGATCCTGTCCGGTCATGCGACTCCGACGCACCCTCAGCTGAACGTCCGCTACTATGTCCCATTCCGTCAAAGTCATGACTGGTATTGCCGGACGACGGAAGCAGCCCAGTAGAACTATTGTTGGAATGGCTAGTGGGTAAGCTCAAAGCGTTGTCGGCTGCGACACTGGCACCCATTCCATTCTGCTGTTGCTGTTGCTGTTGCTGTTGCTGTTGCTGTTGCTGTTGCTGTTGCTGCTGCTGTTGAACAAGGGCAGCGAGCCCACCCTTGTGACGAGTCTGATTGCTATTGACAGCCTTACTCCACAGCGCATCCAGATCGACAGCGTTAGCAGTAGCATCCACAGCAGCATGAATCTGCGCAGCCGTATGCACCGTGTCCGGGTGACGCAGGAGCTGGCGATGGAATCGCACTAAAAACGCATGAGTCTCGGGATCACTGAGGTCTCCAGGATAATCGAGCACCCAATCACCCAACATGTTGGTCAATCTGATCAGCGCGAATCGATGCACGAGTCCGTCAGCAACATCCTCGGCGGTGAGCGTTTCAAAGCGTGCCACCATCTGCTTGAGCAAGTCCAGAGGTGTAGCAAAACCTCGGTAGAAGACCATAAACATTGTGACAAATCTCTCGTCGGTACGTGAGATGGCAGCGTGGAAGAGCTTGTCCCACAGCTCCTCAATGGAAACGTATCCTCCGCTGGATCGAGCGTTCTGCAGACCCACGTGAGCCCGCTGGAGGCTATCATGTAGACCCGCATCATCCTCGGGATGGAAGGATGGCACGTCCGAGATGGCAGATCCTACTGTAGCACTGCTCATTTTGCGGGGAGTGAAAAGATTGTCGGAGCTTGTCGCCGCCAAGGCCGCGGATTGTGAAGCCGTGCTATTTGAGCTCTGAGCAAGATCAATTTTGCCCATCGCCTGCGTCGCTTGTTCCATCGACGCCACCTGGAAAGCATCATCGATGGACGCTTCACTGCCGAAAGCTGCTGTTCCTCGACTCAGAGCTGAACTTGCGTTGCTATAGCCGCGTGCTCGAGTTGGATCGATCGGTGTTGCAGGGAGTGGCAGTTGTTCACTGCTGTTGCTGATAGGTGCTGCATCGCTAGCCGTCAGCGCAGTGCTTGCATGTGAGATGTTGGAAGCTGTACGGGTCTGTGGCACTGCCTGGTTGGTCGTAAGGGCGCCTGGGGACTCGGATCGTTGCGAAGCTATCGTCGTCGTAACAGAGGATGACGGCATGGGAGGAACCGTGCTAGCGGGTCCACGACGCGATCGGCCAGATCGCGATTTTGCCACCTCCTTGACCAGATAAGAGAAGCAGTCGCGCATGCGTTTCTTGCCCTCTTCGCTCTGAACAGTACATTCGGCTAGACCGACATTGTAGATGCAAGCCATGTCACTAGCATAGTACGGATCGACGGCTTTGGGATGTACTTCAGATTTGCAGGCCAGCATCACCGTGCTAAGATTGGCAACCGCAAAGTTTTCGAGCAGCTCAGACATGCCACGGAACGAAGCGATTTCGGAGGCATCGTAGCACAAGATGACGGCATCGATGTTGGGCAAGAATTTGGGCCATGCAAAACGCTTGCTTGGTCCATTGAGCAGCACCGATGCGTCGATTTCGAGAACCTCGATGGTACGTTGCTCCTGATCTACGACACAGACGGTGGAATGCGAAGTGACCCTTTCCGAAAGCACGTGCGGCTTGGAGAGACCGAACTGGCGCAGACCTTTCTTGATGACGGTCGATTTGCCCGAATGAGCGTGACCAACAACAGCAATGACGAAGCTGGCGTGCGACTTGGGCTGCGAATTGACCTGCTGCAAGAGGCTGGCACTGCTTCCGCTGCGGCTGCGACCGCCTACACTCGGACGCCGATCAGAATTGTCGGATGCGATCCTGTCGCCCGCGCTGATCGCAGAGGTGGTATTGTCGCGTTCGCCGTTGGACGTGGCTGAAAGACCTCGACTGATGCCAACGCCGGCTGCAGCTCGTGAATCGACATTGCTGCTATTTTGAGTCAAAGATGAAATACGGCGATCGATATCCATGCTGTACGTCTTGCGAGCGGTGTCATCACCATCGTTCCTGCCGGACTTGGACTTGTATCGAGGTTCGGCGAGGTCGAGTGGGAAGATCTCGTTGGACAAGAGCGATCTCGGTCTAGACTTGACCGCGTTCTGAACTGTGGCACCACCGCTCCCACCTCTCAACGTGCTAGAGGGGCCGGGCACTGCACCGACAGTGAAACCTCGCGGCCTGCCCATAGCGGGGCCTCTGCTCGAGCTAGAGCTCAGGCGTGACGAAGACGGAGGCGGAACCTCAACAGAAGGAGGTTGAGCCGGCAAAGCCTTGGTGGATTTGGATGCGGCTTCCATCGCTTCTCGGTCTTTGCGCTGAAGAGAGTTGCTTCGTTGGCGAATCATAGGAACGACCAAGGTAGAAGCTCTGTCTGAGTAGGTGCTTTCGGTTGGACTGGTGAGTGAAGACTGCGCGAAAGGCGTGGTTGCAGACACTGGTGTGCGAGGCAGACGCTGAGACTGTTGTTCGGCAGAATTGACTTCCTGCTCCAGGCTGTAGCTTCGAGAGCGCAGACTGTCGCCACCAAAGACATCAGCTTCGTGATACAGTGATGGAGGCGGAACTGCCGGATTGCGAATGGAGCTGCTGCGCACAGATCGCGTTGGTGCTGCAGAGACAATGTCGGCAGTTGAAGCATTGCGCGAAGCGGATGAAGCTACAGACGAAGCCACAGATGACGGTGGTGGTGGAGGAGGAGGTAAAGGAGCCTGTGGCGTCGGACGTGGTGGTGGCAGCTTTGTAGTGCGATAAGAGCGCGGATGCGATGTTTGTGTTGGTGAGTTGATAGAGAGGTAGGAAGAGGCAGGTGGATATGCTGGTGGTGTTGAGAAGCCAAGTCCGGTGGGCGATGCGGGTGAATCGTGGTTGAGCATGGATGCCGAGTTGGAACGCGAAGGAGAAGGTCTCGTACTTGTTGCTTGATTTGAATCGGTGGCAGCGCTGCTCTGACTGGTTGAAGCGCTGAGATCAGAGGCGGCAGCAGCACTGCGATGCAAGAGTGAGAAAGAGGGGGCAACAGCTGCTTTATCAGGAGACTCGAGCAGTTCGCCATCTGGCAGCAATGGGCTGAACTCTAGCCATGGACGTGTATCCTCGAACGAGGGTGGTCTGCCTACGGTGCGTTGGCTGCTCGACTTTGGCTGTGTTGTTGCTGCTGCTGACGGAGTCGGCTTGGATGGCGTAACGAGGCGTGACGAAGCATCATGATATGGATCCGATTCGGCACCGCTACCGATACGCGTGGCAGTGTTGGAGCTGGACTCGGAGATAAAACGAGCATGTGGTAATGGGGAGGAGGAGGATGATGTCGATGAGGTTGTTCTACTGTGAGTTGCGCGCTGGCGTGAAACAGGATTGTTCGGCCCATCCGAAATTGCTGAAGGTTCGCTTCGATCCAAGTCGACATTTGCCATCATCTGTTCACCTTGTGGCTCGTCTTCGGAAGACAATGCCGGTGACTCATTCGCTCCCATACCGCCGCCTGCGCTTCGTCTTTTCTGATTGCGTTTGCGTAGTTGCTCTTGCAGCAAGCGACGTCGCCTCTTGGCCTTTTCCGCATCTGTCTCCTTGTCCTTGGTAGAGGCAGCGGGGTGCTCTGTTGAGTTGCTTGTCTCTATTGGAAGTGCTGGTGCGGGTGCAGGAACTGATGCCGATGCCTGGCTCGAGGGTCGTGACATGGATTGTGCTGTGACAGTGGCAGTATTCGGACCATCCGAAAGCGAAAGGGTTGCTACTGATGGTTGTGCTGGAGTCTGTGATTGTCGCTGAGAACCCAAATGGGAATGTGTCTGCCTGAGCGAGGGACGATCAGGAGACTCATCGGATGGACCGTCGTTGAGAGTCACTGTGTTATTGCAAGCTGATGTTTGCGGACTTGCCGATGAAGAAGCGATTCGATTGGATTGAGGTGATGGTGATGCGGACGAGGATGAGGACGGCGCATTCAAGCGTCGCCCAGACAAAGTACGATCGAGGGAGACAGAGCTTGAAGATGGCGCACCAGCAGATCCATTCTGCGAGTATTGCTGGATGAGTCGCTGCACACCACTCAACCCCGCACCCTCCTTGCTCGCCGCTGTATGTTGTGATGACACGGAACGCTGCATCGAGGGGGATGAAGAGGTGCTGCCTCGCTGCTGCTCAAGAGCATCGGTGCGACGCGCTATTGATGGTGAAGTGGATGATGGGCCAGCTTGAGGTGCATTTGTTGATGTTGATGCAAAAGCAGCAGCAGCATTACTTGGAGAAGATGTGCTGTCTTTGCGCTGTCGCTCCCAAAAGGCAAATGCGGGCTTCTTCTTGCCTGATGCCTGATTGACCGGATCCTCCATAACAGTTGCGGGCTGTGTAGCCGATCAAAAACCTATCGTAGGAGATCGTCAGAGCAAATGAAAGTGATCAAATCTATCGATTAAAGGAATAGGACAGCTGATGTTGATGAGACGAGCATCTATGCTTGACAGCGGTGATGCGGTAAGCCGCTCGAGCGTCGAAACTAAGCCCGTGACGTGCCGGTGTTCATCAGTCTATGGCGAGGCTGTATGTTTATAGATGTGTGACAGAGATGCTAATTTCGAGCGATCGGAGAAGGTGTTGACTCTTATCTGCGTACTGCGTACCGTAAACCGGAAGCTCGGACCGATTGACCTGAATATGTGAGGTGCGGAGATGGGAGATGGTGCCAGGATGACGTCGAGGATGGCAGATATCTATGATGGTTGTCTGTTCCTGGTTTCAGATGAGCCGCGTACATGCAACTGTGTTGCGAGGTATCAGAGAAGATGAGAGAGAGGGAGAGAAAGTGAGAGGGCCGAGATGATCTAAATGGTAAGGTATCGAATTGAGGAATGAAGCCGGGTCGCGAGGTTGAGAAACTGTAGGACAACGAGGATGGTGTACTGTACTGTAATGAAGCGAGAGAGATGATGATTGAGGAAGTGTGAGATGAAAGCGGACCCTTGTATGCGGTCGGTCTTGAGCTCTAAGTTAACTTATCCCGACCAACCAACCAACCAACCAAGCCACGAACACACACACTGACAGGCGCAGAATCGCAAACCAACACCCTATTACTGTATACACCAAAAAAAGGGCGTGCGTCTTGGCTTGGCCTCTTTGTAAAGCTGTGTTTTGTCGACGCGACTGCCATCTAGCGGAGCTCGACTCGAAGCGAAGACAGTTCTCAAGACGCTCAGCACAGCAATTCACGAGCGTCCATCAACTCTTTGTTGTGCAGGTACATACACCTCGAGCCTGTACTAGCGCTGCGTCAGATGATGCGTGTGCGTATGTGTGTATATTGTATACTGTGATATTGCTTTTGGGCGTATGTGTCCGTGTCCTGCAGCAAGGATTAAGCTCGCTTGGAAGATGTGTGACAGCAGCAGCAGCAGCAGCAGCAGCAGCAGTTAGCCCAACGCGTTAGGAATAGGCGCAGGCAAAGGCGCAGGGATGAATATGGTCTGTGGGTCAATTGGTTGATTGCTTGTGCTCAATCCCACGCTTTCGGTCCTTGTCCGACACGCTAAGGAGAGAAATGATGGACAAGAATTCACCAAAAGCTGTGTCTAAAGTGCAGTGAGTGGAAAGTCAATTGCAACTCACGTCAGTGTTATCGAGGAAGGTGTTGACCATGTCCTGCCCCTGGTTGCCCGCGCAATCAAGGTCGATACGATACTATCAAGACGATCATTGCTCAGTGATGAGTTGCTCATGTGAGCTGTCAAGAATTGATGCTGCCTAGCAGCTTGCAACTCCCCCACTGCTGAGCTCCTCGTTGTGTAGCACACGACCCTTGCAGTTGGATTCAAGCACCGCCTCATGCGAATTTCACTTGGCTCCAAGCTAGGTTACGCAGCGTTCTCGAATCCGCTTTTGACACACTCAGGGGTTCACGACGAACACGCGAGCTTAAATTTCCATCGCAGGTCGTACACAGTATAACGATAAAGCACATTCGAGCTTGAACAGGGCCTTGAGAACGCCTTTTGACTGCGCTCCCTTGATGAGAGAACGCCATGCCGCATCGGCATTCCCGGAGACGATGCCAAATGGTGCTGAGATGGATGGCTTGCGTCTCATCCCAGGCCTTGTAACCGTCAGTAGTTCCAGAATGCAGGCCCAGATCGTGCAGCGGAAGCCTCCTAACGCCGTCACAGTGTTGGCCGAATTCGCTCCTCGAGCTCCTCTTTCTCGTCTACGATGGGAGATCGTCCAGCCCGACTCTCAGTGATCTACCGAGTATCCGCGAGAGCTCTATCATTGCACGCTTTGCCTCCGTGACAATGCCAGTTTTGTTTGCGTTAAAGATGGGATTGGGTATCAGCAGCACCAGCAGCAGCGAGAGTCCTTCACCAACCTGTTCCAGAAGCGAGACTAGAAGGTGGAACCCATCCGACGCAGAGGTACGATTATTTACTGTGATACTGTAACTCCGCAGCGCAAAAGTGCCACTTAGGAGCGGCCATTCCCGCCGACGGCAAACAGAACTTGACTTGCTTTGCTATCGAAAGGACGTCTCATATTGTCAGTTCAGTTCAGTTCAGTTCAGTTCAGTCAGTCAGTCGTGAGCAAGACGGAGGTGGGCTGCCGGAGTGAGCGAGACAGACAAATCAACGCGATGAATGGCATGTTCGGTTCATAGCGTGGGAACGTTGATGACAGTCACACACAGTCTCTTGTCGGCAGGTTGGCCCGACCCAATTCGATTTCACGCTCTCTCCTCTCCAGATCAATCAAGCCTCAATTTGGTAGCTGCTGCTGCTGCTGCCGCCGCCGCCTTGCGAGAACTCGAGTCGATGAATCCAATACAGTAGTACTGATCGTCGCTCTTAATGAGAGACAGAGAGTGACATGAGCAAGGAGCAAGCCAACAACTCACTATCGGCTGAGACGGGCGACAGCAAACGATACGAGCAGCAAGAGGATGTGAGTGCATCGTGATTTGAGGCTTGGCTTTGGCTTTGGCTTTGGCTTTGGCTTTGGCTTTGGCTTTGGCTTTGGCTTCGGCTTCGCGGCTGCACGCGGTTTGAGAAGAGAAGCTGCGCTCTTGCTGAGCTGCAACCAACAAGAAGAGTGACACACGATCCAAAAACGTTCAACAAGAGTTCCTCGCGTTTTAGACCCGATCTGTATTCGAATGTTGCATCGTTTGTATCGAGATTTGACTTCCAATACAAATTTGGCTGAAATCTGTGAATCACGATCCATATCGATTTGCAGGTCGGGCTCAATCGGTCGAATCGGATTACAGTAGAGGGGAAAAAAAAAATGGCGTCTCCTCTCTGAAATCACGTTCTCGAAATCGGCGGATCAGCAGCCACTCTGAGCACAGATGCGATCAGAATTTCGTTTGCGTTTGTGGTGTGCACTTGCGCTGCTTGGTGCTGCTTGCTTCGCTACTTCCGGATCTCTCTGTCTCGCGCCTTCGCTTTGCTGTGTGAATCACAAATCACGAATCACACTTGTCCAGAGGCTCTCTCACCCCGCGATCGGGCGCACACCCGCGAAGCCTCTTCTGGTTGCTTGTTGGCCTTTGCTCAAATTGTTCCTGTCACTCCTTCTCTTCTTCCCTCTCTTCTCTTCTTCTCCTCCTTACTTCCTCCTTCTCAAACGTTCGTTCCATCCATACAGGCGCTGCCTCTCAGCCGTCATCCGCGTCGTTGGTTCCTTCTCAACCACTCCATCCATCCATCTTCGATTAGCTCGTGGCCTCCCTCTACCACTACCATTTCCACTTCCGCGCGTCCGCGTCTCACCGGCTCCTTCGCGTTGCTGCTCCTCGCGTCTCGATCCAGTCTCTCTCTCTCTCTCTCTCTCAGGCATAAGTCAACCGACTAGGAATACACGCCATCCAGCTTCCATCATCGCATCAATACCATCTACGCGCGACATCACTCCTTATCGCGTTCAATTTCCCGGAATCTTCCTCTATATCTTTGACTATCATGTCCAGCGAAGCTCCCACCGCCGCAGCTGTAGCGGCTCCCGTTGAGTCGGTCAGCGCATCCGTTCCTCAATCTCAGTTCGGATCCGACATCCTCGGAAAGAAGGACGCTGCTTCTTCAGAAACGGTCATCGAGCAACAACAGCAGCCCACGGATGCCAACGTCGCCTCCGAAGCCACATCCGAACAGGATGCGGCGGCTGTTGCTGCTGCTGCTGCCGCCGCTGCAGCTGCTGACGCGTCCAGCGCCGCTCAGACTATCACCGAGCTAGCCACTGCAGCTACAAACGCTGCCAACGAGCAACAGCAGCAGTCAGCCTCAACCGAGGCTGTCAACGGATCTGTCATTGATGCTCCTGCAGAAACTTCTGAATCTGCTGCTGCTGCTGCTGCTGCTGCTGCTGCTAATGCTCAGCCTAGTGGCGCAGAAGTCACCGGTGAGAATGTGGAGGGTCAAGCTGAAGCCCAGGCGCAAGATCCTGCCACCGCAGCAGCAACTGAGGAAGTCACTACTACGGGTCTTCCACGCAATGTCGAGTCCGAGCTGCGAGAGATCTACTCGGTCTCAAGTGCCATTGCCAACTTTTGCGTCGCTCACGTCAATCAAGTCAACGTTCCTACTCCACAAAAGGTGCGCACTATCATCCAAAAGGCTCTCAAGCTTACTTCCTCGCTCAGCATGCTGCTTGCTCAACCCGAGGTTGCTCTTCGACAGCTTGATGCTGAAGAGCATGGCAAGAGACCTGCCGAGTCTAAGCTTGATTCGGCTCGTAAGCGTCAACGATCTTCCGATTGGGATGGAAACAAGATGGGGTTGAGTGGTTCGCCTATGGCTCCTTTTACGCCTACTTCGGGGTTGCGCGTTTTTCCTGATGGGTCTCTTCCTACTTCGTTCCCTTCGCCTGGTATGGATGGTGAGATGAAGGGTCCTCAGTATAAGAAGCGTAGTCGTGCACCTGCTCCTGGGTCGTGTCAGGCTTGTGGTACAAGCGAGACTCCCGAGTGGAGGAGGGGTCCTGATGGTGCAAGGACTTTGTGCAATGCTTGTGGGTTGCACTATGCAAAGCTTGTTAGGAAAAGGATGCAGCAAGAAGGTGGGGAAGAGCCTAGTCCCAGTCAAGCTCCTCCTCAGGTCAGTTTGGTCAGTCTCGAGGAATTGAGGGCAAGCACTAAGAGTGCGGAAGCGGCTGCGAATGGTGGAATGACGCCTTCGGCTTCGTCTAGCAGTTTGAATGGTACGCCTATCAAGATGGGCAAGAATGAAGCAGTAGGTGCATGGAATACCCCGAGCAAGCCTCCAAGGGTGCCTTCGAACTTGGGAAATAGTGTGATTGATTCTAATTTGGAAGAGAGCAGTGCGAACAATATGGCGCCTCCTCCGCCAGCGCCTGTTCCGGGTGGAGAGCAGCAGCAGCAGCAGCAGCAGCAGCAGCAAGAAAATGTATCTCAACCACAGACTGCCGGCATTGTTGAGCCTGCTCCTACGCCTGTGGTCGGAGCAGCAGAGCAGCAGGAGCAAGGTGCTGCAGGTGGGGTTCCAGATTCAGTGATTGCTCCTGAATTAGCTGGTGAAAATGGTGCTGGTGGTAATAACGAGGCTGAGCGTCCTATGGAGACTGATCAGTAGTGTTTAAATAGTAGGAGGCTGTTTCTCTTGTAACGATTCGTCTAATTTCTCTCTCACTCTTTTTTGTGTCATATTTATATCAATGTGAATGCGAGTTTTCAATGTTTTTCTCTTTGGTCGAAATGATGGTGTAATATAAGATGGTTAGTGAGAGGATAAGAGAGAGAGGAGATCGGGAGATGAGTTTTTGAGAATTTTGTGACCGGATTTTTGTTTGGATGTCCGAGATATCCTTGTTTTGTTCGCATGTGTGAATTTGGAATTGAGAAATTTGTCTGACGTGAGCATTATTGGCAATAGGCGGGGTTTAGTGTGAGGTGACGTCTGTAGTCTTCTCCACAAATGATGGAGAAGTCGCCGTTGGGGATTTGACCGGTGACTTATTCTCATCATCATGCCTGGGGAGGTTGGGTTTCGGAGCGATGCCTGCAATGATGCCGTACTTATTCACGATAACCGAGGTTTGAGAGCATGAGCAGGAGCATGTGGGTTGGGTTTCCACGTTCATTGTCTTGTTGTTGGACGGCGAGAAGGGAGGAGAAAGAGAGAGAGAGAGAGAGATTTCCGGCCATTGTGTTTCTCCACATTGATTGAGTGTCCGGCCTCTGCTGCTACTAGGTAAAGGTTGTTGCGGCTGGGGTTGACTGATCGTATAAGTACCTCTCATGGAATCCATTTATGCGGTTTATGTTCCCACATCCACCACGCACATTCCCAAGATTTTTTCCAAACATGTCTTCGACAACCAACACTTCCTCTTCCTCTCCTCCTCTCACTCTCGGTGAAACACCAGGACGAACAGTTAAACCTCGTGTTGTTGTCACTGGAGGATCTGGAAAACTTGGACGTGCTACAGTTCAAAACTTATCCTCTCACGGTTACGAAGTGATTAATTTTGATCGAGTTCGACCAAAAACTGCTTCTGAAGATGGAAAAACTGGATTACAAGGAGCCTATCGACTTGTTGAAGTAGATTTAACTGATATGGGACAAGTACTTGAATCAATGATGGAAATTGATATGGCATATAAAGGAATTGATTCAGTTGTTCACTTAGCTGCTATGCCATCACCTGGACAAAGTGCAAGTAGTAAACAATTCAATACCAACGTTTCTTCTACTTATAACGTTTTAGAAGCTTGTAGAAAATTAGGTATTGGTAATATAGTTATGGCATCTAGTGAAACTTTGATTGGAATTCCATTAGATATTAAACCGGATAGACTTCCGATTACTGAAGATTCTCCTAGAAGACCAGAAAGTGCTTATAGTTTAAGTAAATTAGTTGGTGAAACGTTAGCAGAAGAATATGTAAGATGGTCAAAACAAGATCATAGAAAACCAGCTGGAGGAGAATGGAAAATTGTTTCAATGAGATTTAGTAATGTTATGTTAGAAGAAGAATATGAAACTTTTGAAAGTTGGCAAGATGATGCAAAGAAGAGATATTGGAATTGTTGGGGTTATATCGATGCTAGAGATGGTGCAGAAGCTATTAGATTGGCATTGGAGAAAAAAGATTTGAAAGGTCATCATGCTTTTATCATTGCTAACAATAATACGGTGATGAGAAAGAGTAGTAAGGAGTTGGTTGAAGAGGTTTTCCCAGGTGTAGAGTATAAGCCAATCAATGATGGAAAGAACGTTACAGTTCTAAGTAACGAAAAGGCTAAGAAAGTGCTAGGTTGGGAACCAAAGTATGATTGGAAGCCTTGATTGGGTGGAGGACAGAATATCAAATTGATTGATTGTGGACAAGTTCGAAAATAGTTTTGGATTATTGTGGCTCTTTTTGAAATAGTACAAGCATGTCTCCCGAATACTTTCATTGATTGATCGATTGATTGAGACGAACTGTGCAATTTGACACCGAATATGGAGGCTGCAGCTCCAAGCAACATACTGTTTTGAGAGCGCCGTCAAGCGTCATGGATGTGTTAGCCGGCTATCACCGCCGCCAACACAAAATCAAAAACATGGCGAACGCCATCATCGGTATTCGGTCTCACACCAATTCTGCGCGCTCATCATCATTAGTCAAACATAACCTAGGAAGGCAATCATCGTTAATCGCCGCCTTTTTTCTGACCACTCACATTGTTTCAG
Source organism: Ustilago xerochloae (assembly GCA_928856705.1). Taxonomy (NCBI): domain Eukaryota; kingdom Fungi; phylum Basidiomycota; class Ustilaginomycetes; order Ustilaginales; family Ustilaginaceae; genus Ustilago; species Ustilago xerochloae. The sequence goes on from CAKMXT010000017.1 coordinate 479,186, forward strand.
CCATCGAGCGCCATCCTTGAGTCAAAGGTTTGACACAATCAATCAGCCCTCAGATAGATCGTACCTTTCCCGTTACGGAGTATGAAGCAGCTTTTGCAATCTTTGAATTCTGTGGCAGTAATCTCGTCAGCTGGATTCGCCTTGATTGCCAAAGGACAGGCGAGTTGTAGATGACCAAGCAGGCTTTGACGAACCAAGACCTCGTACGATCACAATACATTCTCAAATTTGTGTGAGTCGATGGGTACGACTCAAGGGTTGGTCTTCTTTTAATCAAGAGACTGGACAAATCTTCTGATCACCGATTGCGCACATCGAGTTGCGGCAATCTGACCGGGAAATAACTTTTCTTTCCAGTTGACGCTCATCATCATATCTATACGGGTCGAGGTGGAAGATGAGGTTGCGACAATCCGAGTGCAGCTGGTGTGTTAGAAACTCAATGTGGGCGGGTGTGTCGCACGACATGCAAGAATGAAATGGTGCGGCTCGGTCTTGGAACTCTAATCTTCTGACTACATTGCGTAAATTACCCCACATCAAGGAGCGGCTTCTACAGCGGCGGTGACAGGTTTCGAGATTGGACTCCGACCGCAAAGCCTTGATACACCGATCTGTCTTGCTTCCGGTGGATGGCGGGCGGGCGAATGACTAAAGTTCACTGTATTTCTGGCCACCGGGCGTCCATCTTCCGTAAACTCAGGCGTGGGATCGCTGCACTGTTGGACGCTTGAGAAGCGATAATGAAAAAAGTCTTGGCATTTTCGTTGTTGGAAAGGTAACACAGAGCCAAGACTTTTAGCGTGGATACTAAAGGCTCGCTTAGATCTTTTACCTCGATTCATGCTCTGCTCTCCGTTCTGCTTTCTGCGCTGTTGTGGATGCAGTGATTGGTTACCGTTATTAGCTGCATCCCGACGGTTTAGTGTCAAACCTTCTATTTCAGGCCAGAATCAAGGCGTGCATGAGAAACGAAGAAGAACCCTCGCCGAGGAAAAGTGTCACCCGACACTCCGACTCCATCTTCTGATCTATCCAAACGGTGATTCGTCCATGAACAGCTATCGTTGGACTTCGGTTGATCATCAGCAACCAATCCGGAATCGCTTCCTTGAGAAAGAAGATTGCGAAGCGAGATTCAAAAAGGATCCACGGAAGCTGGTCTTCCGCAAGCTGACAAGCTGAAGATTCTCGTTGGATCTTTCGGTCGTGCTTGCTCGTGTTGATAGATTGCGACACCTGGTCTCAGCTTCAGACTACAGCGGCTTGTTCTCATCGAAATCAGTGAGAGAATCATCCGAATCCGAGCACCCGCTCATGGTGCTGATGTAGGAATGCTGTCGGTGTCAGCAATTGCTGTCCTTGTCTCTATCATTAACTTCGAAACGACATGGGCTGTATATCTGCGCACAGCAGAAACTTCCAATCTTGTTGCGACAGAAAGACTCAATGATGCTGTAGGAGTACAGGCTGAAATCAGGTAGATTGCCTCACGATGTCGTTTGACACGCATAGATCCGCACTAATGCTGTCCTTGGCAACGGATATCGTGGCGCCGCAACGTAAACGGCTATCCATCCTCCGAACACGATGCATATCTTCGGCAACTTTCCCGAGATCAGCATCCAAGCCGCAAGACAATGGTGAAGAACTTCGGCGGAGCGAGCGAATGAGGTCACGACATCTTTGCATGAACCTATGCTGACCTCTCTGAGCTTATCTTTGACAGCGAATGGCGTCAGCGATCGGAAAGGTCTGATCCGCAACAACTCGTATCGGTCATCCCAGTCTAGTGAGGATATAGATGGGAGAGAGATGTAGTTGCAGGCTCGGTTACAGAAAGACCCTTGATTCTGAGGAAACATGGCACAAAGAGGCGAAGCGAAGCGAGGTGGCGAGTGGAAGAAGGACTCGGGTAAGCGGGCGTACGTACTGAGCGAGCATCTCTTTCTTCTCGGAGAGGACCGAGCCTTTTTTTTCGCATATGCATACACTGAGTCTGAAGGCAGATCTTCCAACGGCAGGAAAGAAGGAGCTCAGACACCCGCTGTGATTGGTTTATGCGAAGGTGGCTGCGACCGGGTAGCTGACGATGAGAGCAGAGGTGTCTCGCGACATCGTGAGTTGGGCGGTGGTTTGTTTCGGTCTCAGTGTTCATCGTCGTTGCATGAGACTGTAGCAACAAGAGGTATAGCGATGCGAGACCTTCCCCTCTGAACGACCCTTGCTATCGGCGACAAGATATAAGACCCCTCTCCATCTCGTCTCTATGTCCTCAATCACTCCTCATCCAATCTCACACCACTTTCCTCCTTTCGTACCCTAGAAACCCCATCCCCCTAGAACCCTAGAGCTTCTCTTCGAAAATGCAGTTCAAGCAACTCTCCCTCTTCCTCAGCGCAGCCTTGATGGTCACCGCTCCTGCTCTCGCTGCCTCGACAGCACGAGTCTGTGGTTCCACTGAAGTTGCACCTGCTGATGTTGAGTCTGCCCTCTCTTCTCGCGTCGCCTCGCGCCTCTCTTCCTTTCGCACAGCTGACAGCTCAAGAAACTCCAAGAACTCCAACAACGATGCAGCTTTCACCTCCGCAAGCATTCCCGTCTACTACCACGTCATCACCGATGGTACCAACGGAAAGCTGACCTCCTCGCAGATCTCAAGCTCTATCTCGGTGCTCAACCAGGGTTACCAGGGCACTGGTCTTTCCTTCTACCTTGCTGGAAGTGAGACCACTGTCAACTCGAACTGGTTCAACAACGTCAACCAGGGTACTTCGGCTGAAGCTGCCATGAAGAACACTCTCCGCAAAGGTGGTGCCAATGCCCTTAACATCTACACCGTTAACTTCAGCGGCGGATTATTGGGATACGCAACATTCCCCTGGAACTATGCTTCGCAGCCTAAGAACGACGGCGTTGTTCTTCAGTGGACTTCGTACCCTGGTGGACCCATCTCGAACTACAACCAAGGCAAGACTTTGACTCACGAGGTTGGTCACTGGGTTGGTCTGTACCACACTTTCCAGGGCGGTTGCTCTAGCCCTGGTGACTACGTTGATGACACTCCTCCTCAGGGTCAGCCTACTTCGGGTTGCCCTGCTAGTGCAGACACTTGCTCCGGTGGTGGAGCCGATTTGGTCAACAACTTCATGAACTACTCTTACGATAGGTGTTTGACCAGCTTCACCAGCGGCCAGATTGCTCGTCTCGGCGCTGCTATGGATGCTTACCGTATCTGAAAAGATTATCGACGCATAGGAGCTGCTCTCAGATGCCTAGCATATGTAAAAGTTTCATAGACGCATAGAGTAGACGGTAGAACTGCTCGATGGTGTATGACATTTTTTGACGTGACATTATTTCGCCTTCATTTTCACCTTTTTAATGTAGCCTCCCTGCTTTGTTCATGTGTTCGTTCTTGCAATGGAAAAAGAATCCTTTCAACCCACTTCTAAGGCTCGCCTCTTGCGAGATGTCTTGTAAAGCCTTAAGGTCCGAATTTTAAATCCGGGCTGAGGTCCAGCTGAAGGAGAGAGCGTCAGAGAGCCGCGGCCATCACTTCCTCGGAACGAGTTTCGTCGCAACTAGGCAGCCGGGAAAGGAATGACAGTGATCCTTTAACAAGACTGCTTACAAAGAAGAGTCTATGGTAGAGGCAGAGGAATACAAGAGCTTTACGGGACCGATGAAAGATCACTGAAGAACAAAACCATCGTTCTTAGGCTGCGAAGCATAGTTCCTGGGAAATGTGGCTTTTGGCTCTTGCTCCGCAGAGGACGGTGTGGAGTTCGAGGCAGCTTTTGAGTTTACAGGAGACCGAGGCGCTGCGTTGGCCAGATGAGTGTCAAACCGTGTGCAGAGGCCGGATGGTGTCCAGTGCAGGAGGTCCTGATGTTGAAGGGCCTGTTGTTGGCGGACCTGATGTTGAAGGACCAGATGCTAGTAGGTCGGATGTTGGTAGGTCGGACGTTGAGAAACTCGGAGCTGGAATTGGTTGGTGAAGGAACGTGAGGAAGAAGAGGATCGTGAGCTTCAGTGGCAAGGAGACGCTCGACACGAATGTGTCAGCATGCTATAGAACATCTAAGCTTCAGCCGCCTCCGTTCAAGGTCATTGTAATGGCGAAGTAATTTTTCTGTATTTAGAACGAGATTGAGTCTAAGATGATCGGAAGAATACATCATGAGTACCGAGCAGGGCTTGTTCAATATGTAAGCAGGTCGACGAGAACGATTGGACAGGCGAATCGTTAGCAACACAGCCTGGTGCACCAACGACTTGCTCTTGGCTGCTTCCATGACGGATTTAGCAAGCTGGACGTCAGTCTCTTTGACCAATAAGAAGCACAGGCGGATGCTGGAAATGTAAGCCGGATGCTGCTTCCCTTATGCAATGTGTGCGGACGGCGAAAGTGCTGCGATCATCTGATGCAGTTGCCTTGCACAGACCATAGTTGAGGTGAACCGGAGAAGGAGAGACTAATATTCGAGACTGATGTATATGCTATCGAAACATGGAGTTAGTGATGGGCAGCGTGGTCGAGCTCGAATCGGATACCGCTGTTTTGGTGCAGGATAGAGAGTAGGAGACAAGATCAGCGAACGCCACGACAAAGACGGAAGGAGTGAGAATGGGTTGGTGCAGAGGGTGAACTCACCAGTATGGACAAGGCTTAGGACCAGGCTTATCCAGGTTGATGAAAACCTTAGGGTGACCGAGAGGACCTCCACCACCATCACAAGCAGCGATACGCTTGCTAGAAAGACGAATGGGTTCTCTCTGAATCATCTCGATAGCAGCAAGGGGCTGAGGCTGGAAACGCAAGTCGAGCTGTTCGAAACGAGGACCCTTCATAGCATTCTGTCTTGGGTTTTGAGACTCGGACCAAGTTGTGGGGAAGTTAGGCGACTGTTCAGCAGGAACATGTGCGGGTGTGTGAGGCTGTGCGACGGGTCGAACAGGCTTAGGTTGAGGAGCGGTTGGCGAGTTGGAGGAAGTAGGTGCGTTGGAAGGTCGAACAAAGAAGCCGTTGGTTGAACGTGCGATGGTGGATGTGGAGAATGCGCGGCAAGATGCCGATAAGGATGTACGAGCGGCGAACATGGTGATGGCTCGCTGACTGACTCCTGTTGGTGCGACGGTGGTGTAGTTGTGGGGAGGTGAGTAAGATATCACACCGTGCGTTGTAATACAGAAGGTAGACACGTTAACTTAGTGATGGTGTCGACTGTCAGTCAGTGCCGACTTCCTTCTGAAATTCGGATCCGCTTCAAAATCGGATACACACACACACCAACTCGTGCGAATAGAATCTCTGTGCACTGCTGACGATGTAACAGTTGCCACATTGTCTTTCACTTTTGACCTCGCGCGGCTGCTTCCGATCAAGAGACCTCTCTCGAGTATCTTGCTCAGCAAAGCAGCAGCAGCAGCAGAAGAGCCGCTCTAAAATTAAATTCGACTTTCTCCGCACAGTCACAAAGAATTGTCTTAGCCGCGCTCAGTTCTCAGACTCAGAAAGGCAAGTCCGTGGCAAAAAGTCTTAAGAGAATGGAATGAGAAAGAGAGCTCTCAGTCACAATCATTAAGGATCAGGACCCGTGCCACTCTCACCTTGTATCTTGACCAACAACATCACCATTCCGGACACGATATTCGCTGTCAGTTGTTCGCATTTTGATACACGTAGCTTCACACCACAAGTAGTCCGTCCGATATGGCCAGCTCGCTACGATCATCGGCGCCTTCCAGGCTCGCGCTCCGTGCGCTCACACGACATGATGCTCGCAGCATCCACACCAAAATCACCCCTCTCGTAGCAGCAGCATCCTCCTCTTCCTCTTCCACGGCGACGCCACGCGGTCAATCCAGAGGATATGCCTCTCCTTCTTCTCCAGCTGCTATGGCTACCCCCATCGAAGTGGCTCAACCCGACGTTCGCGCCGGTGTGGGCAGCAAGATGGGTTCTGGCAAGAATCTGCTCAACGACATTATCTCATCCGCCCCCAAGCACTCGACAGCAAACCGACCCATCTACTTAGATGCTCAGTCCACTACCCCTGTCGACCCTCGTGTCGTTGACAAGATGATGCCTTACATGACCAACCAGTACGGTAACCCACATTCCAGAACACACGCCTATGGCTGGGAGTCCGAAAAGGGTGTAGAGGAGGGACGAGAACAAATCGCCAGTCTCATCGGCGCGGACCCCAAAGAGATCATCTTCACCTCGGGCGCCACCGAATCCAACAACATGGCCATCAAGGGTGTAGCTCACTTCTACAAGTCCAAGAAGAATCACATCATCACCACACAGACCGAGCACAAATGTGTACTTGACTCGTGCCGTCGTCTTCAGGAGGAAGGCTTCGAGGTCACATATCTCCCAGTTCAGGCGAATGGTCTCATCGACTTGAAACAGCTCGAAGAGGCGCTTCGACCCACTACAGCGCTCGTCTCCATCATGGCCGTCAACAACGAGATTGGTGTCATCCAGCCTATCAAGGAGATCGGCCATTTGCTCAAGACCAAAGGTGCCGAGCTCGCCAAGCAGAGCGGTCGTGGTGCTTCCAAGCCCTTCTTCCACACCGACGCTGCCCAAGCCGCCGGCAAGATCCCACTCGATGTCAACGAGCTCGGTGTCGACTTGATGAGTTTGTCCAGTCACAAGCTGTACGGCCCCATGGGTATCGGCGCTTGCTACATTCGACGTCGTCCCCGTGTACGTCTGGAGCCCATCATCAACGGTGGTGGTCAAGAGCGTGGTCTGCGCTCGGGTACACTGGCTCCCCAGCTCATTGCTGGTTTTGGTGAAGCTGCTCGTCTAGCTAAGCAGGAGCTTGCTTACGACCATGCTCACATTTCCAAGCTTTCGCAGAGATTGAGGAATACGCTCGAGGCCAACATCACCCACGTGCTCTTCAACGGTGACCAGAACGGATATCCAGGCTGTCTTAACCTGACATTCCAGTACGTCGAGGGTGAATCCCTGTTGATGGCTCTCAAAGATATCTGCTTGTCCTCGGGTTCGGCATGTACTTCAGCCTCGTTGGAGCCATCATATGTTTTGAGGGCGTTGGGTTTGGACGACGAGAATGCCCACTCGTCCTTGAGATTCGGTATTGGCAGATTCACAACGGAAGAGGAGGTGGACTATGTCGCGGACAAGATTATCAAGGTGGTCAACAAGTTGAGGGACATGAGTCCATTGTGGGAGATGGTGCAGGAGGGCATTGATCTCAAGACGATCGAGTGGTCTGGCTAAGAAGTCGAAACAGAATCAATCAGCAACTGTGTTGCGTCGTCTCATCGTCACGCTCGGATTTAGTCACTTTTTTCCCTTCCCCCTTTCTGTAATGTATAGTTCTAGCTTTGGATGATCGGATGATCTTCGTACGTCAAACTGAAATGCAGATTGCAGGGTTCTCACGAGATCCGCGCCCGTGAGCATGACTGATGTGTGTGTGAGTGCGCTGCAAATGCCAGTGACCGTGGAACCGATCGAATCGAACAAGCGTAACTGCTGACCAGGTTTGGTTTGTTGCTACCAAGCCTGAGTTTAGCTCACTGCGACAGATAAAGAGAGGGAATGGTAGAGACGTGCCGCTATCGCCATCAAAAAATGAGTCTAATCGCGACCAGGCATGGGAAGAATGAGCAGCCAAGTGACTGAAAGTAGACCTCCATTGAATCGAATCGGGAAATTGTATGAGATCTGACAGCCGATCTCTCAAAGAGGGTCGAGCTTATTCCTCGCTTTCAGATGAATCGACGGGACCGCGCGTTTGAACGCCGAAATGTTCCTTTATTTGAGTTAGCGTTGACGCATGAAGTCACCACAGAAAGCCACACACAAACGGAACCCACTTTCCGGACTCGAGCGGTGAGCCCTTTCGGCAAAAACTCTGACGTCTTTCAAACAGATCTTCGTTTTAACCTTGCGCTCGGATATGAAACTGAATTTGGTGCAATGTTCTTCTTTCTGTCATCTTCAGGTTCTCGATCGGAGATGTAGGACTCAAGCCCTATCATACGAAGCCAAGTGTACATGGTGAGCATGGGTGTTGAGGAGGAATATAGTTAGGGGAAGCGGATGCGTACATGGTGCGTGTACAGTACTGTAGTTAGCGTGGCGATTGCAGAGTGACCGCATCGTGCCGTGGAACCGCATGGTTTGACGTGTGCCTGAAGAAGGTGTGCTTTTGAGACCCTAAAATTTGAAAGTGACAGCAGCAGCAGCAGCAGCATTTCAAACTCGGAATCATTTCACCGCATCGTGCAAGTTTCTTCGGGTGGGTCTTCCGATAAGCATTATTAGGTATGGGCTCTTTCTCGAGAGAGTGTGTGGAAAGTGGCGCTGTGGTTTGATGGAATTTGATTGCGTGCCTGTGTGCGGGACTCTTGATGCACGGTAATAAACTCTCATGCGTGAGTGTCGAATTGTCGCCTTAAGCAGTTGAACGTGAGATAGTGGGCAACAGGCTTTCCGACGCCGAAAGCCGGTCTTGGCATCCGAGAAGAATACACTCAGAGCCGTGCGGTGACGGAACGTACAGTACAGTAGAAAGCTGCATCTGCAAAAGGATTGGTTCGGAAGACACCGAAAAGCAGCAGCCAAGAAAAAATCACTCCGTTCTTCCACGGGTTCTTAGAACGACTCGACGCTACAACTCACTTGCAGTCAAGCAGAGCTGCTACTGTAGATTCTATTGCTGTCAAGCTCCATACAGTAAAGACTTTGAAAGCAGAGATGTGAGGCGGACGTTCGAGCATGCTTTCAGATCAAGAAGCAATGTCGCCGGACTTATCACGCTGCAGCTACGGCCACTAACGGGAGTAGAAAGGAAAAAGGGCGGGCGTGCTTGCTGTCATGGGCTGCCATTTTGCTGCCGCTGCCGCCCAGTTCTTGCTGTCGTCACCACGGCAGCTGAGTGTGCATGCGTCTGGCTCTGTGTGTGTGACCTCCACGGAAAAAAAAATAATAATAATCAAATTTGAAAACGAAGCGAAAAAAGATGTCACCGCTGTTCTCTCGTGATTGCCGCCGCTTAAACCTTGCTTTGCTTGCTTGACCTGACGCGGGAGGATCTGCAGTCAAAAGATTGGCGGGAGATTGGCGGATTGGCAGAAGAAGAGAGCAACACAGTCCCGTAAAGGAACATGCTCAGCTCTATGGAACCATGATGTTCTTGCAAGCCTGACCATTCATACACCTCTTCAATCACCCAACACCATCATCTTAACTATTCTCACGCTTTCGACCTTGGAACTCAGCAAAATTCCACTAGACCATCGCCTCTCGACCCTCTAAGAATCTTCTACGCCTGAATCTTTCCATCTCGCAACCGCAATCGCAAATCACAATCACAACCAACTTGCTCCGTCTGGCTACGCCTTGTGTCCCAATCCTCATCGGCATCCATCCGATCCTCGACGGAAGTCATCCGAGAGCTCAGTTATACAGCCATCGAATCACCTGACGTCTAGCTCCTTCCTTCTCTACCAACAGATCGAGTGGCCTGGCGCCGCTTTCCTATCGCACGCATTCAACACAGCCTCGTCTCTTTCACTCGATCGCTGGCGACTTGATTTCTGACACCATACTTGCACTCGATCTTTTCCACCACCGCCATCCCGAAAGAAAAGTGACACCATCCGCTGTCTTTCACCGCCGACACATGCTCGCTCTCTGAAGCTGAAAGAGCAGCTCAACTCTACCTTTCACCCATCTAGCTCAGCTGCCGATTCATAGTCAAACATGTCGGATCCACACGACATTCACGAACATGACTACATGAACTCATCCACATCCACGGCAGACTCTTCAACACTACCTACAGGTTCTCAAGAGAATGAACAGCACAACGCTCGGCTGCATCAGCAGCGATCTGAACCTGAGATCCGCGTCGAGGATACCGATGCAGATACCACTCTGAACAGTACCGACGGTGCATCAGCACCAGCAGCACCGTCTCAGACTGCTGCTCCTGCTCCTACTGCGTCCATCTCTATCGCTTCTCAGAATCAGAGCAACGCTGACGCCGGTCCCTCTGCATCATCCACAATAGCTTCGCGCCGTGCTGGTCGTGTTCATTGGGATGGCACCTCGAATGCAGCCAGCTTTCGTCGTGGTGGCCAGCTTCAGATTCGCCCAGGTGGTGCCTTGGCAGGTCCTACCGTCACTGTTCGAGGAGGCGCTGCTCCCAAGCCAGATAGCAACAATGCACTTAGTCTTGGCTCGGTGCGTCGCAACCACCATCCAGGTCCACTCAACATCGCCGAACGTCTTACCCCACAGAATGAAAACAAAGAGCCATCTCTGGAGGCAGACAATGCGCGCGAGTCCACTTCCGATGGAGCTGCCGCTGCTGCTTCAAATGCCGCGACTCAGGTCCCTTCGCTCTCTCTAACAGGTGCCAAGGGACTCGATGAACAAGGCCTAGACAATCGCGCTTTCCTCGAACTTCAACGCGAATTGCAGAGGCATGAGGCTCGTAGCGACGACGGAAACAGCCATTTGAGCTGGCAGGGAGACGATACAGTTCAGGATCGCGCCGGCCGCGATCGACTCGCCGACATCTTCATGGATCGCGAGCGAGATCGTCAGGAGCGAAGGCGAAGACAGCAGCGTGCGAATAATGGCGGCGCCGACACACCTGCTACTATGGGCGATATCAGCGGCGTCACCACGCCAGGCTCCGCCACAAGCGAAAGTAGCTACGATCCTGCAAATGACTCTGACCTTGATTACATTGACCTTGTTCCTGGTGAAACCGACGGCATGCCCTCTCGCATCAAAAAGCCCAAGAAGAAGGATGAAGACGAGGCCGAACCTCAACCCAAGGGCTGGGCTAAGCTTCGAGGCATCTTTGGCAAACCTCCCGCTGACGAGGAAGACCAGGAGGAAAAAGGTGAAGTGGCTCAGACTGTCGCACCCGAAGAAGGCCGATCCCACGATCAAGGTGGACCTACCAACTGGAAGTCGGTCCCTGTCGAAACCTCGAGTGGCTTGCATACAGGTGACGGTCCACGACGTAGACCCAACAAGTTTGAACGCGAAGCCGTCCGTCTCGTCAAGCAGCACAAGCTCGCCCAGCAGCGTCAAGAAGCGCTTGATCGCATCGGTCGTTCCCATCTCCCTGATTCCGGCGCTTCCACTCCTGACGCCATGGAGACAACGATGAACCTCGATGCTCGTCCTGTCGCATCTGGAGGTGTGCTCGGCAACTTGCTTCGTCTTTACGAACAGCAGCAGCGCGATCTCAATTCAAAGAGTGCTGCTACCAGCTCGGTCGCAAGCACAAGCGAATATGACATAAACAATGATGGCAGGCCTCTTGTCAATGGTGCCGAGACTCCCGATATTGTCCGCGCCAAGCTCGACTCGCCTGGCTTCCAAAAGAAGATGGAGCGATACGAGAAGCGCCGCGGCATGTCGTTGCAGTCTATCAGCTTGCCAAGCCCCAAATTGACCCAGACCTTTGCCAAAGTCGGCAACGTCGCTTTATCCACTTCCTCCAAGGTCGTTCGTGGTGTAGCTAACGAGACGGGTATCGAGAGTGCAATCGACGAGCGTCCCAAAGCGGCTCGAAGTGGTGCAGGTGTCTTTGGTGCTCTCGTCGCCACCACAGGCAACCTTGTCGGTGCTGTCTCGCCGCAACACGCACAGCTGGGTCCCAACCCAAAGCGACCTGGCTTCTCGCTCGATCGCTATCTATTGCCAGAGATGAACGCAAAGACGCTCAAAAGGACAGCGCAGATCGTAGCAGACGCAGCCCCAGCGCCGTATCGCCCCAGCAACGTTGCTTCGCCCTTGGCCTCGCGATCGCACTCATTGCCCACTAGCCCGGATGCGGATGGTGAGCGTCGTGATAGCTCGACACAAGCTAACTCACCCACTGCATCCGGATATGCTACGCCACACAAAAAGCGCGCCAGCTCCATCATGCACTTCCCGTCACGCACCATGACTGGCGGTAGTTCCGTGGATGGCCACGCCGGTCCTCGTAAACGCCACCACCTCTTGCCAAACGCCATGTCGCGAGCCTGGACACATTCGAACCTCAACACGCCCGACATCCATGCCGGTCATGGTCCCGATTACTTTGGTCCCGAAGCTGAAAAGATGCATTCCGATTGGCACAAACAAGAATGGCAACGCAAGCTCAAGAAGCGTGCAAAGGACAAAAAGCGCAAAGAGGAGATCTTCATCACTATGCATGTGGCCGCCATCTTGCAGCGACAGCAATTCATCATGAAGCTAGCACGTGCGCTTATGATGTTTGGTGCCCCAACGCATCGAATCGAAACGCAAATTCAACAGACGGGACGTGTGCTCGAGATCAACTGCAGATGCATCTACTTGCCTAATCTGATGCTCATCGCGTTCGGCGATGATACTACGCACACCTCGGAGACAAAGTTCATCAAGCAGACTTCGGCGTTGGATCTGACCAAGTTGACCGATATGCACATGATCTACTGGAACGTGATTCACGACAAGATCGGCGTCGAAGAGGCATCCAACCAGCTAGACGAGTTGATGAGGCGAAAGCCCTTGATCGGCAGATGGCCCATGGTGCTGATTGGTGGTTTCGCATCTGCTTTCATTTGTGTCGGTCCTCAAGGTTTCAACGGCAGCTTTATCGATGCGGTTATGGCTTTCCCTCTGGGTGCTTTCCTGGTCTACTGCCAGTCGATCATCACCACAGAGCTGTACAGCAACGTGTTCGAGATTGTCTTTGCCACGCTCAACTCGTTCGTTGCTGCTGCTGTACAGAGTTCGGGTTACTTTTGCTATGCTGCGGTGGTCTCTGGCTCCATTGTGCTCATTCTTCCAGGCTTCATCGTACTGAGCGGATCACTTGAGCTGCAGTCCAAGAACCTGATAGCAGGCTCGGTGCGGCTGGTCTACGCGATCATTTATTCGCTCTTCCTCGGGTTTGGCATTTCAATTGGTGTCTCGTTCTGGCAGCTTTTCTCGGGCAACACGGATGCATCGGCGTTCAACAATTGCGGTGATCGCCATAACAATCAATGGTGGCGATCGGACGTACCGGAGATCTGGGCCATTTTGACTGCTCCGGCTTACTCAACTTGTCTCTCTCTTCGCAACCAGGCGAAAGTCACGAGAAAGGAGTTCCCAGTCATGGTGCTCATCGCTTGTGGTGGTTGGGCTTGCAACCACTTCGCTGCCAAAGCCACCGCGTTGTCAAGGAGGCAGGATGTGACTGCAGCACTTGGTTCATTAGCGGTGGGTATCATGGCGAATGTCTACGGTCGTTTCTTCGACGGTAGAAGCTTTGTTGTATCCGTCCCTGGTATCTTGTACCAGCTTCCGAGTGGTTTGTCCAACGGTGGCGGTTTGCTGAACTTTGCAAGCAACCAGGATTCGAGTGCGGCGTTTGCATCCGGTTTCCAGGTAGCACAATCGTTGGTTGAGGTCGCTTTGGGGTTGACCGTGGGATTGTTCGCGAGTACAGTGCTGTCGTACTTGCTGGGTGGAAGGAAGGTCAGAAATGGAGGTGGATTGTTCAGTTTCTGAACAATGGTGCCTCCCATAATCGTATTGAATATACATAGAATCAGGAACACTTCTTCTCAATAGACTCTCGCTCGTTTCCGTTCTTTAGCATTGACGAATTTCTTGTCATCAACGCATCATTAGATTATCCATCCATCTCTGGACGTCGCTCTCATATATATCTCTTCTTCTCTCTCTTTCTCTCTGCATATTCATCATACGTCTCATAGCATCGATAGCAACATCTTTCATTCTCGCTCTCCAATTCCCTGTTTTCCTCTGCATAGTCAATTCAGACCCTCTTGCATTTTGTCTCGGTTTGCAAATGTAGCTTTCTCTCGCACAAGTTGGCTTTGAGCTAGAATGGAGAAAAATGAAGCATTGATAGTTGATTTGAGGGGATCGAATCAGGGTATATTACAACACAAATTTGTTATCGAAGATTTGCTTCGTCAGTCCCACTAATTGTTGTGGGAGCCAGAAGAGAGGAGTAAAGAAGAATCGTCAGAACAACGACGAGACTGGATTCAGCAAAGGATTTACTCTGGGTCGATATAACTTACCACGACTCTATCCACCTCTGTATCATCATCTTTTTTAGATAAAGGATTTTGATTCTTCTGTTGATCTAATTTTTGACTTAATTTTCCTTGTGATGGAGTACCTTTTGATGCTTGTTGAGATATTCTTCTTTCTGCTGCTTTTGCTCTTGCTTCTCTATCTGCTGCTGATGTTGATCCTGTTGTTGTTGGTGGAGGAGAGGATGGTGCGATTCCACCTAAACGTTGTCCTTCACTTTTTGGTTTAGCCGCAACGGGTGCGGGTGAGAAGGAGGAGGAGGAAGAGTGGGATGGCTCGTCAAGTCGACGTCCTTCTCCTGAAAAGGTTTTTGAAGTGGAGAAACATGAACCCATTGTGTGTAGCATCAAAGTGGATGTGTGTAATGATAGAGAGAGCGATGGAAAGGGGATGAGGAAAGGGGAGTAAAGTATGGCGTTGTGGGGCTGTGTAACCTTATACTCTCGTCAATGGACCCTTGGCCCGAGCTTAAGCTCATTTCCCGGGCGCCTTTCTCGGGATGTTGTTATATCGCGATAAAGAACATTTTGGAAGATGGATCTCCCGATCGCAATGTTGAATGCACGTGACGCGGCCAATTTTGGACAGAATCGGAAGAATTGACTTTCTGCACTCTGACCTCTCTCTCTCACCTCTATCTCTCTCTCTCTTTGTACGACATATACTTGTTCATCATCCTCGTTCATCTTCGTGGTATCCATCAAGTCTCACCTCTCACCCCTTCGAAAGCTTATAGCAGACACAAACATACTTCTGCATTACGGCTGACCAAAGATGTCGGCAACAAATATGGCCTCCGCCGCGAATCGAGCAGCTCGTCAAGTTCTTCGATCTGCTCGACCTTCCACTTCCGCTCTTAAAGCACCGGTAGCAGCAACTATATCGCAACGAACGTATGTATCCTCTCTCATACCCTCCCTCGCCCCCACATCTCTGCTCCGAACCCTTCTCTGATTTGTCTTCTCACATCTTCTTACCGAAATGCAACAGCGTCTCCACCTCTGCCCCAACTCAATCCTTCATTAAAGACATTGGTGATCGTCTAGCCAAAGTTGCACTTGGAAACAATTACACCCGTACGCGCGAAAGAGGTGGTGTTTTACCCGAAGAAGCATCTCGCATTGAAGCCGAACGTCGTAGAGATGCCGCTCTCGCCTCCGTCTCCCCTGACGGCACTCCTTTATTCGACGACATTGACTCATTACCTGTTTCGCAACAAATGGAAAGAAAACAACAACGTATTTCGGCTAAAATGGAAGCAAGGCAGCTTCGAAAACGTTTCAATGCTAAGGATCCCATCACTGGTGAAGCTTTGGAGCATAAGTACAGCACTGCTGCGTTTAAGATCAGTCCTAGAAAGTTGCAGATGATTGCGAATCAAATCGCAGGTCAACCTATCGACTATGCGATCTTACAGATGCAATTCTCACCTAAAAGAGCAGCAAAGAGAGTCTTAAGCACGCTAGCAATGGCAAGAGATCATGCGGTGGCAAAAGGAATGCAGAAGGAAAGATTGGTGGTCAGTGAAGCTTGGGTGGGAAAGGGCAAATATATGGTTAGAGCGGACATTAAAGGTAGAGCTAGAATGGGTAAGAAACATCATCCACAGGCGAGAATGAGTGTGGTGTTGAGATATGGAAAGACGTATGCAGAGAAGGAGGTTGAGGCTGTGGAAACAGCAAGGAAGAGGGTTAGAGCGATTGGAACTGGTGGTGTGGCGAGGTTGGAAAAGCGAGTGGTGAATGAGTGGCAGAGACCGGGTTGGCAGTGGTAGTATCTTGCATCTCTGAAATGAATTATAGAGTAATAATAAGTTTGCATTGCAAAAGAGAGAAAAGAATGTGAGAATGTTAAGATATGCCTGGGATGGGAATTGAGTTCCAGTCTTCGATGAATGGTTTACGATGATGTTGAGCGTTGTATGTTTTGATCCAGGTTTGTTCGCCGGGTGTGATTCCGTCCCATCCAGTCTTCATCTTGATCACTTTTGGTCTATCTTCTGTAGGACTTGGCAGCTTAATGTTCAAATCGGAATGAATCACAGGCGCATCCTCAATCTTCTTTGCTGCCTCAGCATCCCTTGCTTCAGCTGCAGCGGCTTTCTTTTGAGTAGCTTTGATCGCTGTCAAAGCTGACAATCTCGCTCGGACCTGCTCTAAGCTGCCTTCTGTGTCGTCGAGCTGCCTTGCTAGCCGACGAATACGATATCTCTTGATTGCTGAAATGGGATTGAGTCTCTGCAATACTCTTTTCACTCTCTCCCAATTTGTGCTGGGAGGAGGTTCGAATCTTTCAGGAGTAAGCACTCTCGCTGTGAATGTTGGCTCCTTGCTTTCGACTACGCCGGATGTAAAACCTCTATGCAGTCCCCACTCGATCTCTCCTATGTTGGCTAGTCCATCCAACTGGCTGCTGAGCTGCGATTGAATTCTCGCATGTAGAGTAGATTGCAACTTCCTTGCTCGATCGACAGCAGTCGTTTTCGGAGGATGTGGGGTCGAAAGGACGTGTGAGGAGATCGCCAATCGGGCTTTTTGAGTCGCTGTGATGAGGTCTGATGCTTTCTTTTGTGCCGAGATCAAGTCGTCGGTGGCGGAGAAGGTTGGAAAGGTGATGTGAGAGGTTGAGAGAAGTGAGTCTAACTCGATGGCATGGGAGGCGGAGGAGATGAGGGATTGAAGTTCGACAGGTGGAGGAACAGCAAAGATGAGGGACGATGAGAGAAGAATCAGCAGGAGAAAGAGGGGGATTTTGAAGGCTGCAAACATCGTCGAGTGTGATTGGGAGAGAAGGGGCATTGGGTCTTAGAGCGGCATGGTTGATGCTATCATCACCGAAGGGTTTCACACAACGCTGCTCCTCTGGATGAGGTAGACGGGGTTGCAACTGCCCAAAAAGCCGAAATGGAGCGATACCTAAAAAGAAGGAGGGATAAGGGAAAGAGGCGATCCGGAGTGAAGTGATGGTGAGTAGATGGTGATGAGCAGGCGATAGCGAGAGGGCAGAGAAGAGGGATGCGAGGTATGAACGGAGTGTGACAAGGTTAAGATGACGAACGCGGGATTATCGACCCGTCGAGGTGGGCGCCTTGGATATTGAGCCTGGATTGCGATGCGCCAAGGACGTCAACCACTAAGAAAGACGCTTTCCGTACATGAACTATCCATTCGAAATCAGCTGTATGGGTATTATACAGCCGGCTTCACTCGCCTGTGAGGTGTGCCGAACAGCCACATTAAGTCATGGCTGTCCCAATGTTGATCCCTTGACAAGCTCGAAGATAGGAGACTCAAGGTGAACCGACGACGAACGATCGAACACGGCAACATCATTAACCATGCATCACGTCGCGTCGCCACCAAATGAAAGCTCGTGACCATTACGGCTGTAAACATGCAACATGCATGCCGAGCTCGAAGAGGAGATGAAGAAAGACGAGGGCACTGCAAGCAGCGGGTTGCGTCACGGCAACATGGTTAGCTTGGCATCACATCGCATAGCCTACAGTTCGAGGTGGGCTGAAATCTGCATCAACTGCTAAAACTCCCACGCTTCACAATACAAAACCCCACCTCTCACGCTCAGCCGCGGCTTCTTCTGCCATTTGCTGCCAGTTCGGTAGCTCTACAATGCCGTACAAGGAGAGCAAGTCTTCGTCGGCTATCCTGCGCAGATAATCTCGGCGAAGCCTAGCACTGCTGAGCCTTCTTGTTGATCACAACCGTCGTGTCAGTATGACACGTTGGGAAGGCAGAGTATAAGTACAGATGCGCAGAGGTCAGAACCAAATCCTCTTCTCACTAGAACAACCCACTTCTGAACGACTGCTCCCACCAGCCAAAGCTCAGCGCCCTTCTCATATAGCTTTTCATTTCTCTTTCTCTTCACGGCCTTCCTCGAAATCTTCGGATCTGCTTCTTGACTCCACTATGACTCTGGCACGCTCGATCATCGGCTTAAGCATTGCCTTACTTGCCGCTGTAAGTGCAGCGGTTCCCACTGACCTCTCCCTCCACGGACCTTCGGTGCAAGACATGGTCGATTGCCTAGGCAACAAGACGAGATACTCGATCCGACCTGACGGATCAGAGCTCTACATTGCCTCCGCTCCTTGGGACATGACCAACGCTACGGAGCATGACGACTCTATTTCGGACTGTCTCGTTGAACTGATGATGGCTCACGTCTCATATCAGATTGTTGACCCCAAACGGCTGCACGATCGGGACGTTAGAGGATATTACGAGCTTGAAGAGTTAAAGCCGGATGTGCAAGTCACTCGGCTTAGTGATTCGGCATCGGTTGCCGTTCCACTCTGGTACGTCCCGTTCTCGGAACGAAATGCTCTGCCCTATCGCCGCAGGGCTGCTGACTTACCATGCGAAGAGTCCAACCACCACATACATAGCCGGGCAGACTTACCATGCAAAGAGTATAACCACCAGGTAGAAGATCAGGCACTAATCTGAAGGGCCGTCGTTGAAGCAGGTCACTCTCGGTGGCAGATGGAATAGCTGTGCTCTCCTGAAAGTCAAAGCTTGGTCCAGCCTTGTCCCAGCCGCCGAAGATTCAAAGAAGGCATATGGACGACGATACACTGGCTGACTGTTTCAGGACTCTCAGATGGGTCGTTCGTAGATCTCACAGCACTTGCCACTCTCCTATTAACCGGTCCTTCTTGATTCCCACTGCCTTTCATCTCCTCGCGTCATCGCCTTGTGGGCGCTATCCTGTTCCTGTTCTCAGGGGTCATGCATGGTTGTAAAGTTCATGTAAGCTTTTATTTCTCAAGCAATGTGGCTGCTCATTGTTGTCGCAGAAACCATGAGGCTTGTGGACAAGCTTGAGTTGAGGCAAAAATGGCATCACGTTGCGTCGCCATCGAATGAAATCCTGAAGCCTAAGCTTGGCACCGAGCAAAAGTGGCAACGATGATTGTCGGCGACGTGGATCTGCGCCGAAATGCTCCGATACCGCCCACTAGCTATTGAGACACAATCACCCTTCATGCCCACCAGTTTTTGGCCTCATTGGGCTTTCCATCGACGCTTCAGGACCCCACTGAACACAGCAGCAAGGATTCTCTCGTATGGCTCAAGAGAAGGCTCGTCCAGATGACAATAGTGACAGGCACGACTTTTCTTCGCCCTCAGCGTGAATGGGTAGACTGCGAAAAGATATAAAAAGGGCTCGCTTGTGGCTTGGAGAAGGTCAGGATCGACTTCTCTGTCCCACCAGCAGCCCTCTCACGCCACGGTCGCCGATCATCCCCTGCACAACGTATTTGAATCAACGTGAGTATGATGCGGCTTCAGTATAGCCGGGGCCAAGGCATTAAGACTGGCTCCCACATGCTTCTGCTGATGTCCAATGGTCCTGTTGAACATCTCCCTAACGACGCATTACCATTCCGCTCGCGATACAGATGCTCAAGCAGATTCGTTGTACGCTCTTGATACTCTCGCTTCTGCTACTGCAGTCACTATGCGCTTTAGCAGCTCCAGCTGGACTGAATGCCGACAACGGTCTCTCTCAACGTCTACACCTTACCTCTCAAAGTCTCGCCAGCGCCAAGCCCATTTCATTGGAAGAACTCACACCTGAAGAATACTTCAAAGCTCTCGTCGTCGCCGGCACTCAACCAAAACCTCAATCCCAAAATTTGCGTTGGCTTCCAGAGTTCCTCACGAGTAAGGAGCATCTTGTTCAGTTCGACAGGTCTCGACCACCCGTGGTCATCCCTGCTGACTACAACTCGCTGAAGAAGTCGGTCAGAGAACTAGTCAACAGGGTGTACTATCCTGTGCTTCAGGCAAAACACGCTGTCAGCTCCTACAGAGGTGGAGAGGAAGAGTACAGGAAAGAGCCAGGATCACAGATTGGTGAATGGACCAGAAAGGTTACATTTGGTCACACTGCAAAAGAAGGTGCGCTAGCGAAAGAGAGAGTGAGGCAATGGGCGGAGAACCTGAACAGGCAGAATCCGGGAATGATGGGGGAGAAAGAGGTGAATCAGGCATTGGATCTAGGTGAGAAGCTGTGGCAGAAAGGATTGGTGTATGTGACTGATGCTTTCCATATGCCGGTGGAGAGCATGGCGAGTAAGATTCATCGTCGTCGTTGAGACGGCAAAGTGGACGATGACAGGTTCATCTTCTAACTGCCGATGTCGATCATATCGGTGATTGGTAGCTCCTCCATCTCGTCAAGTTAACGCCGCTTTATCTGCGACTAGATTTCCTGTCATTTCGATTTTCATTTAAAAATGCTTCTTATTTTATTTTTTATTATTTTTCTCTGCAGGTCGAGCGACTCCGACTCGGACATGTGTGAGTCTTGGGAAGTTTGAGCGTGGCAGCTCCTCGCCGAGTGATTCATAGACATGGCCACTTAGATCCTGTGTGCAACGGTCTTCTTGCAATTGGCCGAGATTCCGAAGTCAAGGGTCCATAATTGCGGTACAGGAAGCTGAAGACTGCCCAAGTAGACCAGAATCAAAGTGCAAGGTCAAGCGATAGAGACGCTAGATTCGTTACGCTCGGATTTCAAGCTGGTCTCTCCGTGTCTCGTAGGGAATTGAGACTCTGAGTACTGATTCTATGCAGCCTCTCCCCGAACCTCTTGTATCTGCATTCTGTCATACATAGGCTCTTGCATGCTCAACCTAACAAAGGCTGTATCCAATCTGTCCCTACGGCTCGGACGCGGGATCTCAAATTGCTGCCACTTGTAGAGTTGGCTGGCTGCTTGCTGCTTCGAAGCTATTCTAAGGGTTTCAGCCCAGATGTGCTTGCGCCGTAGAAGGCTATCGTCGTAATGTGTGTGCATCTTGTGTGTTCTTTCTCAAAGTGTCGGGTCTCCACCGACTGCTCTTTCCTCCTCTCCACCACCAACTATCGGTCCTCTGTATCGACGAGCAGCATCCGTCCGGCTCTCTTCAACAATATCGAAAATGCAGGAGTACTCAGATCAAGAAAAGCTCACGCCTGTGGGACTGGACACGGATTCAGCAACCTCGAGTTACCCACCATCGCCCGGCTATGTTGCAGATGAGCCCGCGTGGGCACGTCAGGCTGGACAAGGCAACACTCTACGACAACGCATCTCTGGTCTTCTGGAAGCGACTCCATTAGCACGTACCCGAGGCCCTCTGGCCCTTGGCGGCCAAAGCTCATCAGCAGGCTTGAGATTGGACGACCTGAAGCGCACTTTGAGTCACAAGAGGCTCATTCAGCTTGTATGTCTCCTCTTCATTCTCGGCGGTTCTTTTTCACTGCTCGGTTCGTCCTCCACCCGTGGTCCTGGTACGGTCGCGACCTCCAAATCAGGTGTTGCGGCATCGCACGCCAGCATGAACAACATCGAATTGAGCGGACTACCTCGAGAGGACAAGGACTGTCCGCGCGTTCTTGAGGGAGGTGCAGATGCCATCACCTGTCATATCAAGCTGGCACAGCGCAAATATGAGGCAATGATAGCAAGGCAGTCCAAAACGTATGAGCAGGCAGTAGCACGCTACGTTGAACAGTATAAGCGTCAGCCCCCACCCGGTTTCAAGGAATGGTACCAATTCGCAGTGGACAATAATGCACTCATCATCGACGATTATGGACAGCTCGAAAAAGACCTCGCCCCACTGCGCAAAGTCTCGGGTAAGGTGTTGCAAGAACGCATGGAAAACGCTAAGAAGACCAACATGCACCTTTTGCATCAGTGGAAGTTTGTTGATGGTACCGTCGAAAGCAGCGCTCCGGATGACTGGGAGAATGTCAAGGTGTTCCGAGAGATCATGCAACCTTTCCTGCACAAGCTTCCACCATTCACAGTGCTTCAGAGCTGGGACGACAACCACCGCGTTTGTGGTCCCCCGGATAACGACAAAGAGGATCACAATTCGACTCGTACTGTCCAAGCCAGCACATTCCGCTTCCCCGATACCCTTTCCTACCTGACCCAAGGCTGTCCACGCAACACCGAGACCACTTCGTCGGTCAGCAGCGATCGACCCTCGACCGATCTTTGCACCCACGCCTACGATTGGAAGACGAGACACGGCCTCTTTACCACTCATGGCGTCTGCTTCAACTCAACCTTGCCAGTTCTCTCTCTAACCAAGGTTTCGACTTTCCAGGACATCACCACCGCATCCTGGTGCTACGGCTCCAACAACTACCGTCTCTTCGGCGACAAAAAGGACACAGTACCCTATGCGGACAAGAAGCCAAACATGTACTGGCGCGGAGGTCCCACTGGTGCTCGTCCTGAAGCCGAATTTGCTTACTTTGGTCATCGTCAGCGTCTTGTCATGTTTGCACACCAGCTCAGAACGAAAGCGACACAATTCGCTTCACGAGCACCTGGCACCAATTGGTTTTCGGATGACGACTACAAACGCGTCGAGTTGAAAAACATGCCGAAGACGTTCATGACCAAGCAGCTCAAGGCGATCGCTAGATTGAAGCCCGAGACGTTCGACATGAACTTTGTCAGGCTTACCGATTGCGAAAAGAACGCCGAGATGTGCAAGCAGTGGGAAGCACAGATTCCTCTCGCCAAATGGCAAAACTCGAATTATGCGTTCCAGAACAAGTTCCTTATGGATCTGGATGGCAACTCGATGTCGTGTCGTTTCTATCGCTTACTCGACAGCAACAGTTTGGTGTTCAAACAGACCATCTATGTCGAGTGGCATGACGACCGTATCATTCCTTGGTTGCACTACATTCCCGTTTCGAGAAATATGGAAGAGCTACCTATTTTGATCGACTACTTTGCCAATCATGTTGAAGGACAGAAGATGGGCGAAATGATCGCCAATGCTTCGCGGGAATGGGCCGGGACAGCTCTGAGAAAGATCGATCTTTCGGTCTACACATACCGTCAGATGCTCGAGCTGGCCCACATCATCCGAAGCGAGTAGTCGCACTTTTTAGATTCATTGCAATATTGTTGTATCTCCCACGCTCATTTTGACCTTAATAGCATTTTTCCTCAAACTCTTTTATGCGTCTCGAAGTCTGAGAGAGGAAACAGCTGTCGATCGTGGCCTGTTTTAGGTGCATTGAGCCACTAGTGTTTGTTGCTCTTTGGTCCAGAGCTTGCCTCGTGTGCAAGTAAACCTCCATTTCATTGATTGTCAGCCCAAGTCATTGATGGGCTTGTGATGAGGCAAGAGGTGACACACACGATGCAAACGCAAACGCAAACGCAAAGCACTTAGAACGAGAGATCGAGTAGACAGATTACAGATGCGATAATATGGATCGATTAGGAGAGACAGAGCCTTATGCTGTGCGCTTTGACAGTGGGTGCAGATCTTGCATCTCAAGGATTGCTGTAGCTCCCGACTCGTGAGCTTCAGTTTTGCCTACATCCGCTGACCCAATATTGAAAAAGTAGCCTGATGGCGACTTTGGTAGCGGCGTCGCTACAGACGAAGGAGTCGGAGAGGAAGCCGCTGAAGACGAGGCGGATGGTGCGTCTGACGACAACGACAAGTCATCATTGTCGAGGTTGAGGCGCAATGGGTGAAGTGGAGCTCGAACCCGCTCAGCCTGATCAGTCTGAGAGGCTGTATCGGTCTCCTTCGGCGTGTGTCTGTTGTAAAGAACACTGCATATGAGGATGATTGAGCTACCAGCAACAACCAGCACTACATCCAGTGCACTGTCAACTTTACTGGATGCTGGGAACAGAATCTCGTTGAGTCCGAAAGTAAGCACAATTGAGACTGCCGAAGTGAAATCGTTGAGAATGACTCCGGCCTTCTTGAGCAGCATAGCGATCATCATGCCGTTGAAAGACTGGCAGAATACGACGCCCATCGGCCATGGACTTGTGTGAAGATCATGTAAAACGGGACCGAGGTGAGAAGCATCGCGGAAGAAGACAATGCACGCGGCGGGCATGATGGAGAAGCAGGAGAGGTGAACGTTAGAGGCCCAAAGGTTGACTTTGCGATCGCGGAAGATGAATTCGAGAATGACACCGGCTGTGGAGCTCATCATGGCTGCTGCACAGAGCGCAATCGAGGCAGTGAACGTTTTGCCTGAGTTAGCAGCTGGTGTCACACCAGGAGCAATGGTGTTGGCAGCTGCGTGGGCAGTGGTGGCAGTCTTGACGAGCATGACACCACTGAAGATGCCGAGAATGCATAGCCATTGAGCGGGCACGATCTTTTTCTTGAGGACAAGCCAGCTGAGGGTAGCACTCATCAAGATACGCATCTGCCAGAGTGCTTGAAAATAGGCAGGATCAAGCTCGGAGGCGGCGTAGAGATAGAGATTGTTCTGCACCACATAGATCAGGGCGGGAACGATCAGTCTGAAGCCTTGCATCTGAAAGACTTGCGATGCTACATGCTTCCAGAGAGTAGGTGGAAACCTTTCCTCATCTCGCTGTGCATCCTCGAGTTCCGTGGGCGAGAGATGCGCTGATTCTTTGTTCTGTGTTTGCTCTTCTTCTGCATCTTGAACTTCAAAGTCTTCTGCTGGTAAGCGTGTATATTGCTCGCCTCTTTCGTTGCTGGACGGCAAAGCGATGTTGCGTCGTTTGCGATATAAGGCCCGTGTCAGAAGTAGGAAGGAGACGACGATCTTGATACTTTCGCAGAGCAGCACGGTCAATGATGGTGAGTAGGCGGCATGTCTTGAGGCTTGGTGGAAGACGATACCCGTACCTGACTTCAAGCTGCTGATACCGAGAATCAAGGGTGTGAGTGAGCCGAACATGATGAGGTCGCGGCGAGCAGCGTTGCTTTGTCGCGATCTGGCTGCTTGTAGAGGTAGATGGTGGCCAAGAGAAGAAGGGGAGCGGGGAGTAGAGCTGCCCACAAGCTTGCTGAGAACAGTGGTGCTACAGGCAGGAGAGTGGCTGCGCTGAGCTGGCCTAAAGACACTCAACCGGCGGGACGTGATGCTGCTGAGTTTGGTGATGATTCTCCCGGGCAAGCGAGCTTTCTTTTTGCACGTCAAGAGAAAGATATCAGCAAGAACGTCGAGGTCGACGGCGAACCAGAACTGACAATTGCTTGTGTATACGTTGTTCTACAGCCGGAATCAGATATCTTGAGCTGAGACGGGCCCTGTCGTAGAGCGTAGTCCGGGTTACTGTCTTTAGCTCTGGCTCAGCCAGCTCAACGCATTGGCAGAAGGGTGTATACATTGATCAAATACAACAGAGGATGAGGGGCAGCTTGGGCCATGACAAGAGACACACAGCAGCAGTGATAGTCCGCTGGCCCAACTCAATCGACGCTGAAATAATTTCGCCCGGACAGAAGACTTTGTGAAATAGATGGGAGACCACCACACAACCAGCTTGAGGACGGATATATTGTCGTGGCACTTTCGGTGTCTCCACACCAACTGCAAGCCAAGAGATGGACGAAGGAGATGAAAGACAAGGCAAGAAGCCAAGCGGCAGTTGAGTCAGAGGGCTTACAGCTACAGCTACTGTACAGTATGTCTGCAAGCACAGTCCCGACGTTGCGGTGATATGCATGCAAGTCGGCTTCGTGTCGATGCATCTCGATGATCCAGCTCGGGGTCCACTGTAAATTCAGGCAAAAAAAAAGAAGGAGTTCTGATATGCTTGACACTGTTCTGATACCCGAAACGTCTTGAAAAAGAAAATGATCGACAAAAACAGAATTGCGGAGTCTGGAACAATTTCCCACGTGGAGAAACGAAAAGCAAATCATGCGTTCGAGTCCGAATGCAATTATTGAAATTCTCTTTTTGGCTCTTTTTCCTTCTTCCTCATTTCTTCCCTCAGAAAAGTAAATGCTTTTCCACGAGCAAGGCAAAATATAAACAGAATTTTCAATATACAGAAGGGCTAGGATCTGGTATCTGGCGGCTGAGAGCACCTTACAGTATATAGCGAAAGAAAGTCAATGCAAAAATGATACAAGTACAGATGGGAGGATATCAAAGAAATGTTCACGACGCTAGACAGTGTAGGACCCTTCATGGAAGAGTTCGGCAAACTCGATCAAAAGTCGTGCAAAATAGAGAGAGACATCAATGGGACGGAGCGTCTTCGCAGCCCAATCTTTGGAAGCAGAAGCAATCTGAGCCGCTGTGGCTCGTCCCTGCTCGTCGTTGATGAAGTAGTCGAGCAACATAGGCAACTCGTTGTTCTGGACACGTAGGTCCAATGGCACGTAGTGTATCCAGGGAATAAGGCGATCGTCGTGCCATTCGGACCAAATGGTTTGCTTGATGACAAGAGCGTTGGAAGCAAGCAGCTGATAGAATCGGCAAGACATGGACTGTCCGTCCAGATCGAGCAAGAATTTGTGTTCATACTGCGTGCCTCGCTCTTCGACGTTGGTGTACACCTGGTTGGCCGTAAGTGATGCCAAGGTCTCGTTGTCCGCCAGAATGAAATTGGACCAAGAAACATTGAAAGCGGACCAGCCAAGTCGTTTGGTGGCCGCGGCGACAAACCTGTCCGTATAGTCAAATAACGGCAGCGTATTCCCGGCAACATGAACCGACTCTCTGGAAGGAATGATGGCTCTGCCTGGCGCGTATATCTGGTCAAAAGGGTCCTTCTCGATGCCCGTTGTGAGCTTGCTAGCTGCTTCACGAAGCTGTTTGACGTATCTCAGCATACGATGACGATGTCCTCTTGCCCATGTGGTTGGTGTTTGATATTCTCCAGTGGTAGTGCCGCGCCAGTAGACGCTGTCGCGTTTTGCTTCCCAAGGGATTGAGTCCTCGTGGCCCCTGTAAGTACCAGTGGCATAGCAGACGTTGGGCGCAAGAACGTCGGCAAAGTTCGACATTTTGCCTCTTGAGATGATAGGGACAAGCTTGTCGTAAGGGAAGAATCGATCTGGGCCTTGGAGGAAGCCGTGTAGCTCTTTGAGCTCGCTTGCGTCTTCCTGGCAATAGTCAAGAGGTGGTTCGAGAGTGTTCCACGCTCGAACAGGCGAGATGTGGTTGGAGGGGCAAGCTTTTTGAAGGATGTCTGTTGGGTCTTTATGTGACTCATCAGTGTACTGAACTGTATCCGTCGGCGAGGACGAAGATGCAGAGGCAGGATGAGGCATTCTGGGCTCAGCATACCAGTTGAAGAGAATGGTCAAATCAGGAATAAGATGCTGAACCGGTTCGAGAAGTTCGTGAAGAGTTGTGGAAGACATCGGACCCAAGTCAGTGCCGAAAGTCACTGCTTGTCCACTCAGAATGCTGAGTTGGCCGAATTCGTACCCCGGGAAGCTGGCTTTGGCTTCAAGCATCCTCTTCTTCAGCTTGTTGCCGACTAGCCCCTCCTGACGAAAAGTGTTAATGTCAACCTCGATCTGATCGTAGTCATCAATGATGGTGGTATTGTGCTCGAGCGCTAAAGCAACCCACTTTTCGAAGTTAGCGGGAGGTGTGCGAAGATAGCGACGCTTGTAGGCATGTACCGCTTGCTCAACAGTAGTTGACTGCCTAGATTCGAGCTCGGAGGCGAGTTCTGCAGCATGCTTTACCTTGCATGTGATGGAATGTACGCCAGTCGATGCACATTTGGCCATGACCTCCTCCATAGTTGTGGTAGCTGTTTTATACACCGCTGATGACGAGGAAAGATACGAAGGAAGCGACCTGTAGTCAGAGCGATTGGCACCGTTCGACAGAAACAGAAAGAGGCCAAAGACGACAAGACCGCCCATCAACTTCCAGCCCATCCTGTTGAGGCCCATCTCGGAAGACTTGCTGCTGCTATCGGACGACCTGTAGGAAAAGCTGAAGCCTTGAGGATGAGGGCTGTCTGCTTGTAAGGCATTGCTCTCCTTGAGCGGTGAGGGCTCGATGCCATTGTCACTTGCGAAAGCGTTGCTTCTCAGTCGAGGCGAGGCACTGCTAGAGACAGCGTTCCTCTCGACTTTGACATCGTTCAGCATGGGTTGCGACATCTTGTGGGACAACCGATTCGCTGCGAAGGGGTGAGTAGATGGTGAGAAGAAGGTAGCGCGAAAAAGTGTTGGTCACCAGATTGTTCAAGTGGAGTCGAGACCAACACTTGTCGTCGCGTGGTCATACTGCAGCATTCATCAATGCCAATCGACAAGTGTGTCAGGGCTGGGCGTCGGTGCAAATCACCAGCCGATCTATACAGAGCAGTTCAAGCATTCTGATCCTGTGAAGGTGCGTTCCACAGCCCTCTGTCAGGTATCAGTATCAATGGAGCACAGTTCTTCAAAAGTCTTGACAGCATGTCGATTTACAGATCTGGAAACGAGTGCAAGCCGATGCTTGGCTAGGCTGCAGATCAGTTCCGTTCTCATGCATGACATTGCTGAAGCATGAGCCAAGAGCAACATCTTGCTTTTAGGCTCGACCGCATTGTCTTGACTGCTGCGTTCATGGGAGTTGCTCAAAGCTACGCGAGCTCAACATATGCGGAGACGCAGATGACGGAGGGGAATAAACCGTGAGGGATTTCTCTAAATAAAAGAAGAGAAAAAGAAATATTAATTTATAATAAAAAAAGCGAAACCGGACCCTGCGTCTAAACGCTTTGGTGTCACGGCACGATGGTGCCGACCCTCTCGGACATCGTTTTTCATTGCATTTCTGCAAGACCGAAGATCATCTTTTCTCCTTAAATTGCTTTTGGATGCAACTTCTTGCAACCCCGAGCCACATTTCAAATCTTTGACGACCGCTCGGTCTTGGCCTCGTCTCATTCTCAGCGCATGTGTACACTCAATGTTGCCTGAAAGGTGATGCAGAGCGTTAAGCATATGCTTATCTCCCCGTGCTTGGATTGCGTGCAGCTCTGATCTCGAGTCTCTTGGCTCAAAATACAGTAATGAGGCTCGTGACAGACAAAACAGTCCCAGATCGGGCTATCGCCTCTGCTGTCTGAACTTCAAGAGCATCAGTATACCGCCGGATCAGAGTAAGCGAGCGCAAGAGCGAGAAGCGAGAAGCGAGTTGAACGTTGAAGCCAGGTCGTTTGTACCAAGGAGGGGCCAACACGGTGCTTGAACTCTGCTTCCGCATCGCCTTACCTTGCCTCGTGTTGCTTCCGCCAATCTCTTCTCGCCATCTTGTTTTTCACTTGCCCTGCTTCCTTCATCTTCGTCCATAATCACCATCCTTTCCATCTACTTTCTATTGCGTTCTTACGTCGGGCATAGCCTGAATCGCTCAAGGTCTACGAGCCGGATCTCATCTTGTCTCCCTGACACCCTACTCGGCGGCTCGCCATCCTAGCCACATCTCACAGCGCCATGTCGAGCTCAGGCAAATACTTTCGCCCACCTCACAGCCCCGATGAGGAAGCTGCTCGACCGACGCTCTCATCGCCGCCATCTTATCACTCTCAACGTGACGATGGCTCAACGAGCGAATCATCCAGCGTGATGGAGACTTCGACCATGCTGCCTCTGCCCGCTGGCTCAACCACCGCAAATGGCTCGCTCTCTGCAGGAAACTTTACCATGGTCGGCAAAACTAGCTTCGTTCCTGGCTGGGAAGGTCTCAGAGGTGTTGCCGTAGCTTATACCATGATTTCGCATGTCATTCCGCGAAAGGAGATGATGGGCACTCTTGGTGTTGGCGTCTTCTTCGTCCTCTCCGGCTTCCTCATCACCGGCGTTCTCATGTCTCAAGTACAGAAGAACGAGCAGAGCCAGCAGAGCTTGGCACCAGCCTCCAAGCAAAAGAACCTCGTCAGAAAGTATGCGTTCCTGCCTCGCTTCTATATGGACCGTTTCACTCGTCTGACGCCAGCGTTGGCTATCATGATTGCAATCACCTTTCACTACGGCCACAAGTGGGGCAAAGATCCCGGAATGCTCGAGTACGATGCACTTGCCGCTTTCTTCTACGTTCACAACAATTGGCCCATCCTTCAGTCCGACCCACGTCGCATGCATCCTGGCCTTTACCTCAACACCTGGTCGTTGGCCGTCGAGGAGCAGTTCTACATTTTCTGGTCACTCTTAATCCCACTCGTTCTGCCACTCTCGCTCAAGCACCGAGCTATGGTCTTGGGAACCCTCATCGTCATCAGCATGTACATCCGCCACTGGAGCGCGTACATGATGCTCGAAGAAGTTACGTACGGCTTCGATTACCGATACTCGTACACAGCCAATGCGTGGCAGATGTTCATCGGATGTGCAGCACGACTCTTGCCCGTACCAAAGATCTGCATGAACAAGTGGGTGGGCACGGGCAGCACAGTGATGCTATTTGTTTTGGGTTACATGTGGGGTTGGGGAATCACAGGCCTCGACTTCCGAACCCAGGGTGTCTGGCTCGAGCTGTTCACTTCGCTCGTGGTGCTGATGATCGTGCTCGGAAGCATTAGTGGCAACCCCATCCTCGAATCGAAACTCTTCCGCTTCCCAGGGAGAATCTCGTATTCGTGGTACTTGTGGCAATTCCCTCTCCAGTCTTTGCACTACTGGCCTGAGTGGAATTGGGGGCCTACCGGTCTCGCTTTCATGGTGGCTACTTTCACCACATTCATGATCGAGGAGCCTATCAGGAACAAGTACCACGACTGGAAGACACGCAAAGCAGCCTCTCAGGGAGAAGAGGAGAAGCAGCATGCTCGACGTGAAGATTGAGTCTATCATCGTACACTACTTCTTTCTCCGCGCATAGAGATTGCTCCTTTCTCTCCTAAGATTTGGAATTCTCCTGAATTCCACAGGATTGGCCCACTTCCTGCATCAACTCGTTACCATTCGCTCTTCGTCTCATCAATGCCATTCTTTTAGTTCCCGGTCACGTAGCAATTCATACCATAGCAATGCAAGCTCTTTTCCCTTACACTCCGCACAGACAGCATGTAATTATCGACGATAGCGTGACTCTGAGACAAGTCTTCTCCAACTGTGATCACCGAGCCGATGCCTGATCCTTGTGAAGCGGGGAGCGCAAGATGCGTTGCCGATTGAACTGAAGCTTTTCGACCAGGATTGGAAAAATGTTTCAATGCAATTATTTTCGCAACCAAAACACGAGGTGGAAAAGTGACTAGAAAATCCGGTCCGGAAATTGGCACAAAATCAATGAAATCGAAATACTGTAAGAAGTGATTTGACGTGTTGACAGATTGACACCTCGCTCGTGACACGATTCTGATCGGCAGCGCCATACAGAGGTTCAAGCGTCCTGATTGTTGATTTGCATTGCCGCATGTCGATCATTCGAGCTCGTCGGCTCTAGGCCCGGTTCCGAGGTCTCAAAATGGACTGCAAGAGAAGACAAGCGGGAGTGAATGTGGCAGGTTGACGATGGTTGCGCGCGTCCAAGTCAGGAACAACTAGAAACGCCGAAGCGGAGTTGGACAGCTCGCATAAATTACCACGCGACAAACCTGAGACTTTCTTATCACAGCGCAGCAGCACGACAGCAACTCAACATCGCAACAGCAGAGCGCAGTCTGGATCCCCGAGCCACCATGCGGAATTGGCTATACCTCTCTGTACTGCCAATTTGAAATACGCCTTTTCCCTGGCAAAACTGCCTCTAGAAAGTACCGATCCGTCTCCCGCTCTGCTATCGCAAACTCGGAGTGGCTGGTAAGCAATACCAGCTGTTGACTGTTATGGTCCAAGGTAGACATTGCATCTGCGTGCCAAGCCATGCGATACCAGCCTAAACAAAGTCCGACTGTGCCACCGCATGCAACTAGTGCAGGCTGTCACGAGCAAAGACTTGGCAACCGCTCCGATTTCGTGAGGATCCTCTCCTCCTCGTCGCTTCATGTGGATAGACCTAGAGGAGCTCGAAGCTTTTCTCCTGTCTACGTTCCGACCTACCATCCGTTCCGGCTCAACGAATCATCGATCTTCGTCGTACAACAAGCCACTAGGTCACAGCTACTGGCGCCTTGTGCTTACAACTTTTGGTGAAAGCTGCAACCCGCCAGTACGTAAAGCAAATTTGTTGCTCGGATTGCTTCCGTTTGCAGAAAGACAAGTTCGATCTAGTCTCGTTGTCATCCGTTGCAGTCGCTGCATTGCAGATCCATTTTCTACCCCAGCCCATACAAGCGAATTGTGGCTGCACCTCTTTATCGAGATGCGCCATCGACTTTACGCATGCAAACCGTCCTTACTTGCAGACGAGGAGGTTTATGCCCATACCAAAACAGTGGGACGATCGACACCTTGCCTTGACTTTGCCATTCGCTCATCTCTGCTCTCTGCTCTAGCATGGTCACATCTCAATCAGCTTGATCTTATATCAGAGGAGGACATACATCAATCAGCCTCACCACCGTCCAGTCGTCCTCATCCAATCCATTTTTCAGCAAAGATGTCGTCGCTGTCGTCAGCGCCCTCAACATCAAACAGCAACAACGCTCTCCCGCCTCTCAGCATACCGGAGACATCGAGCTCGTCAACATCAACCAGCCCTGTCTTCTACAGCTTTGCCGCCAAAGCCAAGCAGTCGGAGCATGCCTTGCGCAAATGGGCGAGCTTGATCGTGTTGGTCTTCTTCACCACCGCCACGAGCATTGTCTCGCAACGATCCCGAAGCGTAAGCTCCCATGCGCATTATTCGATCTCAACCTCAGTGTTCCTCTCCGAACTTTTCAAGCTCTGCGTTGGCTTTCTTCTCGCTATCTTTGCACGCGGAGAATCTTCCAACAACGACAGCGCATCGCTACCTCTGTTCTCTGAAAAGTCTAAGGAGCAGAGCGGCGACGATGGCGCCTTCGACGCAGACCAAATGCCCTCTCCCAGCTCTTCAACCTCTCAGAGCCTGACAGCGAGGGCCAAACAGGCTTACCGCAACATCTACTGTCCTTCAGCATGGATGATGGGTGTGCCTGCAATGGTATACGTGGTACAAAACATGCTACAGCTGGCATCCAACTCTTACTTGAGCTCAGTAGCTTATCAAGGACTTTCGCAACTGAAGCTGGTGACAGCGGCTATCATCAGTGTCTTTCTGTTTGGCAAAACACTTTCGACTAGACAGTGGGTATGCTTACCCATCTTGTTGATGGGCGTGATGATGTTGACGCAAAAGACACCAACGAGCCAGGATGTGGCGGACGCAGCTGCTCTTCTCAGAGATCCCGGAAGCGAGTCGCCCTTCTCACATCGTCATAGCAGCCAAGTCAGCCCGAGCTCACACACGCTCGTGAC
Source organism: Ustilago xerochloae (assembly GCA_928856705.1). Classification (NCBI taxonomy): domain Eukaryota; kingdom Fungi; phylum Basidiomycota; class Ustilaginomycetes; order Ustilaginales; family Ustilaginaceae; genus Ustilago; species Ustilago xerochloae. The sequence goes on from CAKMXT010000017.1 coordinate 512,407, forward strand.
AGAGGCAGTGGTGCTGGCGAAAGAGTATGCAAACGCGCAGCTTTTGATCGGAGCTACCTGTGTGGTGCTGGCGTGCTTCTGCGGAGGCTTTGCGGGTGTGTACATCGAGACGAAGCTCAAGTCGAGCATGTCGGTGCCGCTTTCAATTCGCAACGCACAGTTGGCTTCTTTCGCGATGTTGACAGCAGGAGCTGCAGTGATCTTCGAGGCTGTGACTCAAAGGGAATGGTCGCCGTTTGCCAATTTTACCACTTTAGCTTGGATGACGGTACTGCTACGAGGTGCTAGCGGATACGTTGTATCGGCAACGCTTCGATACGCTGATACGATCATGAAAGGTTTCGCAACGAGTGTGGCCATTATCACGACAATTGCACTCGAGAGCATGCTTACCTCTCAGCTACCAACCCTGTTGCAAGTGCTCGGCAGCGCACTAGTGTTGCTCAGCACGTATAATTACGTCCGCATGGGCGCCGCGTCTAAAGCCTAATTCTGCCTCGTCATCCTAGCATTCTCAATTGCATTATCTTTTGCAGCATCATCCTACATTTCATACCAGTGCATTGCCCTTCATATTCATTCTTTTCTTTGCAGACGAACACATACTACCATCAGCATACACAATAGATCGCTCATTAGGCACAAGCTCTGAGTGAGATTGTGAAAGCGCGTTGTCAGAAGGATAGTGGAGACCTTGATCATGTCACACAGGTGACCGAGCGACCGGAGCGAGTGCCGTCGATTGAGTACATCAATTTGCTGGCGGACTCGAATCATCCAAAAACATAATAATGATGGGATAGATGAGAATCGGTTCCGCCGAAAAAAGCAATCGAGAGGCGCTTATCGTAGCCGGATTCCGAACAAGGAAAGCGTTCCGGCTACTCAAATCAACCCACACACCAGCTCGGTGAGTGTCCCTCCCGCTTCGGAGGGTGAAGTGATGTTGAGAGGCACACTTGAGTGTGATAGGAAAGAGAGAGAGAGAAGAGGGGAAGAGGGCCGGGAGAGCGACTGTGTGGATTGTGACAGCAGCATGTAAGCGAGGCAGAGTTGCAGCTGTCAGGATGCAGGCGAGCAAAGGCACAAAATCATGGCAACAATTTATGCGGCTCGGTGAACTTTGTCCTTCTTTCTTCTGGCACTACAGTAGCCCGCCCTATTCAGTTCGTGGCTGATGGCGTCTCGGCCCTTCCACACACACACATTCATACTGTTCAGTCTCCGTTCGAGGTAGACTAGTCTGTGTCTTGGCATCGGGCTCTATCCCGGAAGCACAAAACACGGAAAGGTTACGACTTGTGGCCCTAATGACCGCCCAGTCCATGAGTTGTCTTGCAGCAAAGATGATCGCCGAATGCCCAAGCTTTGTCCCGCCTGAACAGATGCTTGGCAAGGCCCGTTCCGGCTACTCTTACTGCTGCAGTACTGTTGCTGTCTAGCATCGCTTCTCTCCGCCCAAGTCTCAGTTCGGACCCTGTCCGAGAATGAGTGACACATTCACAACCTGATGAGCACTTGGCAGCCTCCACCCTATCAGTCACATTTAGTTGCACGAAAGTCACCGATGCCGTCACATGCTATGCCCACTTCCAATCTCGGATGAGCCGTGCTTTCTGTTTCTGGTTGATCGTCACCACCGCCATCATCATCATCATCGTCGTCATCATCAAACACGCGAGACGATCTGGCAACATGTCGGCAGGGTCGACTTCTTCTCCTTTGGCGAGCCTACGCATACTTCGAACCAGGGTGATATTGTTGGCATTGCCGGGCTTGATCGCACTCGTTTACCTCACAAGCGCCTATTATCACCGCGATATCTCTTCGGAACGTGTAAACAGGTCATCTGCAGCTCGGAAGCCGACATCAAGACCATTACCACACGAAAAGAAGAAAGTGGAGACAATAACAGAACCGCAGTCACAGCATGGTGGAGATCACAATTCTTGTTGGACGCAATGGTTCCGCACAGGCACAATCTGTGATCGACCGCCAAAGACTTGGGCGGCGCAGCAAAAAGTTGATCTGATCTGGGCCTGGAGCAATACAACCTTGGCAGCTGCATCGGAAGACAGCGTAAAAGATCCAGAGGCGCAACCACACAAAGAGTCGCCGGTTCAAAAACTTGCAATAGCCTCATCGGATCTTCTGCGGTACTCCTTCCGATCAGCACAACAGCATCTCCAGAGTGGCTTCGGCACCGTCGCTTTACTTACTCCGGATGCTCCGGCACAAGCAGCTGTCACGGTCAAGTACAACGACGAGCAATGCTTGCATTCCTATCAAGATCTTCAGAGAATATCTCAGACTGGCCAACGTCCGTGTTGGTTGAGATCGGTCGACCCGGTCTTTGAGCCTCCTCAATTACTGCATCACCGCCAGATCGTCTGCGCACCTTCCTCGGCGAACGAAGATATCAGCGATCAAGAATGCTCGGAGCGATTACTCACAGCGTCAGAAACCTCAACATCGGCTTTGCTTGCTGTCCAAGCCCCTGGATTTGCCGACACTCGAGTACTCGTCCGTCCGCATCACATCTTTGCCAATGACGTCTCCTCGTCCGACTTTTGGTCCCCGCTGTACGGCCCAACATTCCGAGTCTACGAATCGCCCGGAGAAGGCACCGACTTCCTCGAGGCTCACCCCAATCTCACTGAGCCTACTGATGCTGCCGTCTTCCACGCCAATGACCTCCTCGATCAAAGGTTTGGTACAAGACCACGCAGAAAGCTCATTGACCTGCCTCAGCCTTTGTCCAGCTCCATCTATGCCGAGGCTCGGAGGATATGGCCTGAGCAAACTGCGCTTTCCTCCTTCAATGACGCTAAGACTGCGATCGATCTCACCTTCCTGCTTGCGCATTACACTATAGAGCGCTACCGAGAAGCGCTACTTTGGTCTTTCATCGTAGCCAAACATGACCGTGATGCAGACGGACTGTTTTCGCTGGCCGAAGCAAAGGCCTTGCTGCAAGATCTTGGTGCCACACCGTCCAACAAATTCACTTTCGAGCAATCGCCAACACCTGTGCGAAACACAACAATCAAGGCTTCCGTCTCACAAAGCTTACGGCGCGCCCGCTTGCCACTCTCTGTCGGGCACGAAGGTATCCAGTCCGCGATGGATGGCTATGCGATCTACTCGCCACGCAGATCAGCCGACCCAGCCTCCGACTTTGTCAATGCACACGAAGACGGTGCCAATCACCCGCAGATCCACGCCAGCAAAAAGCGACCTATCATGCCCTCGTGCACCTTGGCTCAAGACTGTCTCGCTCCGCTCATCAGTTTTGTGGCGCGCAACGAAGCTGAGCAGGTTGGCCCGACCACAACCGAGATCTTCAAACGGGTTGCATTCCAGGCACCTAACTGCGGTGATTGTATGATTACGCACCTCGTCGGGACATCAGGCATGCGCGGTCTCTCATCTTTCCTTCCCTCTTCTGAAACCGCCATGGCTCCAATCAAGAATCTGCCACTTGCTTCAACTTTTGAAGGCGTGGACTTCTCGCTGAAACATGTACAGGAGACTGACGCCGAGCCCATGAAGCGTATCGACGCTGTTGCCGGCTTGCTCTCTCGCTACGTGCACTCTATGGTCCTGCAAGAGCAATCAGTAGTCCCATCTCTGTCCACTCGGCTCGAGACTAAGGTCTGTCTCAACACGCTCGAGCTCTTCAACACCTCAGCGCTCTTCTCCTTTAACCCGCACCGCAAAGCAACGCAGAACACACTAGATCAGCTCGAGGTCATGGACCGCATCAATCATCCTTCCGAGGCCAAAAAGGCAAAGGCCAAGCTGGAGGCACCCTACATCTGGTCTCTGTACGTGAGAGCTTGGCTTTCGCTTCGATACCCCTATCCAATGCGTTTTGAGACGCCTAGCGACGAACTTTAGCTTCGTTCGTTGTTGTATACCTCACACAATCAGTCACAGTTTCAAAGGAAATATACATGTTGCAATTACGAACACTCATACAAAATATCCCACGACGCAGCTTGACATTTACGCTTGAACAAGATCTAAATATGCCCCGTTACCGTCTTCTAGCTTTGCATACCGCGGAAGAACATCACGCATGTCGCTGATCAGAGCTTGAGGAAGCGACAATGTTACCGGCCATGAACACGCGAAGGAGCGCGGTTCCTCCATCTTGCTACTCCCTTCGCCCGAATACGTAATCTTCAGTTGAAGATGATGCGAGATCGAAACGTTGGATTTTGAGCCTGGCAGCGTCGAGGGCTGCATTGCGGAAACAGCCGGTATGAGAAACTCAGACTGCAATACGCTTGATTCCAGTGTTGGAAGTGAGCCCTTCTCGGAACGTGTCGGCAAAGACGATGATGCAGTTGCTCCGGCTGGTGAGGTCGGATCAAGGTCAATCAGGATTCTTGGCTTCCTCTCGTTTACGGAAGGAGTGCGAATGCGAGTGTCTTGGACCAAGCTCATTTCGACTTTGCGAATCTTGGCTCTAGCTTCTGAGCTGGCAAAATTGAGATATACGCTGGTGCTCTCTCCGATGAGACAAGGCGATGGCGTCATCGAGATACACGTCGAACCCAGACCATCGATTGAGACGTATTTGATAGTCGAAAAGACATCCGGCTCGAAATGAGTCTGTTGAAGCACAAGCAAAGGCGTCTCAACGGTGAGCGTCTTGCTGGGCATGAGGCAACGCGACCATACCGACCGCGAACTGGTTTTGGGTTGGAGCTTGGCTTTGACTCGCACTTTGTACCGCATCCGTGCATCCGGGAGCTGTACACTGGGTGACATAGACGCCGGGTACGGAATATTGACCTTGAAGGTATAGGTCCTGCCAGGCTGCAGGTGGCAAAATCCGGGAAGAGGGACACGGACGCCAACGTCGACCGGACAGCTCTGCGTGAAGCCGCCATTGTTGTAGGCAAGCGACTCGTAGCCGAGAAGATTGGCGCTTATTGATGTGAGAGCTACAGAAGGCTGGCCCCGTGGAATCTTGAGCAAGATGTGTGCTGTGAGCGCTGGTTCATAGGATGGCGATGGGTCGAGCAAGGTAGAAGAGGAAGAAGCGAGGGGAGGCGATGGAGTGAAATTATTGTAAGGCGGCGGCTCATCATCACAGTGAGTGTGATACGGCTCGTAGATGGTAGGCAGCAGCAAGACAGGCTGCGGTAGAGTGATGTTGAGCTCCATGATGCCAACGCTCTGGTCGAAGTCGAGTGTAGACCAAGAAGAAAAGGGGCGAGAGCGAGATGAGATTGCAGCGATGCCTTATAAGTGATGCCTGAACAAGAGGTTCATCAGCTAGACGACGCTAGAACAGCATGCTGACCTGACTCCTGAGACCACATCACGCGTACAGACGGTCGAAGAGCCAGGCTCGCTACAATGAAGCACAAGTCCGATAATCCGGTGCGGGGAGGTGTGAACATTCATGCCACACGGAAAAAGACAAAGGCGGAGGCGACGGTCATCAAACAAGAGCACGCAAGACCGCCTCAAACTGTCAGACCTGCTGTCTGTGCTCAGACTGACGGCCTGACTTCTAGAAAGACGAACAGGACGGAACTGAGGAGGTGAAGGGGACATATTTCTCCGATCGTGGAAGGGGAAGGGCGGATAGGCGGCTCGGTTAGCATCAGAATGGGATTCTCCGATTTCTCCGATTGGAATTTGCAACAGCAGGCAGCGACCTGTCAAAACGGGAGAATCGCATAAACACAAAGCGGGCCAGGAACGGGAAGGCCTTGCCTTATACAATGAAAACGTCTCCTGCTCACCTCATCTTTTGACAGTCCGCCATCACACAGCAATCAAGGCTTTGACAAACGGAAGCACAGCTGAAGAGCGTGTTCGGCATACTCGTGCGCAAGGCTAGGTCATTGTAAGGATGATGCCAGCCGGCATGCATCATCGACGATGTGAGAATACAGTATAGGGTCGGCCAAGGTGATGATTCTCATCCCTTCAAGCGGCACGTGGCTTAGGCCAAGGCAAAATTGACTCGAATTCGAGGAAGATTTCGCCGATGCATTTTCCGATATTTCCGACGGCACTTGAGCAGTCAAAGCGATGATTTCACATTTGAGCAAAGATGCAGCAAGGGTCCAAGAGAGCGACGGACTTGCATCGGTGTTCTTTCTCAGTGTCTGGCGGAACTTCTAGAGGAATGTGTGGAGGAACGAGAGCATCTAGAGGAAGCTAAAAGATGTTTCACGAAGGACAAAGCATCATCTTCCTTGGTCAATGCCAATTGCTTTTACCACTGGTGTTCCCACGGCGTGGAACTGCTTCGACGAGAAAGGCTGTCAGTGGATGGGCTTGTGATACCTTGTTGGCAAGCAACCACCACCTTCCCACGAGCTAATAGCATCTACAGAACGAACCACGATCTATAGATACAACGATGACTGGTATGTTTCTTGACTCCGTAAAGCTCTCAACTATACAGCAGTCTCTGACAGCTTTGTCTTCTTGGATGGTCGTCCCTCTTTTTCAGTCGAAATCACAACCACCAAAACTTCGGGTGATCCGATCAGCTACAATATCAGTGTTGCACAGCCAACGGATGCTGCCGAGATCGCAGCATTGGGCGGCGGCGTCTTCTTTGAATCCTTTGCCTGGTCAATGCCAGCGGAGGATATGGATGACTATCTCAAGACGTCGTACAGCACCAATCGCATCCTTGAAGAGATCCAGGATACGGACACCTATCTTTTCTACGTTGCGCGCGACACAAGTTCGAAACAGCTGCTGGGGTTTGTACAGCTCAACCGCTTCTCGGATGAACCATGTCTGACCATCAAGCCTCCAAACACGATTGAGCTGCAACGCATCTACACCGACTCGAAAGCACACGGTCGAGGTGTAGGCAGCGAGCTCTTAGCGACTGCGATCAAGTATGCCGTTGACCAAAGCTACAAGGCAATGTGGCTCGGCGTATGGGAGCATAATCTCAAAGCACAAAAGTTCTATCAACGCAACCACTTCGAGAAAGTGGGAGATCATGACTTCAAGATGGGCAGTTGTGTTCAGACTGACTGGATTCTTGAGCGTCACTTGTAGTCACGCCTCTCTCTTCGAATTGCCATGCCGGACCAGTCGCCACATCCTTTCACTCTCATTCTTTGTATATTAGTATAGACACACTCAATAAAATCTCGAATCACCCGATCCCGACAGATCTGCTGAAGAAAGGAGAAAGTGATCGTAATGCTGGGAGAGCATATGAGATGGTCAAATTTGAGCTGTGTGAGTGAGTCATATCCGCGGAAGAGCCGAGACACGGCCCTTTTTTGTAGCGGCAGAGCCGAGAAGCAATCGCATGCAACCGGATCTTCTCCGCATTCTCAACTCGCGACTACGCTTTCCTTCTCTACCGCCTTACCATCATTCACGCTCGTACCTTCTCAAACATCAACGTCCCATCGGTAGACACACGAGCTGCTTGCCTGCTATCTGAACTGCACGTCGGCAGCGATGAGGCACAATGTTTTCCAATGGCGATAGCCGTAGCATCGTTCACAATGCCATTCTGAGGGCCAATCATGACGATGATACCGAGCATGCCCAGCAAAACTCTTCCGCAAATGACAGCCTCGAAGGCATCAAAGCTGAAGCGCTCGAGCTTCTTGGCCAGCGAAGGAGGCGCAAACGTGTCAGATACAGTTGCACCGAGTGCCATCGTCGCAAGCACAAGTGCGATCGCGAAACTCCTTGTTCCAAGTGCATAGAGAGAGGTGTCGCAGATGCCTGCACACCACACGACGGCAGCGTTCAGGATGTCCATGATCGAGTGCGACAGCTCGAGGCTCTTCTCTCTCGCTTCGTTCAAGCGAGCCGCAACTTCTCCCGACAAAGCTTCGACAATGATCCTCGCCATCCACATCCAACATCTTCTTCTTCTGCTTTTCATGCAGACACCTTCGATCAAATTGTCAGCTCCTCCATCAGCTCTCCAGGCAACCACCCAGCACGGTCACGACTTGCAGAAGATCCAAGGCGGCGTGGCACCTCGACTCCAAGAAGAAAGAGCAATCCCGGTATCACCACTGCAGCATCCCTCCCCTTTCGAGCCCAGGTTGGCACCGAGATGCTAGAGTTCTCCTCTTCTACTCAGAGCTATCCAACTTCTGCACATTTCGAGCGTCTAGTGCTTGAAGGCAGTGTTCAGAAGGACGAGATCAGAAACCTTGCTTCTGCGTTGCCCTCCCAGCACGAGACCGCCGCTCTGCTCGACGTCTTTTTCCGCGACATCAACCCTCTAATGTTTCCCTTTGACGAGTTGTGGTTTCGAGACGCCGTCAACTCGGCAGTGGACGTCATTTGGGGCGATGACGACGAAGATGGACCCAATCATCTTTCGACTATCTCGCTCCTCTTTTCGGTGCTTGCCCTCACCCTCCTCTCACAACCTCGTCGGATGGGAAGCGAGGCAGATGCCGCCACACGATCAACTCGAATGAGCCATCTGGCTCGCAGATGTAATATGCTTGCAGCTAGCATCCAACATCACGACTTGTTCATTGTCCTCTCATACATCCTTCTGTCCCGCTTCATGATCCTTCAGCGTCAGGCAAAAGACAGCTGGCTCGTTTTGGGCAGCGCCGTTCGCGAGGCACAAGTACTGGGCCTACATCGTCTCGGTGCTCCTACCCAGCAGTATCAAGAGGAGAGCAAAGATGCTCAAATGCGGCGAACGATATGGATGCATCTCTACTACGAAGACCGCTTCTCCAGCCTCATCGTCGGTCAAGCACCCATCATTCACGACTCCTTCTGCGACACAGAGCCGCCGCTAGCCACGACCTCAAGTGGCGATATCTCGGTGCTCTTTGACCTTCCAACAGTGCTGCGGATACGGCAAGATCTCAGTTTTATTGTCAGCAAAGCTCTCGACATCTTCTTTTCCGACAGACACGAGCTGTCTTATAACGCGGTGTTGCATCTTGACGGTGAACTTCAGGCGTTCCTATCAAACTTGCCCGAATTGTACCAAGTAGATACACCTCCATCTCTGACGAGACTCGCTCAGACGAACAATGCGATGTATCGCAACATTGTCCTGCAACGTTTCGTGATGCACATCGGTATCTACTTTGTCCTTATCTCTATCCACCTTCCATACTTGCGTCGAGGAAGCGCCGATTCTGGTTTTGAAAGGTCACGCCGTGCTGCTCTGGATGCTGCAATTGGCGATCATCGAGCAAGATACATGTTGCGACAGCAGCTCGACTGGCCTGACCATCTTGCTCGTGACAGCTTTGTCGGAGGTCGCTTCTTCTATTTCCACGCAACATCCACTCTCGGTATCTGTCTCCTCTCAGAGACTGATGCGGGACGCGCGAGAGCCCTCATGCCTCTTCTCGACGAGTTTCTCGAGGCTGCAAAGGAGCATCAGCGACAGCAGAGTGTAGATCCAAATCGATGCATCCGTCAAGAGATCAGTATAGTCAGCCTTATCAGAGGTCGACTCAGGCGCAGATTTGGTCTCGATGGATCCGAGGTAGGTGTGCAAAGCTTCAGATCGACGTCGCAACCATCTCACGCAGAGCAGCTGCCAGCACCGCTTAGCTCTGACTTCGGCAAAGCGAGGCACCTCACGAATCCAAATCACAACTCCTCTCAGATGACCACTCCGCATCAAGGTATCTCTCCAGTGCACAGCTTGCCGCTACAGCCGATGAGCTCAGACGTCATGCAGACTCGTCAGCCTGAGGTCGGCGAAGACATGTACGATTGGTGGTCTTGGCTTGTATCTAGCCTTACTCCCTCTGACCTCTTAGCCGGCTTGACCCCGAACGATACAGTAGCGAATGCTTCCGCAGACACAACGTGACGTCAGCATCATCCAATTGTACAGTAGCAGCGATTTCACAACAAGCATGAATCACACATGCGCAGTGTGATGCGAGACAGAAACTGGGAATGACGATCAGTTGGTACAATGAAGTGTAAGCTACAGACCATAAAGCCGTCAGGGTCCTACATGATCTCGAATCTTGATGTTGACCGGAAGCTTGTGATTGCGCTTCGTCACAAAAACGTCGACGAGACCATCTTGGAACTTCTGCGCATCGTAATTGCCCGTTGGTATGAAGTCGAATCGTCTCACGAGGTTGGCAATCACGAGACGAAGTTCCATATATGCGAGAACCTTTCCAACACACGACGTCTTGCCAAACGAAAACGGTGTGAAGGCTGTCTTGTTGAAGCGTTCTTCCTTTTCGGGATACAGCCATCTTTCAGGGCGGAACTTGAGTGGCTCAGGTGAGAAGTTGCGAGGATCACGGTGCAGAGTCCAAATGGGGAACGTCACGATGGTGTTTGCTGGGATGACGGTCTTTGTACCATTAACGTCGATGACAGCCGCAGAAGGGCTCTCGCGTTGAAGACCAGTTGGGACAGGTGGGAAAATACGAAGCGACTCGTTGATGATAGCATTAAGCAGAGGGCAAGTCTTGTCGTCCATGCGAGCAAAGTCGGTGAGCAAGGAAGGGTCGTCTCCGAAAACATCGAGGAGCTCTTGGCGAAGATTTGCGAGGATCTTGGGATTCTCCATCAGGAAGAAGATTGCAATACCCATCGTAGTCGACGAGGTGTCACTGCCAGCAACGACGATCAAACGTGCGTCCGCAGTAGCCTCAAGATCTTGTCGTTTATCGTTCTTGCCCTTGTCGTTCTCGATGCCGTGTGCAAGATGGCTCATGATGTCAGGAACCGCGATCTTGCGTGCCTTTCGCTCTTTGACAATGTTGGTCATGTATTTGTCAAAGTCGACGATTGGGTTGGGTAGCAAACCGAGAATGTCAATCAGGTAAGGAAGGTTGCCGGCAAGCTGAACGAACGACATGAAGTCTTCGAGAGCTTGGATCATGGGTGTGAGCTGTCCTTGGTTGAGGAGACCAAAGTCGCCAGCAAAGCCAGCCTGGGACATCACGTCGAATGAGTAGAACGAGCAGTAATCATCAATGTTGACCTTCTCCTTGCGTTGCGATCGCTTCTCGAGCTGGTTGACCATAATCTCCATGTTGTCAATCAGAATGCTTTCGTACCCCTTGAGCGCCTTTGCAGAGAAGGCAGCATCCCAGACCTTGCGACGAGCAGAATGGTTCGATTCGATCAGCGTTGAGTGTAGGTTGCGTGGCAGGTGTGGACTACGGCCACCGCCGGAAGGGATATACCACGGACCTCGCCAGAAGGAGCTCTTTGCGCCCATGACTGGGACGAAAGCAGAGGATGCATTGATCGAAAGCTCGCGAGGCCCTGTCCTGACAATGTCGCCGTACTTCCTATGAGCGTCATCAATTGCTCTCGGTCGAAGACCTTTGAGATCGGTGGTTAGGAAGGCAAATTTGGACACAGCCCACGGCTTAGGCCCTGGGAATCGTCTCAGGCGATGGAAGTAGAGGCGATATATGCCCATGCTTACCATTACGCCCGCAGTCCATACAGCTAAGTCAACATAGGCGAGCTTGGCAGCATCCGGAAAGATAGCGGTTTTGTTGATGTTATGACGGAGGGAAACGTCGATGCTGAAAAGCGCCGAGGCTAGCGCAAGGAGCTGCAGAGGCCAGAGCTCGATGTGACGGAAAACAAGATGATGCGAAGCAATCGAGAATAGCCCAAGCAGCAAGAAGCGATGCTGCTCGAAGACTTGCATTGCAGTCTGAGCTGAGGAGGTTGAGGAGACCGGCGGCATGCTTGACAGCAGATTGTGCGGAAACAACGAGATTGAGAAGCAAAGGCGATCACGCTGTGGATCGAAAATGATAGACGGTCAGAACGATTGCGAAGAGACTTGAGCTTTGCTGTGGATGTCGTTTAGCTTCTACCGACGTGCAAAAGATGTCTGACGAGGCAGGAGCAGAACAGGTAGCCTCTATAAGTGGTCAACAAGGTTCCTTAATCGAGGTAATCTGGATCTGAGCTCGAGGTCCTCACCGAAGCTTGAGCAAGAGGGTCTGGTAATGAGTCTCTCTTCGTTCGAGCCGCTTTGTCAGAACAACAGGAAGCATCTCGAAGTCCTACGCTCGGACCAGTTCATCTATAACAAAGGCTGTCGACGACAAGCGCAAAAGCACATGCAAGGTGTTTCCCCGTGGGAAAGCGAGGCAGACAACACGACGTATCCACCATGCTTCAGCATCCCGCAAAAACTCACTGCTTGTTGTGGGAATCTGAGCTTTAATTGATCGTGCATGCGACTTTCTCTCACCCTTCCCCACAGTCTTAATGAGCGGTCATTCAGGGAGGGTGCAGCCACTTGTCGTTCCGAAAAGGCTGTCACAAGACCGCAAGAAAGTAACGTGTTCAGTATCGCACTACCCCGCATTTTGCCAACCGCGGAAGGTTGCCGCGGCGCTCAGGGTCTGGCAGCACGGCTGCAATTCCGAAAGCGACGCAAAATCCTCAAGCTGATCTGCCCACAGCATGCAAAGAGCCGGAATTGGGCATGCCTGAATTGGATCAAGATAGCCAATTTGAGGCATGCCAGATTCATGAAGTCAGGCACTCATGAACATTGATTTGGTGAGGGGGTAGTAAGTTCTTGACGGCTGTCACTGCTGTGAGCTTGACCTTGGCAACCGTGTCATGCCTCAAGAATGGTTGATTCAGCAGAATTTCTATGGTTACTGGTATGTGGTTGTCTGCTACCTGCTTGAGAAGGATGAGAACCTCTTCTGTAGGAAAGAAACCAAGTGCACCTGAATCACCACTCCCTTGCGCAACTTGTGACCTGTCTTGCTGGCAATGCATATGGCTAGGTTGTCCTTGACTGGTGCAGAGACCAAACAATGCAGCTCCGCTTCAATAACAAAAGCCAAGCTCCTTGGACCGCTGGTTCTTGTCCTCAAAATCGAGCTTGAACTCCCTATTCTGCTTCTTCTTGCAGGCACTCTGAGCACTCTTGCAAGCGTTCAAGACAACCTTGCGCAGGTTCACACGTCAGAGGCGCTATTTTTAACTGGTGATAGTGAGGAAATGGTGAAGGAGGAGGATAATATGGTGAGGGCGGTTGTTAGGCACCTGGGATCTGAGAACCTCCGGGAAGGCCAAGCGCGTTGGTACCGGAGTGTAGTGTGTCCGGTGCGTCACGGGGTCTGGCAGGAGAGACTGAAGTCGGTAGCAAGGTCTGGATTCCACCTACAGGGTGTTGTTAGGCTCCAGGGGTCTGGAGTACCTTGTGGCAGGGATGAGGACTGGAGCAGGGAGGGGCTGGGATGAGGGTGATCCCAGGTGCTACCAGGGATGGGGGCGTGGGCTACAAGGGGGACGTGGAGTTGCGTGCAAGGTCTGGTATTTGGCCTGTGAGGCGTGAAGAATAGAATACAATCGACAAGAGAAGTCTAAAGGATAGGAATGAGTGCGTGGTGCCCCTGGTATGGGCGCGCGGCGGCCACAACAATACCGCAGTACCTGGTCTTGCGCGGGCCGCGTGGCCATGTGTGACTTGGCCGGCAGGTGCTCCCGCCCGGCCCTGTCCTCCTCCATAACAGGTGTGTAGAATAAAATACAATCGACAAGGTAATACAGGAAGAAGGCGGGCACGCCCCGGACTATGTACTTGCCCGGTAGCCAGTGCCGCAGCCACGCGGGCCCAGAGGGCCCATTTGATATCTATTGGGGCGTATCGCCTAACCACTGACCTGATATTCCCTCGACAGAAAGGCGGTCCGTAACAGCGGTTAGCATTGTGCCTTGGGTGGAAATGGTGGAGGAATTGGAGAGGAAGTTCCCACGTAAGCCGGGCAAACAGCTCCCATTGGTCAACAAAGATATCAACCCTGCCTTCATTGCCATCAGTTATAAGAGCCTTGATGCCATCATGGAGTTCATTTGTGATCACCCTGGTGCATCTCTCTGGAAGGCTGACCTGGAAGATGCTTTCAGACATGTCATTGTTGCAGACAGTGATGCTCAACTCATGGGTATTCACTTTGATGACATGTACTACAAGGAGTGTCTGCCAAGGCAATGGTTGTTGAAGACAAGAGCAAGCCAGTGTTGACAGCTGTCACAGAAGTACTTGCTATCGACAACGCTCCTGCAGCTACAGATGCTGTTGCTGTGGCCATACTGTTCAGTTTCCAGTCCTCAAATGCATCTGTGCTTTGGACTCTGATGCCATGCCACCTCAGCTCTTGGCACATCAAAAAAGGCACAAGAGTCACGTCCTGTGGTGGAATGAGGATTGTGAGGAAGCGCTGCAACAAAGCAGCCTTCAAGAGGCCGCAGCTCTAAGGCTCAGGAAGAGATCAAGACTATCAGCATCAGCAACAATGACGAAGATGACAAGGAGGGGTTAGGGTTTGAAGTGGAGTAGCACATTGGTTTTTTGATGCGTCTCCTGATTCATTTGAAATTGCCAGAAATTCTGAAATGCGCGGAAGTTGGACCTTTACAAATTTCTGTGATGCGTCTCATTTCCAAAATTCCAATTTGTATTGCGCAGAAGATGGGTTGAATACAAAAAAGAAGTTGGCCAGCTACAAGCAGGAAGATTGGCCGATACAAATGGAAGATGGCTTGCTACAAAGAAGACGGACTGCTTCAAACTTTCAGTCTGCATTGTCAACACCAACTTTCACTCATTTGACCTTCTTGCTAGCAGAAATGACCCACGTACAATGCCTCATCTGCTCCTTTGCATATTTGCAAACCAACATTGTCAATCACATCCGCAAAATACATGCTGATGTCCCAATCAGCCCTGATGCAGCAGCATCTTGTGGATTGGTGGCGTGCCACTGTGGCCAGGTAGCAACAAATGCAGCTGGGCTGAAGAGACATCAGGGCATCCGCAAATGCCAGCCCCACATAGCGTCACTCCCACCAACTCCACCTGCAACACTTGACGCAAACATCCCAGCACAGTCACTCACTCCAGAGCAGACAACAGCGACAATACCAGAGGGGATATTTGCAGACACAGAGCCCGCATTCATTCCAGATGACACTCCACCAAGTCCGCACACTGCAGATCCAATTCCTCTTAGCGCGCAAAACCAAAGTCCACGCTCTCCAAGTCCGCAGTCAGATCTTGATGCACCCACATTACCAGACCTGCCAGAGTCACCACCGCCAACCCAGCCACAAGCGCAAGAGGAAGAAGAGGAGATAGAAGACATGCCTGCTGACGGCATTGTTGTCTTGCTCAGACCACATGCAGAGGTGATACAAATTGCACCGCCAACTTTGCTCTTGGATGCATTGCCAGACCCTTCGACACGGCTACCACCAGTGCCTGCACTTGCGCCAGTTTCCGGCAACTGGAGCCATTTTCTCACGGACACAGATGTAGACTTTTACTCTGTGACCATCTCACCAGCGGCACTCCTGCGTATCTATCCTCCTGGCTGCTTTGTTTCATTGTGTTCACGCTCACCAGAGGTGCGTGACTTGCCAATGTACAAAGATTGGGTCTTTTTTGCAGAATTGCGGTGCCGTTTTGCATTTGAACCTAGATTCAAGCCGCTCCTCATCACACGTCTCACTCAACCACCACAAAGGGCAACAATTATTCCATCACCTCATCCGCAAAGCTTCACATTTGGAGAGTTGCGCATGGATGTGACCATCATTGCAGAAGCGCTGCAGGACATTGGCTGTCAAAGTATACGCATGTCAGCATTTGGCTTCAAGGTGAATGTGGACCGCTTTGCAGATCCAGCGGCACTTGAAGCACATGCGCTTCAGCACACCAATCTTTTTGACATTGGACGCACCGTCTACACTGGAACTCCAACCGCAGTTGCGCCAAAGAGTAAGAAAGGTCGGTACAAGCACTATCCAATTGCGCTGCAGGTTGGCCGTGGTTTTGGAGGGGTGGAGCGCAAGTGGAACAACCGCAGCGATGGTATCTCTCACTTCAAAGCATACTCCAAGTTTACGCATCTTCTCAAGGCTGGCGCTGCTGGTGCAGGGAAAGCATTTCAGCCAATGACCGTTGGCATCGTCAAGTCACGCATTGAGACTCTACAGGCATGGAAGGAACGCGTCAAGCTAGCACCATCACATCTTGGTCAAGGTGTACGTCTGGAACTCACAATACAAGCACCCACGGCAAGGCAGGCACAGGCCACAGCAGAAGCAAGCCAATATCTAGATGCGCCATACTTATTCTCACCACAAGCAGGAGATCACCAACTTCTTTCACACACATTCACACGACAGCAAGTTTTTGACAACACAGAAGCATTGATTGCGGTAGCAGCAGAGATGGGGCTTTTCCGCGGCAGCTCACCCAATCCATCTACACTGATGCAGCGGCAAGCAGTGACAGACATATACAATGCGCTAGGATGGAATCCAGGCCGCAAGCCAACAGCGCTAGATAGCCCTATGCCGTGGTGGAAGAGTAGTCAGGCAGCATCGGCACTTGCGCAACAGCTGGAACGGTTCAGGACCATTGCTGAAATGCGGACACTCTTTGCACATGTTCAGATGCATGTACGCTGTCACCACTGTCACCGTCATGGCAGCCTTGTTCTCAACGGCGGCCCAAAGTGTTTTCATTTGCGGTGCAATCAATGTAGGAATTTCCTGAGCGGTCAGCGCTTCCGCACACACCTGGCAAGGGAATCTCTGGCACGGCGCTTGACAATTGATCTTAATGCGGTGGTTTTTGATATCTCTCAGCTTGTACTGTTGCCGGCACCGGAAGGCCTGCTACTACGTCAACCCAGCAGAAGAGCACAATTACGCACACTGTCAGCAACTCACTGTTACGCAAATCAAGACAACTCCATGCTGCAATGTCTAGCAAAAGCGCTAGAATCAGCGCATGGTGCTAAGACAATCGACAACATCAAAGAGCAAAGCCTAGCATGGCTGCAAGAGAACTCAGCAGCAGTTGAGCGCTATCTGGGCACACGCAGTCAGCCAGCAGTAACACAATTGCTAGAGCGCATGTCAGAAGACGATACGGTATTGACACGGCAAGAGGAGATTTTGTTCTTGCATGGTGTTGCCGGCAACTTTGATATCAGCATCGCTCACTTGGAGCTTGGCTTCCGCACCTCATCCTGTCAGCTCATTCCCATCGGCAGCGCAGGGCCGTACCTTGGCTTGTTGCAGAAGCCCAAGGGTGGGTACAAGCTATTCACTAGCGTGCAACAGGAGTAGCATTACCGGCAAGAGTCAGTTGAAAGTGTCGTCAATCTTGATGGCAGGGGGAACCGTTTTTCGACAATTTCACCCAGGCACTTCACCAGTGTTCCCAAAATCCAAAAAACGGTCCCCCCTCCCGCCAATTTCCAAATTGTCAAGCTCGTCAATTTTGGCAGAGGGGGGACCGTTTTTCGACAATTGTGCCCAGGCACTTCACCAGTGTCACCAAAATCCCAAAAACGGTCCCCCCTCCAGCCTGCCAATTTTGGCTTCGTCAACTTTGGCAGAGGGGGGACCGTTTTTTGACGATCTCACTCAGGCACTAGACCAGTGTCCGCAAATTCACCAAAACGGTCCCCCCTCCCGCCAATGATGTCTTTCACTTTAACACTGGCAAACAATTGCAGCAAACACGTCAACAAACACATCAGCATCTGCTCAACCAGCGCACAGCAGCCTCACTTGGAGTTGGGTGGGGGGACCGTTTTTCGACGATCTCACTCAGGCACTAGACCAGTGTCCCCAGAATCGCCAAAACGGTCCCCCCTCCGGCTACTAATGTCTGATACTCTAACAATGGGTCAAATTGACCTGCTTCATGCCTGAGTCCTGACCCCAAACAACCACAAAACACCCGTCAAAGTCCCACACCAGGCGTCAGCGGACTCCTACTGCCGTTTCAGTACGGCACTAGACCAGTGTTTGGAGGGGGACCGTCCTTGGCTGATTTTGTCCAGGCACTAGAGCAGTGTCCCTTTTTTCTCAAGAATGGTCCCCCCTCCAAGAAAAGTCACTGGACCAGACTGGAAATTTGGTCTGGTGACAAAGTTGGCCACAAAAACAAAGATTTGGTTCTCTGCGGATTTATATAGACCCGTAGGCTGGGCAAGAAAATACAGAAGCGTAATTCTTGAAATTAAATATTGACCAAGTTATTGCAGTCGGAAACCTTGCAACTTGATTTGTGCATTGACCAGATTATACAATGGGATCAAATTATATGTTTTCTGAAGCGTCTTGATGCACGTAAAAAGATAGGCATGTTTGCAGGTGCAAATTCTGATATTTATTTTTGACTGAATTTGGCTTTGGTTTTATATGAAACAGTATATATCAGTGATGACCCAAGGAAAAGTGGGCATATGTGGTATTATTCTGACCGTCTGACTCATCTCTATTTGTTGTTGAACATTAAAGACCCAGAGAAGGTAGTTTGCTGTTGCCCAAAAATTTGACTCCAGGTATATATATAAAATATTTTTGTGGCAAAGTCATTTGTCAGGCAGCAGCGTGAGACTCAGGAGCATTGTAGGGTTAGGGTAGGTTACAAGGGTTAGGGTTAGGGTTAGGGTTAGGGTTACAAGGGGGTGTGCTTTTTTAATCGAGTAGGGTTGCTAATATAAGTTGTAGTACTACCCAAAATAGGCATGTTTACTTATCCAACCCTACGCAAGTTGAGTAATAAAATTTTCCGATACGGTCCCTCGAAGTTTTGGGCCGTACCAAGTCGGACCCGCAAAAATTCGAGAATTTGGACACGCAGCCATAATGAAAGTTGTTGCTCTATACGCCAATAAGAGCCCCTTGAAGCGCCATTGCATTGCCACAAGCGGCGGCAGAGATACGGTGGACTTTACATTTTCGTCGATTTTGGTCGAGGACCCAAGGGTCCCCCCTTGGAAAGGTGGGAAATGGACCGCCTCCAATCTCTACGCTACCTTAATATACATTGTAGACGCATGCTAGGAGATCATATATCCAGAGTTTCAGACAGCTGCCATGTCTGGTCACCAAGATATGACGACCCGCATCGGTCAACCCTAACCCTACTTTGTTGCACGTCACAGTCAACACACACACAAATAGTATACTATTTACAATTGTATTTTTTTGGGTTTTTGTAGAGTCCTATGTACATACAGTCTTGTCAATCACATCACACGGTCAGAACCTCATAGTGGTTGCCACCCACGTGGATGAGCCCCATATAGGGCCCACCGGCACCACCCGGGTAGGTGGTGTGGCGTTGGTGCTGGCCAGAGTACACCCACAGGCTACAGTGGTGTGCCTCTGCCAGCCCCAGGAGGGCCAACTCATCCCCCCAAGTCCCCTCCTTTCCCATCTCTGCCAGCCAAGTGCCAGCTCCGAGATGGCCGCTACCGGCTGCGGCATAGGTGAAGACCAGGTGAGGTCTTCCCCTCAGCCACTCCACCGCCGCCGTCCTGACCTCCATGTGATGCTCCTGTGAGCCATACACATGGTGGCTCACTGCCCTGAAGAGACAGTTGCCATCCTGTCTCATGGTGGTGGACCGCTTGACGCCTGGCAGGCTCGGTACCTCCACCATATCCGGGAGCGGGACAATGGCGTCCAAGATGGGAGTCCAAGGGATCTCCAACACCATCTCCATGGCTGGCGTCACCTCTCTGAGTGCCCTAGAGCGCAGCTGCATGGTGGTTGTAGCTGCTGGGGCCTCAGGAGTGGGCAGACGCTCTGCCACCGCCATCGTCTCCACCGATGGAGACCGGACCGCTTCCACTGGGGCAGGCTGGAACTCCTGAGGGAGGACCAGCTCATCTTGAGCCACCAGCTGGAGGATGTACTCCCTGGCATTGGCCTGGTTCAGCTTGCTACCACAGATGGTGCACTTGAGTCTGAACTGCTTGACGTGGCCGTCCCAGCTATAGGTGTAACCAGGGTCAGGGCAGGAGCGGCAAGGTAGCTGGCTCCTGATGGCCAAGAAGAGAGTCTTCATGGCTGGTACACCCTTGATGTGGTCCAGGGAGAGCTGAGGCTGCTCTGGTTCCTGCTGAGGGGCAGCAGCGGGCTGGTCGTCATCCTCATCAAGCCACCAAGCATCCGCGGCATTGAACGCAGAAGTCTTGAGGCGGCCTGTGTTCCATCCCAAGGCATTGAAGAGGTCGATGACAATCTGCTTCTTGTTTGGTCGCAGCTTGGCATGATCATCTCCCTTGAAGGTCCTGACCATCTCTGCCTTGGCCAGCAGGAGCTTGAGGTTGGCCAAGTAGTCCGCCTTGGTGACGTGGGTGACCCTGAGCTGGTAGGGACGCATCAACTCCAGCTTGTCATACAGGTAAGCGTCCAAGTTGAGGAGGGGAGTCTTCCTGATGATGGCCTTGGCATGGAGGAGGGTGGGAGCAGTGACGGTGACTTCCAGACGGAGACCACCCATCATGGAGCGTGGTGTGATCTCCATGGCACTGACCTGACTCTTGAGGTTGGTGTGCCTAGCCCTAGCCCTCCTGACAGTGTCTGGTGCCCACAGAGCCTGGTTGCCTGACTCTGCCTTGATGCAGTGCACCAGACGCGGGTATGCCTTGACAGAGTACCGCTCTCCTTCACCGAGGGTGATGTCCATGTTGACCGAACCGTAACCTCTACCAGCAGGGAGGAGCATGGGGTAGAGCGTCATCCTGGGGTTGTTGTAGTAGACAGGTTGGACGAGGGTGATGCGAGGGTCGTCTTCCATGTAGCCAAGGTCGAAGGTGTTGAGGTGGGCAAGGGGATGGTCCAGGTTGCCTATGTTGGCCTTGAGGGTGAGGAGACGACGCTTCTGGCCATAGACTTGGAGGCGAATGGTGTTGCAGCCTATGTGGGAGAGATAGTCCACAAGTTGTCCGACGGCGATGGCTTGCTTGCCTTTGATGAGGGCCAGAGGGAAGGTGGAAGGCTTGATGACAAGGTGTCCGTCCGTCATGGTCTTGAGGAGAGGTTGCTTGAGGGTGGGATCGATCTTGAAGAGTCCAGCAGCTTGAGCAAAGTAGACCCAGTCCTTGAAGTAGTCATGGTCCTTGATGATAGGAGTGGGAGCATGGCTGACAAGTTGCAGAGTCAGCTCAGGATGGTAGAGCTTGAGGAGGTCTTGAGGATAGAGTGATATGTTGTAGGCATCAACATCTTGAGGGACAGAGTTCATCTCAGCAGAGTGGATGATGGTAGGTTGAGGAGGAGAAGACATGGCCTTGATGTTGAAAGACAAAGGAAGGAAGACAAGAGTATATGTCAGTAAGTGTTGAAGACTAAAGACAATGGAAGAGGAAGAGTACTTACTAAGATAGAAGACCTTGGAAGAAAATATAAAAGAAAAGACAAAGACAAAAGAGAAGAAGAGTGGTCAGTAAGTGTCAAAAAAAATTGGCAATAGTTTCCCAGGTGACCAGGCCCTTTGCCCTATGGTCCTTTTATTTGCCTCCTCCCATAAGGGAGGAGGCCCAGTATCCCAAAGGAAGGGAACCTCAGGAGAAAGGGTATACAAAGTGGCCAGCCTTGTATATGATTCCCAATCAGCCTGAGGGGGGAGACAAGTTTCAAAAGATTAGAGAGTCTAGAATCTAATCATTATCCACAAGTTCCACCACTGGCATAACCACAACAACAGGGACAGGGGATAAGGTCAAGAGGAGTGAAGGAGCAGGGGGAGACCTACCAAAGTAAAATGGCAGAGGGTGTGGATAAGGTGAAGAAAGAGTGAAGGAGCAGAGGGGCAGGTAGTGAGTGGATAGGCAGGAGTGTGAGTGATGGTGAGAAAAGGGGGAATTGAGCCAAGTTCAACCCCAGTATATATGCTTTTTTGACTGTGTAGCATGGTGAAGCAGGACACTGGTGTAGTGCCTTGACACTGACGCCGTGCCCGAGTTCGAGAACGAACACTGGTAAAGTGCCTGTCACCAGCCATTTATGCTGTACACCAGCCAAAATAATTAAGTGCCAAATTAATTCAGGTCCAAAAAAACTCAGTAATTCAGGGATTTAACTCAGGACACACTGATCCCAGCCCAAAAAACCCAGGCCAGCAATCCCAGCTGCTCAGGGATGCTAGAGGAGGACTTATATAGGTCAGATCAGGTCAAAAACGGCCAAGATCAGGACTGCCGGAGTTTTTTTTGGCAGGGATCAATGGTCCCAGGGTTATTTTTGATCCCAGGGCCATCAATTTGATCCAGCACTGAGTTATTTTTATCCCGGGATTGATCTGGCCCCGGGTTTTTAACTACGGGCGGCTGTCGGGGAGCATCGAAAAACTCCGGCAGGCCTCTAAGTGAGTGATCTCTGCCTTTATTGAGTGATCCCAAGGGGTAGGAGGCGTGTACACAGGCTGAAAGGCGACCATTGATGGATATTCAGGGCTGGGAACGGAATATTTTTAAACTCGGGCCAGATTGGTGAGCCCGGAGTTAACACTTGAGCTGTGATCCAACCGTTTTTTCTGCTGTCGACTATCAGCATTGTATAGAGCTCATTGAGACGGTTCCAATGCTTGTTCAACGGCCTCAATCCGTTGAGTTTTGACCCCAGCACTGAATATTTTATTTATTTTACTGCCAAATTGACGAGTTAGCGTGTTCGCGTCAATTACGCAACGTGTACACGCGCGTCAATCTAACACCTCCGAATTCCGAGAATACGCGACGCGTACACGCGTGTGTACACGCGTCAACCTAACACCTCCGAAACCCGAGAATACGCGTCAGGCTTGCGTGTACACACGCATCAACCTAACACCTCCGAAACCCGAGAATACGCGACGCGTACACGCGTGTACACACGCGTCAACTTAACACCTCCGAAAACCGAGAATACGCGTCAGGCTTGCGTGTACACACGCGTCAACCTAACACCTCCGAAACCCGAGAATACGCGTCAGGCTTGCGTGTACACACGCATCAACCTAACACCTCCGAAACCCGAGAATACGCGACGCGTACACGCGTGTACACACGCGTCAACTTAACACCTCCGAAGGGTTAGGGTTAGGGTTAGGGTTAGGGTTAGGGTTAGGGTTAGGGTTAGGGTTAGGGTTAGGGTTAGGGTTAGGGTTAGGGTTAGGGTTAGGGTTAGGGTTAGGGGTTAGGGTTAGGGTTAGGGTTAGGGTAGGGCTGCAGGTAGAAAGAAGCAGAATCGGATTAACCTTAGC